>JAHTMV010000022.1:0-290264 GCA_022315185.1 Agaricus sinodeliciosus | reverse complement strand
GGATCGCTGCGGGAGGCTGAGGTTAACTAGAGAGAACTGTGGTTCCTTTCGTCTTGGGGGGGGTTGGGGGGGTATTGAGCAATTATGGTTTCACGATATGGTCACCTGCTCCGCTCTTTTGTTTTCGCGTTCCCATTCCTGCCGTTGATACTTTTCTTTATCTTTCCTTTCTAGTATTTTTGTCTCACTGTTACTCACTCCCATATGCTTTTACTCACGTCCATACGTTCTGCTCCACTTTACTCACACTACCCCCGAGTATTATGACTCAGTCCTGTTCTATACTTAGTTACCTTAGGTAGTGTCTCTAACTATATAAACTGTAAGGTACTGCTGTATTCCTTATGCTTTACCCATCGTATCCTTCCCTTACTCTTCTCTCTTATCGCCCTCAAGTCTTTGTCCACTTGTCTGCAACCTGAGTCTTTATAAGATTAAGGTCGTAACATGATCCTCGACAATGAGTTTGAAAACCTATGGACACAACCCCTATATTTGAATAATACACATGTTTTATGTAAATATTATGCAAATATTACCATAAATATCATTTACATAGTACATGTGTAATAAGTAAAACATATCTAAACTTAATTCAAATAAAAGCCTTAAAATGAGCTTTATTGCATTTTAAATTTACATACGATTTACATACACATGTATTATGTAAATTATATTTACAGTAATGTTTGCATAATGTTTGCATTATACATTGTTACGACCTTAATCTATAAAGACTCAGGTGCAGACACAGTGGACAAAGACTGTGAGGAGCGATAAGAGAGAAGAGTAAGGGGAAAGGATACGAATTGGTAAAGTGTAAGGAATACAGCTAGACTACCTACAGGGTTATATACGTAGAGACAACTACTAAGGGTAACTAAGATATAGAACAGGACTGAGTCATAATACTCGGGGTAGTGAGTAAGTGAGCCAGAACGTAATGGACGTGGAGTTTAAAGCAATGGGAGTGGGTAACAGTGAGACAAAAGATACTAGAAAAGGAAAGATGAAAAAAAGAATATAACGGGCAGGCATGAGAACACGGAAAAACAAAAGAGCCTGAACGAGTGACCATAACCGGTGAAACCATAACAATACCCTCCGTTTAGGCTTCGTGACCACACGAAGTATTCTAGTCTGTGAAGTTAATCTCCATTTTTGCAGGTTGAACCTCGTAGCCCAACTTGAAGAGGTTTCTCTCTGCCAACTTCTTGACTTCAGGAAACTTCCACTTGTGCACAAGGTTTAGGATGTTAACCCATTCTTCGAATACGAGACTCGAATAGTCATCATATTTGGTGTTGTAGAAGATGAAAGGAATACTTGGAATTCTGTGGCATTGGCATCTTCAATGTAAGCGGGGTCTGCGGTATTGAAGTTTCTGATGAACGTGTGATGGGGATCGTCGTATCCTGTTAATTTTCTTCACCAATAAACAGATTCTCTGGTGAGGAAGTATGAATGGATCCAGAAGCGCATTCCGTCTTTGGTTTGGACACATAAATCTGCTCCTCGAATTCTGACCAAAACAGGTGTTTCATTGGTAGTGGATTGGAAAGGTGGTATAAAGGTCGAGATGTCAGACATTTGAAGGTGATTTGGATGTGATGTTCTGGAGGAAGGAGACGAAAAGGTTTCGGTTTAAATATTATTCTCCATCTCCTCTTTTAGGCAGATACTCCGAATCTGCAATCTACCCTCCCGTATTCTACTCTATGATCGTGCTTTTTCGTATTCATCTAGGATATCTTTAGTGTTCTCCAAGGCTGATCTCGGTAACCAGGTGTCTTCTTCATTTCCGTAACCTTTCCAATGTACCAAATACTGGGTTCCTCTTCCTCGCTTCCTATGTCCTCGGATCTCTTCGATTTCGTACTCTTTTTCTTCGTTTATGATATTAGGTGGCGGTGGTGTAGGGTGGTGTTGGCTGTCAAACTCGGGTTCGTGACATCGTGTGAGCAATGAAACATGGAACACATTGTGGATCGCCCAGAACTCAGGTAATTGAAGCTTGTATGATCGATCTCCGACAGCTTCAATGATCTCGAAAGGTCCATAGCGTTTGTTGTCAAGTTTCCATGATGGTCGGTTGGAATGAATGTTAACTGCTTCTAGCCAGACCTCTTCTCCGGGTGAGAACGTTTTAGAGACATTTCCGTGGTTTCCTCGGTTTTGTATGAGATCATTGTTCTCTTCCATTGCTGCCTTAGCTTCTTCTCGGACTTTCTCTAACTCCGATGAGAAATCCGATGCCGCTGGATTGGACGTAGGTAAGCTGTGATTCCCTTTCCATGGATGGAATCTGTAATTTAAAAGGAACGGTGTGTTCTTCATGGCCGAGTGGATTTTGTCATTGTAATGGAATTCTGCCATAGGTAACCATTTTGTCCAATCGTTCTGTCGATAGCTGATAAAATTCCGCAAGTACATCTCGACTTCTTGGTTGATGCATTCCGTTTGTCCATCCGTCTGAGGATGATATGCCGTTGACAGGTTCCTTTCTATCTCCAATGATGCGCATAGCTCCTTTATGAATTTAGATGCAAACTGCGGTCCTCTATCACTGATGATTCTTTGGGGAATTCCGTGGAGCCTCCAAACTTCCGATTTGTATAGGTGCACTAATTCGATTGACGTGAGAGTCATAGTGGTGGGAATAAGGTGGATCATCTTTGAGAACCAGTCGACGATAACAACAATAGCATCTTTGCCTTCGGACTTAGGCAAAGGTCCGATCATGTCAATAGAGATTTCCTGCCAAGGGCCTTCTGGGATTGGTAATGGGTTCAGCGTGATTGGTTCGGGTCTGCGAATGATCTTGTTCTTTTGACACATGTCACATCCTCTGACATATCTCCTGACGTCTGTCTTGATCGTGGGCCACCAGAATGTCTGCTTCAACAGTTCTAGCATTCGATGTTGTCCAGGGTGTCCGATGTCGGGGGAATAGTGGTGGTCATATAGGATTTGATCTCGCAAGTTCTTTTCATCCGGCACATAGATCCGTCCTTGTCGGTAAATTGTTCCTTCTGTTTCCCACACTTTCTCCGGTTGTTTCGCTAATTCCTGCAGTACCATGGTTTCCCTCTTTTTCGACTTTCTGATATCTTCCAGGATCTGTTGGTCGGCTGATATCTCGAATCGTCGGCTTCGTAGAACGGTGGCTTCATATACTGGCATTTCTTTGACCATTCTTCGTACAAATCCCTTTCCTTTGAACATCTCTATGTCTTTGTTATCTCGGGTCAAGTCCGGTTTGATGATACGGGACAGAATGTCGGCTTTGGTGTTGGATTTTCCAGGTATGTGTCGTAGTGCGAAATCGTATTCTTGCAGCATAAGGTACCATCTTGCTTGTCGAGCGTTCAGTTTCTGTGGTTCTCTGAAGTACTTCAAGTTTTCATGGTCCGTCCAAATTTCGAACTGTTCCTTCACATCCAACAGGTACTGTCTCCATAATTTCAATGCCTTGATTATAGCCAGTAACTCCTTGTCGTAGATCTCATAGTTTCATTCTGCTTCAGTCAACGTTTTGGACATGAATGCAATCGGATGCCATTTTCCTTCCTGTTCCTGTGATAGGACTGCTCCCATTCCATAGTTTGATGCGTCCACCTCCAGTCTAAACTTTCCATAGTCATTTGGCAATGCCAATACTGGTTCGCTGGTAATGGAATCTTTGACGCTTTTGAACGCCAGTTGTTATGCTTCTTCCCATTTCCATTCTTTTCCTCCTCCCTTCAACTGATTTAGCGGAGCTGCGATGATGCTGAAGTTTTGTATGAAGCATCTGTAAAAGTTCGCGAATCCCAAGAAACTCTCTACCTCCTTAATTGTTTGTGGCGTTTTCCATTCCTTTATGGCACTGACCTTCTCCTTTTCCATAGTGGCTTTACCATTTCCTACAACCGTGCCTAACAAGGTGATTTCCATGGCATCGAATTCGCATTTCGATCGTTTGAAGAATAGATTGTGTTTGTTGGCAATCTTCAGGAAACGTATAGTTCGTTCACGTAGTTCCTCTTTGGTATGTCCTGGAATCGCGAAGTCATCCATATAGTTGACCAGTGCACTTTCTTGGATCATTTCTCGGAATATGGTTGCCATCATGCGAGAAAAGGTCGCCAGGGAGTTGCTCATTCCAAAAAACATGACGGTAGGTTCAAATAATCCACGATTGGTGATGAACGCTGCTTTCCATTCATCTCCTTCTCTGATCCTGACATTGTTGTAACCCCAGATAATGTCCAGTTTATTGAAGTATTTCGCATCTCGCAGTTGGTTGATCACTTCGTTTATGAGCAGTAATGGCGTTTTGTCTTTGATCGAATGTTCGTTGAGTTTCCTGTAGTCTTGGCATAATCGGAGTGATCCATCCTTCTTTGGTATGAAGAAACAAGGGGCAGCGTATGGTGACTTGGATGGTCGAATTCGTTTCGATGCTAGGTTCTCATCTAAGAACTTATCGAGTTCTTCCCTTTCTTTTGGCGTCATGTTATAAACCTTCGATGATATTTCCTTTGGTGTGTCATCCATTAGATTGATCTCGTGATCCCATTCCGTTCGAGCTGGTAATTGCTCAAAATTTCATTTGTTAAACAGATGCATAAATGGTCAAATGTAATCAGGTAAATCCTCGGGATTGGTGGGATCTGGTTCTTTTTCCTCCGTAGCGCTGTCCACATCAGTGGTTAGCCGTCGAGAAAAAGGAATCGTTTGGTGAGGTGTAGTGCATGTACTGGGGCATCATGTGAATCTGACTTCTTGGTTTATCCAGTCGATTTCCGGGTTATGTTGAATTAACCAGTCGTATCCAAGAAAAATATCCGCACTCAAAATGTCCGATACCAGTGCCTTGATTTCCTCCTTATGTCCTCCTAGATTCATCTGGATTTTGGCGTCCTCCGTTAGTATCCTGGTCCGATTTGGTGTTCCGTCTGCGTTTCTCATGCAGATGGGTTGTTGCCGTTTGACCTTCTCCAATTTCTCTTTTTCTGCCAACTCCTTTGCTACCATCGTCATATGTGCTCCCGAGTCGATAAGGGCTTTGACCGTTTTGTTTCCGTTCTTGGTGTTGATGGTTGCATCCAGCAGAATTTCGTGCTTTGAGTCTCTCTTAAAAGGAATAACATACTTGGATTTCGAATTTGTTATTACATGGGGAGAGACTCTACGGTTTACGGGTCGAGATTTCGCACTCAATCGGACCCTTCAGCAAAATCCTGCTTCTCAGTGGTATCTTCTTCATCCTGTGGACTATTTTCGGTTGTTTCCCTAGTCCTAGCTTTCTTCGGTGCCCTACAATTCCTGGCAATGTGTCCTGGTTTGTTACAATTGTAACACGTCATAGTCTTCTTCGGCTGCCTGCATTCTCTGGCAAAATGTCCGAACTTTCCGCAATTGAAACACTTCTTCTGATTATTCGGGGTTTGGACTTTAGCGGTCTCAGAACTTCCTAATTCCATGGGTTGACCACTTCCTCCATAAGTGATTCCTGTCGCGGTGTGTTTGTCAAATAGACTCATTGTCTCTGTTCCCATTCCTACTGCTTTTATGGTTTCGAGCCACTCGTTGAATGTGGTGGGGACTTTGTCGGGTGGGAATGATATAATGGTGCGAATAATTTCCTTTTTGACGTTCTTCTTCAGCAAGAAGATAGCGTGTTGATCATCCATTACTGCTTTGTTCATCATCAAGATAAATTCGACTAAGAAGTCCACGATGGGTTTCTTTCCTTGGGTCATTGTCTCAATGGCTATCTCGCTTTTCTCCCTGTCCATTCCATCGATAAACAACTCCTTAGCTTGCTTCTTGAATTGCTTCCACGTAAATGTTACGTCTGGGTTGGTGACTTTGTCCACTATGAGTGCTGAGAAACTTCCAGCTATTCCTCCTCTCATCCTGGATATGGCCGCTATGATCATCTTGTCATTGTCGGTGATCCTGTTAAACTTTATGAACAGCTTGATGCTCCTCCACCAATCCTCAAATCTCTCTCTGCTTCCCTCGAACATCGGGGATAATTGACTTGGTATTCTCTGTGGTCGACATGTCTGATGGTTCCTTTGTCTCTGATTGGTCTTCGTTATCGATGTGTATATCTGCAAAAATATCTGCGATTTGATCTACTTCTTCGTCGTCTTCTAACTGTGGTGCTGATTCCGGTCTCAGTGTCGGATTCCTAGGCAACTCGATCTCTCGCAACAGCTCGTCATGATATGCAGCTAATTCTTCTTCAACAAGTTGTTTCTTCCCTTGTTGGCTGCTACTTGGCATAAACTTGTGCCCTGATGACTACACTTGTGAAAGCTTCGACATGAAAAATTACGTCTGTTCGATTGGTAGATCTGCCGTATGCACTACCACTACAGCAAGCTCACTAGGCTGCTGTCTGCAAGGTGAGGTGTAGACGCTTTACCAAATGTTACGACCTTAATCTATAAAGACTCAGGTTGCAGACAAGTGGACAAAGACTTGAGAGCGATAAGAGAGAAGAGTAAGGGAAAGATATGATTGGTAAAGTGTAAGGAATACAGCAGTACCTACAGGGTTTATGTACATAAAGACATCTACCCAGGGTAACTAAGTATAGGACAGGACTGAGTCATAATACTCGGGGTAGTGGAGTAAGTAGAGTAAGAACATATGGATGTGGAGCAAGGCATATGGGAGTGGAGTAACAGTGAGACAAAAGATACTAGAAAGGAAAGGTGAAAGAAAAGTATAACAGGCAGGCGTGAGAACGCGGAAAAACAAAAGAGCCTGAACGAGTGACCATAACCGGTGAAACCATAACAATTGGTTGGGATTTGATACAGAAAGTAATGGATCAAGGATCCTATTCCCTGATACTGGGGCAGTCATGATTGAGCGAAATTTTTGTTTTATCAAGGGAAACACTAACCTGGAGTTTGAGGGGGAGCCAATTGTTGTTCCACAGACTCCTCCTATACCCGTTATTGCCACAGAAAAACCACTCGCATCTCAAACTGAATCACTGCCGGTTGTTGAAGCACCAGCAGAGATCCCTCTAAAAACCCCAGAGTTGCCCAAAACACCCATAACTTCTCATCCTTCTAGAATGAAATTTCCTAGCCTGAAAGCTCGCAAAATTCTTCAAGGAAAAGCTGTTACTATTGCAGAGGAATTGAACTGGGAAGAAGTCCATGTGTTAGCAACTGAGATAGAAGAGATGGAATCTTTAGAACCTCGTACCTTGAAGGAGGCCATACAGAGGGCTGACTGGCCATTGTGGATGTTGCGAACGTAGCGAGTATAGCGAGTAGCATTAACAGACTTACATTGGAGATAGTCTTGTTGAATAGCGAAGCGGTTGAGAGAGTAAGAGTTTGAGCTGGTTAAGCTTAGAGAGTGAGAGCGATTGGAAACTTAATATTATAGGTAGACTACAGTGTCTTTATATACTACAACAATATAGGGTTAAGGGTATAGCTAAAAGACCTCATGAAATCATAGTGCCCTGCGGGCGTAGTCTACGAGAGGATAATGCATGGCAGCACAGTAATAATGTGTATAATGCATGTATTTGAAACAGGAGTCATTCATACGTCATACCGAGTGTACGACTTAAGGTATTCATTTCAACACTCCTCCTTGAATGAACTCATTGTTGCTTTAGATTAAGCATAGAGCGGAAAAGGGAGAATTTCACTTTTTCTAGGTTTTTAGTTAAAACGTCAGCAGGATTCTTTGATCCATCAATCCAATCAAGATTGATTTGCTTCTGTTCTAAGAGCTCTCGGATATAATGGAAGCGGATGTCAATATGCTTCGATCTTTTCTCCTGGACTTCAGAAGTTGACCAAAATAGACTGCCCATATTGTCTCCATAGAGCATTGGTGTTTGTATCTCGAAACCAATCTCGTTAGGAGTTGGGAGACCCAAACTAATTGTCGCGAACAATCAGAGATAGCCATATATTCGGCTTCCGTCGATGAGAGTGCAACAGTCTTTTGTTTACGACTCAGCCAGGAAATTGTTCCGTTAGCGATTGTAACAAAGTTGCCGGTAATAGATTTCCGGTCTTCTGAATCAGAAGCCCAATCCGAATCGGAATAGGCTATGACACCTTGATTCGAGTTACCATCAAACTCAAGAACCGTATTTTTAGTGCCATTAAGGTACCGAAGAAGATGCATGCCGGCAGTATAGTGCTCTTTATTTGGAGTCACCATGTGTTGTGATAATTTTACAACGGCAAATGCAATATCCGGTCGTGATCCGATCATGAGATACATCAGTGATCCGACCAACTGTTGGTACTTTGTTCTGAATTCATTGTTTGGTACTTTATCGGAAGTTTTGAACACGTATCCTTTTGGTAACGGTGTTTCTTCAGATCCGGATTTATACCGAATCGATCAAGGACCTTTTGGAGGTACTTCTGCTGATGCAAGAAGATTTTCTTGTTCTGACGATCTCGAGATATTTGCATACCGAGAAATTCTGTCATAACACCTTGATCACGACATTCCCATTTGGTTGAGAACTTTAGCTTCAACTCTTTGAGGAGCTGGGAGTTTTTCTTTCCCATGAAAGCTACATCATCAACATAGACAAGCGCGATGACAAGTTCATGCATTTTGTGATGACGTAATAATATACGCCTGCATCGGATTTACATCGGACAAAACCGATTTCGTCATGCTGGCAGTCAACTGTTTCCACCAGCTTAACCCGGCTTGCTTAAGGCCGTACAATGCTCGGCGTAATCTCCAGACCTTATTATTCTTTACCGGTGGCTGTGAATCCTTCGGGTTGTGTCATATAGATTTCCTCATCCAGTTTGCCATATAAATAGGCAGTTTTTACGTCAACACTAAACATATCCCAGTCTTCAAGGGCGGCGACGCCTAGAAGGAGACGGGCAGTTTCATAGCGGACTACTGGAGGAAAAGCTCATTGTAGTCGATTCCTTCATTTGAGAGAATCCTTTTGCGACTAGTCGAGCGCGAAGGCGGCCATCGCTTTTCTCATTAAATACCCATCTATTTTTAATAGTTCTTCGACCTTTCGGGAGATCTACTAATTCATAAACACCACGTTTCTGTAAGGCTTCTAATTCCTCCAAACAAGCATCAATCCATTTCTTCCGCATTGCTGCAGGTAGTTGTGTTAAGTCCTTAAATTGGACTGGTGTTTGGATCTGATTTGCAAGTTCAAAGAGAAAGTTATTTAACCTTACTCCTCCTTCTCTGATTAGAACTTGAACTTCGTCCATAGTGGCTTCTCCAGGGATTGGAGCATCGCCAAATTGGTAAGGAAGTTGAGAGCCATGCTCTCGTTCGTATTCTTCAGCCCGTCGAGTAGCTTCTTCGAAGTGTCTGCGAATTTCTTCGCGTCCTTCGTCAGCTTGTTCGTTGGTTGGTATACGGCGTTCTGTCTATCAGATCTTGGAGGTACCCTTCGCTGGATTCCTTCTTCGAAGTCCGGCAAGAAAGGTTGTCTCTCGTAATCTCTCAGAACTTTCGACGGATGTTTATCTCCGTAGATATTGTTTGGTCGGTTCGGTACTTTAGTTTCCCGTTTAGACCTTCTAACATTATGTTCTGATTCATCAGGCGGAGTTACGTCACGCCGTTTTCTCCATGTTGGCCGTTCCTGCCGTGGAGGCTGGTTGGACGGACCGGGAGTTGCATTACGAGGAGGTGGTGATGGAGCTCTTTGCCGTGATGGCGGCATCGGCTGTGGCGCGTTGGTGGACGCGGGTTCTGCCGGTGGAGCTCTATTAATAGGTGGTTGATCCGTGGAGGGACCATTAAGAGAATTGGGGTCGAGATTAAAATCGACTTCTCCTCCATTTTTGGAGTTCTCTGATTCCGAGGAATTACTTCGACTCGGAGTATTACTCAATCTCTTTTCGAGGTTACCTGGTTTCGATTTATCGCATTTCGGAAAGAAAGCTTCATCGAAAATGGCTGTGGGAGAGACGAAAATTACATTTCCGTTTTGGTGCCTCATAAATTGATAATTTGGACCTTGGTATCCCAAAAATATCATAAGCTCGGATCGTGAAGAGAGCTTGTTTTTACGTATCTCTTTTGGGAGGTAGACGTAAGCACCACAGCCAAACACTCGGATTTTAGTTAAGTCCGGTTTGGTTCCATAGAATAGTTCGTACGGAGTTTTCCACTTCAATCATTGCATAGGTGTGCGGTTATAAATATAGACCGCATACATCATAGAGAACCCCCACCATGAGTCAGGAAGGCATGCATGTTTACGCATGGCTTGTGATTTCTCGTGCAACGTTCTGTTGAGTCTTTCAGCGCGCCCATTTTGTTGATGAACATTAGGGGCAGAAAGTTCATGTTTAATGCCGTTAGTGGATAAATACTCTTGTAGAGTACCATTGGTGTATTCTCCTCCTCGATCAGTGCGCTCTCTTGATCTTTCGATCAGTGGAGTTAGCAAGCAACGTCATGATTTTTATCATTTCTCGAGGTGCATCACTTTTGTGGGCAAGCATCACGGTGAATGCCGTATTAGAGTAATCATCTAATATGGTTAATACCCATTTATGGTGATAGGAGATCACTGGAAGTTCGAATAGATCCGAGTGGATTAATTCAAGAACTTGTTTTCCACGGCTTTCTGAAGTGGGAAAGGATTTTTGTGCGAGTTTACCTTCAGCACATCCTTTGCAAACTGGCTTATCTCGTGGAATACTAATAGGCGGAACGCCTAAAGATTCTTTTGAGAATTTACTCAACACGAGATCGGACGGATGTCCTAATCGACGATGCCAGGTAGAATAATCAGTGTTTGTGGTTGCATAAGCACCAGCTTCGGGGATTTCTCGAATTATCCTGGTAAGGACAGCGGAAATACTGGGAAATGTCCCGAGATACCCGAAAGCACAGCATGATTATGTTCATCTCGAAAGGTGAGATGCTTCGCATTGGCTTCTAATCTTAGTCCGGACCGTAAAAGTTGTCCGACAGAGATGAGCCGCATGTGCATACCATTTATGTAAAATACAGGCCAAAGTTTAGTTTTTCGAACTTCTTTGGTTCCTGTGTTTGTATCAACGATAAGTGTTGAATGTGTACTGTTCCTCGGCCTGGATTTTTAATTGGCCAGAGGCAGTTTGTACCATTCCAAAGAAGCCTCGATCGACTGTTGAAAAGTCTGAGAGACTGCCAGTAAAGTGTGCCGAAGCGCCACTATCTAGCATCCACTTAATTGGATAAGAATCAGAGTTTGATCTTATGCTCATAATGAGTGACTTAAATTCAGGCGTGATGTTATCGAGAAGAGCGTTCCTGACGCTCAATTCCATCGCATATATTACATCCGGATCAGTACATGAGGGACTATTTATAATCGGTCCTCTTCTTGAACTGGAGCGGAGCACCAGGCTCGAAGCTCTGGTGACATCACAGCACTGTAAGAAAGAATTAGTAATTGATTGCGAGTTGGGGGGTAATACTTGCGAGTATGAATCCCCTTCGTTCTCAGCATCATAATCGAATTCTTCTTCGTCATCCATTTGATTTTGCCCAGAATGGATCGAGATCTCATCGTCCTTCTTTTCTTCTATCACTGATTTCCCAAATTCCTCGATCGCGTAATCAATAGGCGATCTGGACTGTCTCTCCGGTTCCTCAGGTGTTGTGTGGTACTCAGATTGAGTCACACTTGGCTCTTTTACCATTTCGATGTTGGTCGCGACAGCGATACCATCGATTTGGCGAGCTCCGAGACGTTTGTCCCAGGTGAGGAGGGCCTTGAGTTTGGCCTGTTGGTAAGGGGTTACCCTACCAGTCCGAGAGACATCGAGACGAGGGTCTCGTGTCCTTTGTACACCGGTTTGGGCAATGCGTTCTATATCCCAATAAGTGATATCGGTATAGAAGCCGTTGACCCACAGATATGTTCGTCCGTATGGAAGTTCATATTCCATAGTTACGTCATCCTCGTTAAATGGGTAGTCATACCGGTAACGGAGGTTGCGTGACCATGTGTCCGTGTAGTGTGAGGAAGGGGAATGTGAAGGATTAGCATCCGAATAGAAGTCACACCATATGTCATCGTCATCCAGCCAATGGTTGATGGCGGATCCGAGTTTGACAGAGGCATCGGATGAAAATTCAACCGATTGGTCCCATACAGGGTATGGTATGACATCAGGATTGTCAATAGAGTAACCCCGTTCGATTATTTCGTCCCAAGTGAGATTGGGGGGGATTTCACATGACATATCATCAATGGGAAAGCGATTAGCGTTATCCCATGCATCACGGAAGGAGGAAGTTTCAGAACCGATTGGTTCGACGTTCCAGTCCATTGGTCGAGACGTTGGTTCAACCCATTGGTTGTTCCAGGCGTCGCCCATGTCATTGGTTGTCCATCCATGTGCAGCAGATTCAGAAGAATTGCGCGTTATGGGTGTGACATCATCGAGTTGATCCGTAGGGACCACACGTTCGATGTTGTCATTAGGCATACCATATAAGGCCCAAAAAGGACGATCGCAATCAATCGAGATTGATTGTTCCCATGAATTGTCATCGATCCAGGTTCCATCAGCAGATGGATCAACCGATTCGATGTCCAATTTTAGGTTTTGTTCGATCGCATTTTCGTAATCGACGTCGTGACGCCAATCATCGATCCACATGTTTCCATCATGTATGTTTAACATGTCGATTTCCGAGGGAGGGGAAATAGAAATGGAAATCTCGTCAGGAGATGATTGCGATGTAAAATGAGGTGACTCACCAATCAAGGGAGTCGGCGCTTGATAGCAGCTTTCTCATTTCGGATGCGATGCACCAGGGACCGTGTGGTCGGTGCAGTGGAGAGAGAGAAGGGGATCGAGGGTCATAGGTTGGGTAATGAAACCCGGAGGAATGGCAATCGCAGGGAATGCGATTGCGGAAGCCGCATTGTAATCAGGAGGCGAGGCCTCGACTGCTGCGGCTTTTCCTTTTCCCTTGCCCTTGCCTTTGGCACGAGTCCTTTTTCGCTTCTTATCACCATCAGGTTTAGCTCCATATGGAGCCTGCTGGCCTTGCGGCCGTTGCTGCTGCTGCCCTTGAGGCGTTGCTGCTGCTGATATTGCCCGAGGGTCAGGCGCAGCGTTTTGCCATCGCGAGCTGTCCGGATGGCTTAAACCTGGCGGCGGTGATATTTGAGGATTTCGCCAGGCCGCAGTGATAGTAGCCCTCGCATTCTCAATAGTGAGATCAGCCACTTTTTTGGCTGCTGCGAGGATTATCCCAATCGTAGATTCCATACGATTTGGGAGAGCGGAAAGAAGCATCATGGTCTGGAGCGACTCATGGAGAGTTGCTCCAGTGGCAGTGATCTGTGAGCAGATCGCGGTGAACTCAGCGATCTGCCCAGATGGATCCTGGGTGTCTTGAACTTTAAAGTTCAAGAGGGCCTGAAGCCTTTCGTAAACGAAGGTTGGCCCTCGGACTCCGTAATTCAACTTTAATTTACCCCAGAGATCTCTAGGGCTGTTGAAATCCTCCCGGAGCATATGATCCGGGAGGTTGACTCTATTATTGCAGTTGCCTGCAATTTAAGGTGTTCCTGATTGCATGCTCCTTTGCCGCTTCATCGGCATTGGTAGGCATGGTGGGAAGTGGCTGAGATCCGCCACTAAGATCCCATGCAGTCAGGGTGGAGTCCTTATGATTCATAAGGATCAATGCAGTCTTGACCGTCATTCCTTCTTGACCTTATACCACCACCTTCCCAATTGGGACTTTGGTGTGGAACAGCGCTCTAAGTAGGAATACAATTGTTTCATAGGGATAACGCTTGGAAACTCGCGACCCCTTCATACACAATGTCGAGTCATCGACATGAACCGTTCCAACGCAGCATGTCTGTGAGAACACCGTCACCAACAGGGAGCACACACTCTGTGTCTTCCAAAATGTCTTCAAAATCTCGCTTTAAAGCAATTTCAACTTCTTTCACTCAAAGTACTCGAAAGTACTTGGTTTCGAAAGGAAAAGGCTGAAGTCTCATTCAATTGGGCCGATGAAGTCGAGTCTTCGCAGAAGACTCAAGATGGTGTGGATGCATTGACAGTGCACCTACCAACCAGATCACGGAACTCCCCTTCCCCTCAGAGTCCACAGGAAATCATTCCTGATCGGAAGGGTTCCCTTCTCTATCCCTCGACCCCGCTAGTGACGACGAAGGCGACATTAGCGACGACGAAAACGACTACGGAAAGGCCACACAGCCGCAGCCAAACTCCACGCTTGCCACACGTGGTACATGCACCCCTCCTAATGTCAAGTCCAGCATCCCAGATCTGGACAAGACCCCGACCACTCCACACGTCATGCCAATGACGGAATCGGAATTCTTCGCCCTTAAAGCAAAGGAACACATGGCAGCGATCAACGCTGACCCATTCCAAATAGAAGAGCCAATACGATGACTCAATTTGAAGAACACTCGAACGAGGCAAAGAGGCGACAGGTAGCATTGTTGATGAAGAGATGAGAGAGAGCTCCCCGGCGCTGGTAGATGAGCAGTGGAGATCAAACGAACAAGAAGACGAAGTACGTCAATTGTTCAACGAGTTGGGGAACATATACGGTAAGTGTTCTCCTCATATGCTTACTAACCCGGAAGTTATTGCCAAATTTGGCAAAAACTTTATAGGAAAGTTCATGCTATCAGACTGGGCGACAATCCCAGTAGAAGGACGATCAACCATGACCATGGTAAGAGACAAGGTCATGCCGAAGAAGAACGCGAAAAAATGCGATGGAAGTGGATGTCCGAACCGAGCCGGGCACCAACAAGACAAGAGCAAGGCGACGACACGGGGGGAAGGTCCGAAGATCGCCTCTCCATTAAGGTAAGTAAAGTACCAAATCTTTACCCAAACCAGCCCCGAGAGCTCCTCAGGCCTCGGTTCCGCGTCGGGCACACAGGCAATGCGAAGGGGACAGAGAGACAGTGTCCTCTGGCATAATAATAAGACGCTACGGAGTAAGCCGCTTTCCCGGGTCCGGTTCCTGCCGGCAAGATATGGGAAGAGACGCTATTGGGAGTAACGCCCCAAACACCAATGCAGTAACGGCTGCTGGTGTGACACTAGACGCTAGCGGAAGTAACGCCCGCATAACCATCTATGAATGGTAAGGTGCCCAACCCCAGGGTGGTAAAGGGGGACCTATTACAGCACAGGACAAGCGTCCGCCCACCCATCCTTTCCATTCTTATCCAACAAAGGTAAGGGAAAGAATTCTTCTCCCCGGGTTTCATATGCCCAAACTGCCAATGCAGGACTGAGTGTCTCACAGACCTCGTCCTCTAAACTCACACCTGACGGTATTCAGGCCGTATTCAACATGAAACAACTCTTCCCGGAGATGACTTTCCAGGAAGCTAAGGAATGGGCGTCCATCCAAAACCAAGACGCCCAAAAACCGCAGCCTAAAGGGCGAAAGGCGGTGATGGCTGAAAAAGCCAAACTGTTACGACCTTAATCTTATAAAGACTCAGGTTGCAGACAAGTGACAAAGACTTGAGGGCGATAAGAGAGAAGAGTAAGGGAAGGATACGATTGGTAAAGCGTAAGGAATACAGCAGTACCTACAGGTTTATATACGTAGAGACAACTACCCAAGGTACTAAGTATAGAACAGGACTGAGTTATAGTACTCGGGGTAGTGGAGTAAGTGGAGCAGAACGTATGGACGTGGAGTAAAAGCATAGGGAGTGGAGTAACAGTGAGACAAAGATACTAGAAAGGAAAGATGAAGAAAGTATAACGGGCAGGCATGGGAACGGGAGTACCATGAGATGAAAGATACTAGAAAGGAAAGGTGAAAGAAAAGTAAACGGGCAGGCATGGGAACGCGGAGAAACAAAAGAGCCGGAGCAGGTGACCATAACCGGTGAAACCATAACAATACCCTCCATTTAGGCTTCGTGACCACACGAAGTATCCTAGTCTGTGAAGTTAATTTCCATCTTTGCAGGTCGAACCTCGTATCCCAACTTGAAGAGGTTTCTCTCTGCCAAATTCTTGACTTCAGGAAACTTCCACTTGTGCGCAAGGTTTAGGATGTTAACCCATTCCTCGAATACGAGACTCGAATAGTCATCATATTTGGTGTTGTAGAAGATGAAGAGGAACACTTGGAATTCTGTGGCATTGGCGTCTTCAATGAAAGCGGGGTCTGCGGTGTTAAAGTTTCTGATGAAGTGTGATGGGGATCGTCGTATCCAGTTAATTTTCTTCGCCAATAAACAGATTCTCTGGTGAGGAAGTATGAATGGATCCAGAAGCGCATTCCGTCTTTGGTTTGGACACATAAATCTGCTCCTCGAATTCTGACCAAAGCAGGTGTTTCGTTGTTGGTGGATTGGAAAGGTGGGATAAAGGTAGAGATGTCGGACATTTGAAGGTGATTTGGAGGATGAAATAGATTGACGATTGTTGTATACCGATTGGAGTGCTTTCGTTGGGCTTTATATCCTACGACCGTGTTTCCTCGTACTCGTCTAGGACGTCCTTGGCGTTCTCCAAGGCTGATCTTGGTAACCATGTGTCTTCTTCATTTCCGTAACCCCTCCAATGTACCAAGTACTGGATTCCTCTTCCTCGCTTCCTATGTCCTCGGATCTCTTCGATTTCGTACTCTTCTTCTTCATTTATGATATCAGGTGGCGGCGGGGTAGGGTGGTGTTGGCTGTCAAACTCGGGTTCATGACACCGTGTGAGCAATGAAACGTGGAATCCGTTGTGGATTGCCCAGGACTCAGGTAATCGAAGCTTGTATGACCGATCTCCGACAGCTCCGATGATCTCGAAAGGTCCATAGCGTTTGTTGTCAAGTTTCCGTGATGGTCGGTTGGAATGAATGTTAACTGCTTCTAGCCAGACCTTCTCTCCGGGTGAGAACACTTTAGAGGCATTTCCGTGGTTTCCTCGGTTTCGCATAAGATCATTGTTCTCTTCCATTGCCGCTTTAGCTTCCTCTCGAGCTTTCTCTAACTCCGATGAGAAACCCGCTGCCGCTGGGTTGAACGTAGGTAGACTGTGATTCCCTTTCCATGGATGGAATCCGTGATTCAAAAAGAATGGTGTGTTCTTCGTGGCAGAATGGACTTTGTCGTTGTAGTGGAATTCCGCCGTAGGTAGCCATTTCGTCCAATCGTTCTGTCGATAGCTGATGAAATTCCGCAAATACATTTCGACTTCTTGATTGATGCGTTCCGTCTGTCCATCCGTCTGAGGATGATACGCCGTTGATAGGTTCCTTTCTATTCCCAATGATGTGCATAGCTCCTTCATGAATTTAGATGCGAACTGCGGTCCTCTGTCACTGATGATTCTTCGGGGAATTCCATGGAGCCTCCAGACCTCCGATTTGTATAGATGCGCTAATTCGATTGACGTGAGAGTCGTAGTGGTGGAAACAAGGTGGATCATCTTTGAGAACCGGTCGACGATAACAATAATAGCATCTTTGCCTTCGGACTTAGGCAAAGGTCCGATCATGTCAATAGAGATCTCCTGCCAAGGGCCTTCTGGGATTGGTAATGGGTTCAGCGTGATTGGTTCGGGTCTGCGAATGATCTTGTTCTTTTGACACATGTCACATCCTCTGACATATCTCCTGACGTCCGTCTTGATCGTGGGCCACCAGAATGTCCGCTTCAACAGTTCTAGCATCCGATGTTGTCCAGGGTGTCCGACGTCAGGGGAATAGTGATGATCGTGTAGGATTTGATCTCGCAAGTTCCTTTCATCCGGCACATAGATCCGTCCTTGTCGGTAAATTATCCCTTCTTTCTCCCACACTTTCTCCGGTTGTTTCGCCAATTCCTGCAGTACCATGGTTTCCCTCCTCCTCGACTTTCTGATAACTTCCAGGATCTGTTGGTCGGGTGATATCTCGAATCGTCGAGATCGTAGAATGGTGGCTTCATATACTGGCGTTTCTTCAACTATCTTCGTACAAACTCCTTTCCTTTGAACATCTCCATGTTCCTGTTGTCTCGGCTTGTATCTGGTTTGACTATGCGGGAGAGGATGTCGGCTTTGGTGTTGGATTTTCCAGGTATGTGTCGTAGTGCGAAATCGTATTCCTGCAGCATAAGGTACCATCTTGCTTGTCGAGCGTTCAGTTTCTGTGGGTCTCTG
Source organism: Agaricus sinodeliciosus (assembly GCA_022315185.1). Taxonomy (NCBI): domain Eukaryota; kingdom Fungi; phylum Basidiomycota; class Agaricomycetes; order Agaricales; family Agaricaceae; genus Agaricus; species Agaricus sinodeliciosus. The sequence goes on along the minus strand of JAHTMV010000022.1, from coordinate 272,106 downwards.
AAGTACTTCAGGTTTTCGTGGTCTGTCCAGATTTCGAACTGTTCCTTCGCATCCAACAGGTACTGTCTCCATAACTTCAGTGCCTTGACTATAGCCAGTAACTCCTTGTCGTAGATCTCGTAGTTTCGTTCTGCTTCAGTCAACGTTTTGGACATGAATGCAACCGGATGCCATTTTCCTTCCTGTTCCTGTGATAGGACTGCTCCCGTTCCATAGTTTGATGCATCCACCTCCAATCTAAACTTTCCATAGTCATTTGGCAACGCCAATACTGGTTCGCTGGTAATGGAATCTTTGACGCTGTCGAATGCCTGTTGTTGTGCTTCTTCCCATTTCCACTCTTTTCCTCCTCCCTTCAACTGATTGAGCGGAGCTGCGATGATGCTGAAGTTTTGTATGAAGCGTCTGTAAAAGTTGCGAATCCCAAGAAACTCTCCACCTCCTTAATTGTTCGTGGCGTTTTCCATTCCTTTATGGCCCTGACCTTCTCCTTTTCCATAGTAGCTTTTCCATTTCCTACAACCGTGCCTAACAAGGCGATTTCCGTGGCGTCGAATTCACATTTCGATCGTTTGAAGAATAGACTATGTTTGTCGGCGATTTTCAGGAAACGTATAGTCCGTTCACGTAGTTCCTCTTTGGTACGTCCTGGAATCGCGAAGTCGTCCATATAGTTGACCAGTGCACCTTCTTGGATCATTTCTCGGAATATGGTTGCCATCATACGAGAAAAGGTCGCCGGGGAGTTACTCATTCCAAAAAACATGACGGTAGGTTCGAATAATCCACGATTGGTGATAAACGCTGCTTTCCATTCATCTCCTTCTCTGATCCTGACATTGTTGTAACCCCAGATAATGTCCAGTTTATTGAAGTATTTCGCATCTCGCAGTTGGTCGAGTACTTCGCTTATGAGCGGTAACGGCGTTTTGTCCTTGATCGAATGTTCGTTGAGTTTCCTGTAGTCCTGGCATAGTCGGAGTGATCCATCTTTCTTTGGTACGAAGAAACAAGGGGCAGCGTATGGTGATTTGGATGGTCGAATTCGTTTCGATGCTAGGTTCTCGTCTAAGAACTTATCAGTTCCTCCCTTTCCTTTGGCGTCATGTTATAAACCTTCGATGATATCTCCTTTGGTGCGTCCTCCGTTAGATTGATCTCATGATCCCATTCCGTTCGAGCTGGTAATTGCTCAAAATTCCGTTTGTTAAACAAGTGCGTAAATGGTCGAATGTAATCGGGTAGATCTTCGGGGTTGGTGGGATCTGATTCTTTTTCCTCCGTAGCGCTGTCCACATCAGTGGTTAGCCGTCGAGAAAAAGGAATCGTTTGGTGTGGTGTAGTGCATGTACTGGGGCATCGTGTAAATCTGACTTCTTGGTTTATCCAGTCGATCTCCGGGTTGTGTTGAATTAACCAGTCGTATCCAAGAAATATCCGCGCTCGAAATGTCCGATACCAGTGCCTTGATTTCCTCCTTATGTCCTCCTAGATCCATCTGGATTTTGGCGTCCTCCGTTAATATCCCTGTCCGATTTGGTGTTCCATCTGCATTTCTCATGCGAATGGGTTGTTGTCGTTTGACCTTCTTCAATTTCTCTCTCTCTGCCACTCCGTTGCTATCATCGTCATATGTGCTCCCGAGTCGATAAGGGCCTTGACCGTTTTGTTTCCGTTCTTGGTTTTGATGGTTGCATCCAGCAGAATTTCGCGCGTTGAGTCTCTCTTGAAAGGAATAACATACTTGGATTTCGAATTTGTTGTTACATGGGGAGAGACTCTACGATTTATGGGTCGAGATTTCGCGCTCAATCGGACCCTTCGGCAAAATCCTGCTTCTCGGTGGCATCTTCTTCATCCTGTGGACTCCTCGGTCGTTTCCCTAGTCCTAGCTCTCTTCGGCGCTCTACAATTCCTGGCGATGTGTCCTGGTTTGTTACAATTGTAACACGTTACGGCCTTCTTCGGCTGCCTGCATTCTCTAGCAAAATGTCCGAACTTTCCACAGTTGAAACACTTCCTCTGATTATTCGGGGTTTGGACTCTAGCAGTTTCGAACCTTCCTACTTCCATGGGTTGACCACTTCCTCCATACGTGACTCCTGTCGGTGTGTTTGTCGAACAAACTCATCGTCTCTGTTCCCATTCCTACTGCTTTTATGACTTCGAGCCATCCGTTGAATGTGGTGGGGACTTTGTCGGGTGGGAATGATAAATGGTGCGAATGGTTTCCTTTTGACGTTCTTCTTCAGCAAGAAGATGGCGTGTTGATCGTCCGTTCCCGCTTGTTCATCATCAAGGTAAATTCGACTAAGAAATCCACGATGGGTTTCCTTCCTTGGTCATAGTCTCGATAGCTATCTCGCTCTTCTCCTTGTCCATTCCATCGATAAACAACTCCTTCGCCTGCTTCTCGAATTGCTTCCACGTGAATGTTACGTCTGGGTTGGTGACTTTGTCCGCTACGAGTGCTGAAAAACTTCCGGCTACTCCTCCTCTCATCCTGGATATGGCCGCTATGATCATCCTATCATTGTCGGTGATCCCGTTAAACTTTATGAACAGCTGAATGCTCCTCCACCAGTCCTCAAATCTCTCTCTGCTTCCCTCGAACCAACCGGGATCGGGGATAATTGACTTGGTATCTCTGTGGTCGACATGTCTGATGGTTCCTTCGTCTCTGATTGGTCTTCGTTGTCGATGTGAATATCCGCAAAACTGTCCGCTATTTGATCTACTTCCTCGTCGATGTCTGATTGTGGTGCTGATTCCGGTCTCGATGTCGGGCTACTCGGTAACTCGATCTCTCGCAACAATCCGTCGTGATATGCGGCTAATTCTTCTTCGACAAGTCGTTTCTTTCCTTGTCGGCTGCTACTTGGCATAAACTCGTGCCCTGATGACTACGCTTGTAAAAAGCCTCGACGCGAAAAAATTACGTCCGTTCGGTTGGTAGATCTGCCGTATGCACTACCACTACAGCAAGCTCGCTAGGCTGCTGTCTGCAAGGTGAGGTGTAGACGCTTTACCAAATGTTACGACCTTAATCTTATAAAGACTCAGGTTGCAGACAAGTGACAAAGACTTGAGGGCGATAAGAGAGAAGAGTAAGGGAAGGATACGATTGGTAAAGCGTAAGGAATACAGCAGTACCTACAGGTTTATATACGTAGAGACAACTACCCAAGGTAACTAAGTATAGAACAGGACTGAGTCATAGTACTCGGGGTAGTGGAGTAAGTGGAGCCAGAACGTATGGACGTGGAGTAAAGCATATGGGAGTGGAGTAACAGTGAGACAAAAGATACTAGAAAGGAAAGATGAAAAAAGTATAACGGGCAGGCATGGGAACGCGGAGTGACCATGAGATGAAAGATACTAGAAAGGAAAGGTGAAAGAAAAGTATAACGGGCAGGCATGGGAACGCGGAGTGACCATGAGATGAAAGATACTAGAAAGGAAAGGTGAAAGAAAAGTATAACGGGCAGGCATGGGAACGCGGAGAAACAAAAGAGCCGGAGCAGGTGACCATAACCGGTGAAACCATAACACAAACAAGGTATCTCGGGTGGCTTGAACCGAAAAGCCGCTCAATTTAGATTTTCTGACATCATCCAACCGGAGATGTTCAGTGATATGGGTAAAGTGGTGAACGAAATGAACGTTCATCTCACATATGCGAGATCCCAGATCCGTGTACAAACTGGACGACTCCTCAAAAATGTCATTCATTTCAACTTAAATCGAGTTCCGACACAACCGGAATTCGATCGGGTAAAAGAGTGCCTCTTTAAAGCGCAAAAAGAACGTCCCTGAAGGGGAAGACCCGTTCGCACCCAATCTGTTGCCCATCTATAATGAAGGGCTTCAATTACTATACAAACAAGTATAACCGGCGCCCTGAGGACATCCTCACTGGTGACCAAGTGATGGAAATGATGGAAGGAGTTTGACCAGTTCCGTGGTTTGGAATGTGTCAACGACCGTCGGTTGTCAAATCCAAAGGATCCAGTGACATCGCAGTCGTATTTGTGGAATGTGTGGGATTCTAAGAATGGAATCCGCACCAAGGAGTTGTGAACAAAGCTTACCACATTGGTGGGAAGTTTATCAGAGTGGAATATGCGAGGCAGAGGGAATTTGTCCCTCAATGCCAGAAATGTTGGGCATGGAGTCACGGCACTAGTAGGTGTCGCATCAACCACCAACGATGTGCGAGATGTGGACAAGGTCACATGACTGAAAACCACGAAGGATTCAGCACCTGCTGCGGAGAAATCCGCAAGAAGCAGAATGCTAAATATGTTGCATGCGAGCACAAGCTCAAATGCCTGAACTGCAAGGGTGAACACATGGCTGATTCATCCAAATGTGTCTATAAGAGGCACCAGAATGATCGCACATGGCATGATCGCCGTGCTGCTGCTGACAGAGAAGCAGAGGCCGAAAAAGGCCCGCCGCAAGGCAAACATCACACAGGCTTTGGCAATGCCAGAGTCTGAAATTCACGAAATCAACGATTCTCAATGAATTGCACGACCAAAGGACAATTTTCTTTTAAATCTATCCGTATTTTAAGCTTCAATGTCGGGCGTAGTTGGGAAACCACTAATACGACATTGGGGAAGTATGTTAATGACTATGATATTATTCTGTTTCAAGAACCGGGTTGGAAAGGAGTGCGCAAGCAGCCTTCCACTCGAGACAAGGAAGGGGATACGGCTTACGGCCCACCTCTAAGCGAATCATGGATTCCGCATACTTCGGCATTCAATGCCACGAAGAATGTGTGTGAACCAATCGATGAGCGCCCACGGGTACTCACATATACTAACAAGCGCCTCGGAATATTTAACCCAAAAATGCGCACTGACATTATCAAGCATCGTGACATATCAATTGTTACGCTCTATATCAAACAGGGTGCCCACCTAAAACCGGTGGACATCATGAACGTGTACAATGATGGTAGAACACATGATGCCATTGATGCGCTTGAAGGACTGGGCGAACGAATCCCTCTAATAGATATATGCGCGGGGGATTTTAATATACATAATCAAACATGGAACGAGAATGCTGTACATCTCGATCCTACTATATGGGGAGATCGCCTCAAGGGCGTAATGAGTGATATGGGCCTGGAATACTCCATACCGGACAACCCGGGAAAACCCACACGCGCCCCACACCAAGCGTAGTAATACTCCACCCCCACCCAGCCTTGGAAACGATGATATGGATTCAGCTATCCCAGCCAGTATTATCGATCTAGTCTTCACTTCTGAAAATGTTTCACTTTCGGATTTATTTAAATTACATGTATGTGAAAACGATGCAGATCGCTTGTCATCGGACCACTTCCCTATTCAAATTACCATTCCCTTTTCAAAAGACGATGTAGTATATTATGTAACCAAACTCGACCCGGAGAACGAGGAGGAGTATGAGAAGGAGATCAGCGAACGCCTGGAAAGCCTAGCTGAGAGATGTGAAAGCATAAATTCGAGAGACGAACTGAAACGTGTAGTGGAAGAGGTGTCTCGATATTTGAAGAAGCGTGGTCACATTGGACAGAGGAAGTCAAAGTGAGTGGCAAAGGAAAGAGTTGGTGGAATAAGGAATGCTCTCGAGCATTCAACAACCTGCGTACAACCTTGATCTGAAGGGTAGAAAAGACATGGAACGATGGATGACTTTCGACGCATTATAAACAAGCGAAGAAGGATTGCTTCGAAAAGAAAATCCACGACATTGCGTCCCTCAAAGGGAGACCGTGGGATCTCATGCCTTGGGCAAGGGAGAGAAAAGATGCCGGCGACAGAATCGTTACTGGATGACCGGAAAAGCATGTGTAGATAAAGAACATCTATTCAACACACTACACAACGCATACAACTCAGCCAACAATCGACCAACAAACTTGGAGCGCATGTTCAGGAAGTCGAAAAGAGAGAGAGAGAGAATGGACTCCTTTTTCCCACAAGAACTTTGCCAGGCGTTAGCCAAATGCGCAAAGAACACTGCACCGGGACCTGACCACATATCGTGGTTTGTTCTCAAACACATCACGAAGAGTTCCCCAAAAAGCATCAAGCTCTTCGTCACTATCGCCAATGCCAGCATAGAACAAGAACATTGGCCACAACATTTCAAAAACTCGACATCGGTTGTCATCCCGAAGCCGAGCAAACCGTCTTATGACAAGGCCAAATCATTCCGGCCCATTGTCCTTCTTAACACCCTTGGCAAACTCATTGAGAAGATGATTGCCAACCGTTTGCAATTTGAGAGCCTCGAACAGGAAGTCGTCCACTCGTGTCAAACCGGGGGAATCTGTCAGAGGTCTACAGAAGATGCGGCTGCTGCGCTAGCTCACCATGTTAGAGCTGGGTGGAGTCGTAAACAAGAGACGTCGGTGTTAGCTTTTGACATCGCACAATTTTTTCCCTCATTGAATCATAGTGTACTTGTAAAAGTTCTCGAACATTTTGGTTTCAACTCTAAATTAGTTTCCTTCTTTTCTGACTATCTAGTGAATCGAAAAACACAATACAAAATCAACAACGACAAATCGGACTATTTCCCTTGTGATGTTGGTGTAGGACAGGGTAGTGCACTTTCTCCCATTTTATCTGCTCTGTATATAGCCCTTTGTTTCATATCTTGGACAAATGGGTACATAGTGAAGATCGACAGCTTGCTCTGTACTCTCCTATCTCTTCTTTTCTCTCATTTGTAGACGATGGTGTTCTTATCGCTACAGACACTAGTTACAAAAGGACTCATAATAGTCTAAAAGAATCGTACCGCTTCATGACTGACCTCTTTACAGAGTTTGGGTTAACCATGGAGCATACCAAGACAGAGTTATTCAACTTTGCGAGCAAGGCCAAGAAGCCTAACCCCAAAATCGACCTCGGATTCGCTCCACACACAGGAGCCACCCCCCTCATCCCCAAGAAAGTATGGAGATACCTCGGCATCTTCTACGATCGCAATCTAATGTTCTACGAACACGTCAAACACTATGCAACCAAGTCTCTCTCCACTGTCAAGTGCATGAGAATCTTGGAAACTCGGCACGCGGGCTTACGCCCAAGCAGAAACGCACTTTATATATCGTGTGTTCAACCGGTAGCGACCTATGGTCTACGCTGCTGGTACCGCCCAGGACTTCCAGGTTTTCGCAGGAACATCTTACTGCTAAACAAAACGCACAGACTAGGAGCGCTCTGGATTACAGGAGCCTTCAAGACATCACCAACGGGTGGAGTCCTCGCTCTAGCAGGACTCATGCCCATGCATTTCATCCTAAAGAAGTTGTTTGATCGATCTGTAGCCAGGATCTCAACACTTCATTATAATCATCCGATCCTTCGCCTGCTTGATCGGAAAAATGCCAAAGGCTCGCAGCTCCACAGAAATAGTGTCGAGTACAGCCAACAGAGGATGAACAGACCAAAGCTCACGTCTACGGTCAATGTCAAAAACTTGGAGCAAGTAAAGGAAACATTTCATCCTTTGCACATTAGCGCGAAGCCTGGTCACCGCATGGTTGACAGATATCAGGATCGCATCAAGTACGTGTCAGTTCCTAAAGGCAACAAGAAGGTTGTCAAGGACTATCATGAAACAATTGAGGGTCAGATCTCATGGGGGATGGAGACACATACATCTCATAACAGGGTGGAATATACCGGAAGAGATTCCGGATCCATCCTTGGTCGAAAACATTCACAATCGGGGTATTATATCTTGCGAGTGGAAAACCAATTCACATCGGGTGATGCCTGCCGGAAGGCGGGTGACATCTACAAACGAGAGCATGGGCGCTCTATTGGCGCTCATCAAAGCTTACAAGCTCAAACAAAAAGACAGATCCATCAACAAGATCTGTCTCTACACGACTTCTCCCGGCACAATCCGTTCACATGCCGAGCTCTCCAACAAGCCTGTTGGCAACAGCCTTTCTATTGCTGTTGCCACGGCATTTGAGGACATCTTCGATGCTTTCCCGGACCTTGACATAGAAGTTATAGGGTTCGAAGCCAGGCATTCGATCGATGCGATCACGAATATGCGGACTTTTGCATAATATGCAATTTCAAAGCGCCATTCATAGACGCTAGGGAAGCGGTCAATCACCGACCAGTCACATTCCCTGAGTCCCTTACATTTGAACGACGGCGTCAACTCATTACACATGACGCAGTCGACTACTGGAGAATCGGTTTCATGGAGCCGAGCGACAAAGAATGCTACAGTGGTAATAACTTTTTAACCCTGTACACATCCACAGACAAGGAAACAAGAGTCGCTCTGCTTCCAAGCCATCTCAATCTCGGCCCGTGGCTTCGCTCATATGGCGGAGTCACCATCGCAGATGATCCCAAGTTGTGCGCACGCTTTGTGCACGCCGCCACCAAACACGCCCCAATCGACGAGTACCGGCAACGGTTCTTGAAGAAAGTGGAGCCTTCGGGCTGTCACGGGTGTAGGAACGCGCCTCAGACGAGGGATCACATTCTAAATGAGTGTCCGTGGTATGTACGGCGCTCAAATCATTTAAAGGGGGTATCGAGACAGTTGAAGGTCTGATACTCTTCTATGCGATAATCCTCAAGCGTTTTCGTTTGCTCCATTAACGGAACCGCGCTTAAAAACCGAGATTGGGCAAAATACAGGGAGAAAGTCTATCATTCGCGTGAAATCAATAATGATGTGAGAAAAAGAAAAGGTATGCGTCCTATCACTGGACCCATCTTCTATCATGAAACAGAGAGAGGTTGGAAGGATGAATTTCTTTACATTCACTGGTCTCTATTTTATCTCTCAGTAGTAACATACTTGTATACGAACGGAACTCTTTCTCTTCTCTCTCTTCTCTTTCTTTTGTTGCTTGGGGCTTTGTACTTATTTAAGCGGAACGGGGTCTTCGACCCCGTGAAGCAGCGGTCTGCGTATGGGCACCGCCATATAAATTCTGATTTAAAAAAAAAAAAAAAAAAAAAAAAAAAAAAATGCAGTCTTGACCCGGCGAGCCCAGTATCATAATTCCCAGCGCCGGTGAGCCTGGGGAGAGCATTGGTGTTTGTACCAGTGTTTGCCCTGCAACCCAGATCGGTCAGTTAATCTCTGATCTAGGGTACGACATGCTATTCTAAGGTTATTTATAGGTTTATCTTAGATAGCGTTCCATCTCTCAGGTAGTCCACGTTTTACCGTTTATCCGCTAAGTGAGCATGATGTCACCGCGGGCCGTATGCAAGGTGTAAAACGCCCTGTTGCTATCATGCAGGCCGGTGGTTTTACCACTGAAGATAGCCAGTCAGCTGTTCCAGTGACGATGGATCGGCAGACTACTTTCTCTGAGATAGAGAACAACTGGAGCGAGCTCGACAGTTGTTTTGTTCGCTTTATCCAAAAGCAGTTGGATCTGGAGACCCGAAGGTTGTCGACAGATGCACTAACCGGGGCCCATAACCTGTTGCGAACGTAGCGAGTATAGCGAGTAGCATTAACAGACTTACATTGGAGATAGTCTTGTTGAATAGCAAAGCGGTTGAGAGAGTAAGAGTTTGAGCTGGTTAAGCTTAGAGAGTGAGAGCGATTGGAAACTTAATATTATCGGTAGACTACAGTGTCTTTATATACTACAACAATATAGGGTTAAGGGTATAGCTAAAAGACCTCATGAAATCATAGTGCCCTGCGGGCATAGTCTACGAGAGGATGATGCATGGCAGCACAGTAATAATGTGTATAATGCATGTATTTGAAACAGGAGTCATTCATACATCATACCGAGTGTACGATTTAAGGTATTTATTTCAACAGTGGAAAAAGGCGATGGAAGAGGAACTTGCCACGTTGAAGGCTGCTGGCACCTGGGAATTAGTTGATTGTCTGCTTGGCATCAACGTCATGGGATCAAAGTGGGTTTTCAAGGTGAAAAAGGATGAGGCAGGTAATGTTATCTGCTATAAAGCTCGTCTTGTAGCCCAGGGTTTCTCTCAAGTCCCAGGAGTCGACTATTTCGACACTTTTGTGCCAGTAGTGTGACTTTCATCAATTCAAACCATACTCGCTATTGCTACAGCCCGGAATCTTGAAATCCATCAAATTGATGTCAAAGGGGCTTACCTAAACAGTAAACTAAATGATGACAAAACTGTCTATATGTGTCAACCTCCTGGTTTCCCCGATTCCACTCATCCCTGCTATGTCTGTCATCTCAAAAAGACACTTTATGGTCTTAAGCAATCCAGAAGACGCTGGTATCAACACCTCTGTGAAATTCTCATCGACAATCTAGGCTATTCATGCTGTGATGTTGATCACAGTGTTTTCTTCTGTACTATTCGAGATGACTTGATCATAATACTTGTCCATGTAGATGATTGTACTGTTGTGGCAACAAAACTCAGGCAAGTTGAGGAGTTGAAAGAAAAGATGAGTGAATTTGTAGAGGTGACTGATCTTGGAAAGATTCACTGGCTCTTAGGAATTGAAATTTCGGAGGAATCGAGAGGAAGGCAAGTTGTATATGTCTCAAAGATCATACATTAACTCATGTCTTCAGCGATATGGTTTCGAGGATGCTAAACCAGTTAGTATCCCCATGGATCCATCCATTTATTATTCCACCAACCAATCACCAAAATTGACTGCCAAAATCGCTCACATGACACGTATTCCCTAGCAGGAAGCCATGGGTTCACTAATGTATGCAGCGATAGCTACTCGACCAGATATAGCCTTCGCAATTCAAGTTCTTTCGAAATTCTCAAAGAATCCCAGAGAAGAGCATTGGGAAGCTGTGAAAAGAGTTTTCAGGTATTTGAAGGGTACGAGAGATTTATGGTTGACTTATGGAGGTTGTGGAGATGCTCTACAAGGCTTTGCAGATGCGGATGGAAATATGGCAGAAGATCGACATGCGACTTCAGGTTTCGTGTTCATCATCAATAGCGGCACCATTTCGTGGAGTGCAAAACATCAAGAGATTGTCACCTTATCCACCACAGAATCAGAGTACGTGGCTGCCACTCATGCTGCAAAAGAAGCTTTGTGGCTTCATTCTCTCATCTCTCAGGTTTACCATATAACCCTTCCCACAACTCCACTCTTTTCTGACAATCAATCTGCTATTACACTTACGAAGGACCACAAGTTCCATGGTCGCACAAAACACATAGATATTCGGTATCATTTTATTCAGTAGATAGTCAAAGAAGGGAGAATCTGGCTGATTTATTGTCCCACTGAGGACATGACTGCAGATACCTTGACAAAAGCTCTACCATCTCCCAAGGTAAAGCATTTCGCATGTGAACTTGGCCTCGCTACGGTTTGAGGGGGAGTGTTGGAGGTAACAAATGTGTGACAATGGGTTAGGGTTTGTATGGAGAAAAGTGTTGTTTTTTTCATCTGTGCATTATGTCTCATTTTCTCATTGGCCTCAATACATGTAATTATATTTCAAACACCTCAGTCTTCGCGTTCAGAGACTGAGGTATGAGTATACTTGTAAACGAGATTTCATTGCTAATTACTCTGTACTTGTAGTTATTAATCTTTCAGGTATTGTATACAGAGTCTTCGCATTCAGAGACTGAGTTATTAATCTTTCATTGCTTTGACAGCAGAATTGGTCACATGTGAGCATTATGTGATGCGGCAAAACCTTGAGGCTGATTTTTTGAAAAGCTTTTGTTTGGATGCCCAGAGGCTGAAAAAATTGATTGTAAGCAAAAAAAAAAAAACTTCTTATAAAATATTTCTCATCTTGATATTTGGAATTCTGACTTCTGAGATTTGAAGAATATAGGTAATTTAACATATTCTAGTTCTAAATTTCCAGAAATTTGAGTGAGCAGTGAGGAGAAACCATTGTCGCTGGGATGGATTACAGATTATGTAAGGAGTGCTGGAATCAGCTGTCCCCTGCCTTAGAATGCTCATTGCCTACTGCCAAAGCCTTCACAACCTCAATATTTCAATACTTTCTCCAGAAATATTGAAATATTATTGAAATAGTACCATGTTTTTTATTTCCATACTACTGGTGAAGTATTGAAATAGTATTGAAACATTATGCTATATTTATTTGTATTTTTTTCATATATGGAAATAAAATATAGTACTGTTTAAAAAATATTTCAATACTTCTCAGATAGTATGAAAACAAAAAACATGGTACTGTTTCAATAATATTTCAATATTTTTTGAGAAAGTATTGAAATGTTGAGGTTGTACTTAGTATTTCTACAAGTATAGTTTTTCTTGTAGGTGACCCTAGTAGCTAATGCTATATATGATACTATAGTTGCTTCTTATTAGGTTGTGACCATTCTCATAGCTATTTCTTAACAGTCAAGGGATAATGAGTATAGTGGGCAACAAAACCCTTCCAATGTTTTGTACTTTTGAAATGGATGCTTAATATCAATTCAAATAAATTGTGTAAAATCACGAAAATATGATATATATTAGGATTCATTCTTATCTACATATGTTTAAAGTTTGGTGGCTGTGCAGCTATTTTTAGTACACCTTTTATGTGTTTCAAAAGGAGCATCATTGGAAGGGTTTTGTTGCCAGCTACTCTAATGTCAGAAATAGCTATTTATTAGTACTTTGTCCACTGTCCCTTGGCTTTAATCACTGCCTTAATCCTCCTAGGCATTGACTCTATCAAATTCTAACACACTTCAGCTGGTATACCATCCCAAACCACCTGTACTCTCTCCCAAAGTTCCAATACACCACTAGGTGGTAAATCGTACTCTTTCAGCTTATCCTTGATATGAGTCCAGAGAGGTTCAATGGGATTCATATCAGGAGAGTTAGCTGGCCATATGAGCACCTTCATATCATGTTCTTCAAACCATTCCTTGGCCTTTTTGCTGGTGTGTTTGGGATCATTGTGTTACGACCTTAATCTTATAAAGACTCAGGTTGCAGACAAGTGACAAAGACTTGAGGGCGATAAAAGAGAAGAGTAAGGGAAGGATATGATTGGTAAAGCGTAAGGAATACAGCAGTACCTACAGGACTTATATACGTAGAGGCAACTACCCAAGGTAACTAAGTATAGAACGGGACTGAGTCATAATACTCGGGGTAGTGGAGTAAGTGGAGCCAGAACGTATGGACGTGGAGTAAGGCATATGGGAGTGGAGTAACAGTGAGACAAAAGATACTAGAAAGGAAAGATGAAAGAAAAGTATAACGGACAGGCCTGAGAATGTGGAGTGACCATGAGATGAAAGATACTAGAAAGGAAAGGTGAAAGAAAAGTATAACTGGCAGGCGTGAGAAGGCGGAAAAACAAAAGAGCCGGAGCAGGTGACCATAACCGGTGAAACCATAACAATACCCTCCGTTTAGGCTTCGTGACCACACGAAGTATCCTAGTCTGTGAAGTTAATCTCCATCTTTGCAGGTCGAACCTCGTATCCCAACTTGAAGAGGTTTCTCTCTGCCAAGTTCTTGACTTCAGGAAACTTCCACTTGTGCGCAAGGTTTAGGATGTTAACCCATTCTTCGAATACGAGACTCGAATAGTCATCATATTTGGTGTTGTAGAAGATGAAGAGGAACACTTGGAATTCTGTGGCATTGGCGTCTTCAATGTAAGCGGGGTCTGCGGTGTTAAAGTTTCTGATGAACGTGTGATGGGGATCGTCGTATCCAGTTAATTTTCTTCGCCAATAAACATTCTCTGGTGAGGAAGTATGAATGGATCCAGAAGCGCATTCCGTCTTTGGTTTGGACACATAAATCTGCTCCTCGAATTCTGACCAAAGCAGGTGTTTCGTTGTTGGTGGATTGGAAAGGTGGAATAAAGGTCGAGATGTCGGACATTTGAAGGTGATTTGGAGGATGAAAGAGATTGACGATTGTTGTATACCGATTGGAGTGCTTTCGTTGGGCTTTATATCCTACGACCGTGTTTCCTCGTACTCGTCTAGGACGTCCTTGGCGTTCTCCAAGGCTGATCTTGGTAACCATGTGTCTTCTTCATTTCCGTAACCCCTCCAATGTACCAAATACTGGGTTCCTCTTCCTCGCTTCCTATGTCCTCGGATCTCTTCGATTTCGTACTCTTCTTCTTCGTTTATGATATCAGGTGGCGCGGGGTAGGGTGGTGTTGGCTGTCAAACTCGGGTTTGTGACATCGTGTGAGCAATGAAGCGTGGAATACGTTGTGGATTGCCCAGGACTCAGGTAAGTGAAGCTTGTATGACCGATCTCCGACAGCTTCGACGATCTCGAAAGGTCCATAGCGTTTGTTGTCAAGTTTCCGTGATGGTCGGTTGGAATGAATGTTAACTGCTTCTAGCCAGACCTTCTCTCCGGGTGAGAACACTTTAGAGGCATTTCCGTGGTTTCCTCGGTTTCGCATAAGATCATTGTTCTCTTCCATTGCCGCTTTAGCTTCTTCTCGGGCTTTCTCTAACTCCGATGAGAAATCCGCTGCCGCTGGGTTGAACGTAGGTAGACTGTGATTCCCTTTCCATGGATGGAATCCGTGATTCAAAAAGAACGGTGTGTTCTTCGTGGCAGAGTGGACTTTATCGTTGTAATGGAACTCCGCCGTAGGTAGCCATTTCGTCCAATCGTTCTGTCGATAGCTGATGAAATTCCGCAAATACATTTCGACTTCTTGATTGATGCGTTCCGTCTGTCCATCCGTCTGAGGATGATACGCCGTTGATAGGTTCCTTTCTATCCCCAATGATGTGCATAGCTCCTTCATGAATTTAGATGCGAACTGCGGTCCTCTGTCACTGATGATTCTTCGGGGAATTCCATGGAGCCTCCAACCTCCGATTTGTATAGATGCGCTAATTCGATTGACGTGAGAGTCGTAGTGGTGGGAACAAGGTGGATCATCTTTGAGAACCGGTCGACGATAACAACAATAGCATCTTTGCCTTCGGACTTAGGCAAGGTCCGATCATGTCAATAGAAATCTCCTGCCAAGGGCCTTCTGGGATTGGTAATGGGTTCAGCGTGATTGGTTCGGGTCTGCGAATGATCTTGTTCTTTTGACACATGTCACATCCTCTGACATATCTCCTGACGTCCGTCTTGATCGTGGGCCACCAGAACGTCCGCTTCAACAGTTCTAGCATCCGATGTTGTCCAGGGTGTCCGACGTCGGGGGAATAGTGGTGATCGTGTAGGATTTGATCTCGCAAGTTCCTTTCATCCGGCACATAGATCCGTCCTTGTCGATAAATTATCCCTTCTTTCTCCCACACTTTCTCCGGTTGTTTCGCCAATTCCTGTAGTACCATGGTTTCCCTCCTCCTCGACTTTCTGATGACTTCCAGGATCTGTTGGTCGGGTGATATCTCGAATCGTCGGGATCGTAGAATGGTGGTTTCATATACTGGCGTTTCCTCAACTATCCTTCGTACAAACTCCTTTCCTTTGAAC
Organism: Agaricus sinodeliciosus; assembly: GCA_022315185.1. NCBI lineage: Eukaryota > Fungi > Basidiomycota > Agaricomycetes > Agaricales > Agaricaceae > Agaricus > Agaricus sinodeliciosus. The sequence continues at coordinate 256,653 of JAHTMV010000022.1, read as the reverse complement.
ATCTCCATGTTCCTGTTGTCTCGGCTTGTATCTGGTTTGACTATGCGGGAGAGGATGTCGGCTTTGGTGTTGGATTTTCCAGGTATGTGTCGTAGTGCGAAATCGTATTCCTGCAGCATAAGGTACCATCTTGCTTGTCGAGCGTTCAGTTTCTGTGGGTCTCTGAAGTACTTCAGGTTTTCGTGGTCTGTCCAGATTTCGAACTGTTCCTTCGCATCCAACAGGTACTGTCTCCATAACTTCAGTGCCTTGACTATAGCCAGTAACTCCTTGTCGTAGATCTCGTAGTTTCGTTCTGCTTCAGTCAACGTTTTGGACATGAATGCAACGGATGCCATTTTCCTTCCTGTTCCTGTGATAGGACTGCTCCCGTTCCATAGTTTGATGCATCCACCTCCAATCTAAACTTTCCATAGTCATTTGGCAACGCCAATACTGGTTCGCTGGTGATGGAATCTTTGACGCTGTCGAATGCCTGTTGTTGTGCTTCTTCCCATTTCCACTCTTTCCTCCTCCCTTCAACTGATTGAGGAGCTGCGATGATGCTGAAGTTTTGTATGAAGCGTCTGTAAAAGTTTGCGAATCCCAAGAAACTCTCCACCTCCTTAATTGTTCGTGGCGTTTTCCATTCCTTTATGGCCCTGACCTCTCCTTTTCCATAGTAGCTTTTCCATTTCCTACAACCGTGCCTAACAAGGCGATTTCCGTGGCGTCGAATTCACATTTCGATCGTTTGAAGAATAGACTATGTTTGTCGGCGATTTTCAGGAAACGTATAGTCCGTTCACGTAGTTCCTCTTTGGTACGTCCTGGAATCGCGAAGTCGTCCATATAGTTGACCAGTGCACCTTCTTGGATCATTTCTCGGAATATGGTTGCCATCATACGAGAAAAGGTGCCGGGGAGTTACTCATTCCAAAAAACATGACGGTAGGTTCGAATAATCCACGATTGGTGATAAACGCTGCTTTCCATTCATCTCCTTCTCTGATCCTGACATTGTTGTAACCCCAGATAATGTCCAGTTTATTGAAGTATTTCGCATCTCGCAGTTGGTCGAGTACTTCGCTTATGAGCGGTAACGGCGTTTTGTCCTTGATCGAATGTTCGTTGAGTTTCCTGTAGTCCTGGCATAGTCGGAGTGATCCATCTTTCTTTGGTACGAAGAAACAAGGGGCAGCGTATGGTGATTTGGATGGTCGAATTCGTTTCGATGCTAGGTTCTCGTCTAAGAACTTATCCAGTTCCTCCCTTTCCTTTGGCGTCATGTTATAAACCTTCGATGATATCTCCTTTGGTGCGTCCTCCGTTAGATTGATCTCATGATCCCATTCCGTTCGAGCTGGTAATTGCTCAAAATTCCGTTTGTTAAACAAGTGCGTAAATGGTCGAATGTAATCGGGTAGATCTTCGGGGTTGGTGGGATCTGATTCTTTTTCCTCCGTAGCGCTGTCCACATCAGTGGTTAGCCGTCGAGAAAAAGGAATCGTTTGGTGTGGTGTAGTGCATGTACTGGGGCATCGTGTAAATCTGACTTCTTGGTTTATCCAGTCGATCTCCGGGTTGTGTTGAATTAACCAGTCGTATCCAAGAAAGATATCCGCGCTCGAAATGTCCGATACCAGTGCCTTGATTTCCTCCTTATGTCCTCCTAGATCCATCTGGATTTTGGCGTCCTCCGTTAATATCCCTGTCCGATTTGGTGTTCCATCTGCATTTCTCATGCGAATGGGTTGTTGTCGTTTGACCTTCTTCAATTTCTCTCTCTCTGCCAACTCCGTTGCTATCATCGTCATATGTGCTCCCGAGTCGATAAGGGCCTTGACCGTTTTGTTTCCGTTCTTGGTTTTGATGGTTGCATCCAGCAGAATTTCGCGCATTGTGTTATGGTTTCACCGGTTATGGTCACCTGCTCCGGCTCTTTTGTTTTTCCGCGTTCTCACGCCTGCCAGTTATACTTTTCTTTCACCTTTCCTTTCTAGTATCTTTCATCTCATGGTCACTCTGCCTTCTCACGCCTGCCAGTTATACTTTTCTTTCATCTTTCCTTTCTAGTATCTTTTGTCTCACTGTTACTCCACTCCCATATGCTTTTACTCCACGTCCATACGTTCTGGCTCCACTTACTCCACTACCCCGAGTACTATGACTCAGTCCCGTTCTATACTTAGTTACCTTGGGTAGTTGTCTCTACGTATATAAGCTCTGTAGGTACTGTTGTATTCCTTACGCTTTACCAATCGTATCCTTCCCTTACTCTTCTCTCTTATCGCCCTCAAGTCTTTGTCACTTGTCTGCAACCTGAGTCTTTATAAGATTAAGGTCGTAACATTTGGTAAAGCGTCTACACCTCACCTTGCAGACAGCAGCCTAGCGAGCTTGCTGTAGTGGTAGTGCATACGGCAGATCTACCAACCGAACGGACGTAATTTTTTCGCGTCGAGGCTTTTTACAAGCGTAGTCATCAGGGCACGAGTTTATGCCAAGTAGCAGCCGACTAGGAAAGAAACGACTTGTCGAAGAAGAATTAGCCGCATATCACGACGGATTGTTGTGAGAGATCGAGTTACCGAGTAGCCCGACATCGAGACCGGAATCAGCACCACAATCAGACATCGACGAGGAAGTAGATCACATAGCGGACAGTTTTGCGGATATTCACATCGACAACGAAGACCAATCAGAGACGAAGGAACCATCAGACATGTCGACCACAGAGAGTACCAAGTCAATTATCCCCGATCCCGGTTGGTTCGAGGGAAGCAGAGAGAGATTTGAGGACTGGTGGAGGAGCATTCAGCTGTTCATAAAGTTTAACGGGATCACCGACAATGATAGGATGATCATAGCGGCCATATCCAGGATGAGAGGAGGAGTAGCCGGAAGTTTTTCAGCACTCGTAGCGGACAAAGTCACCAACCCAGACGTAACATTCACGTGGAAGCAATTCGAGAAGCAGGCGAAGGAGTTGTTTATTGATGGAATGGACAAGGAGAAGAGCGAGATAGCTATCGAGACTATGACCCAAGGAAGGAAACCCATCGTGGATTTCCTAGTCGAGTTTACCTTGATGATGAACAAGGGGAACGGACGACAACACGCCATCTTCTTGCTGAAGAAGAACGTCAAAAAGGAAACCATTCGCACCATTTATCATTCCCACCCGACAAAGTCCCCACTTCAACGGATGGCTCGAAGTCATAAAAGCAGTAGGAATGGGAACAGAGACGATGAGTTTGTTCGACAAACACACCGCGACAGGAGTCACGTATGGAGGAAGTGGTCAACCCATGGAAGTAGGAAGGTTCGAAACCGCTAGAGTCCAAACCCCGAATAATCAGAGGAAGTGTTTCAACTGTGGAAAGTTCGGACATTTTGCTAGAGAATGCAGGCAGCCGAAGAAGGCCGTAACGTGTTACAATTGTAACAAACCAGGACACATCGCCAGGAATTGTAGAGCGCCGAAGAGAGCTAGGACTAGGGAAACGACCGAGGAGTCCACAGGATGAAGAAGCCACCGAGAAGCAGGATTTTGCCGAAGGGTCCGATTGAGCGCGAAATCTCGACCCATAAATCGTAGAGTCTCTCCCCATGTAACAACAAATTCGAAATCCAAGTATGTTATTCCTTTCAAGAGAGACTCAACGCGCGAAATTCTGCTGGATGCAACCATCAAAACCAAGAACGGAAACAAAACGGTCAAGGCCCTTATCGACTCGGGAGCACATATGACGATGATAGCAACGGAGTTGGCAGAGAGAGAGAAATTGAAGAAGGTCAAACGACAACAACCCATTCGCATGAGAAATGCAGACGGAACACCAAATCGGACAGGGATATTAACGGAGGACGCCAAAATCCAGATGGATCTAGGAGGACATAAGGAGGAAATCAAGGCACTGGTATCGGACATTTCGAGCGCGGATATTTTCTTGGATACGACTGGTTAATTCAACACAACCCGGAGATCGACTGGATAAACCAAGAAGTCAGATTTACACGATGCCCCAGTACATGCACTACACCACACCAAACGATTCCTTTTTCTCGACGGCTAACCACTGATGTGGACAGCGCTACGGAGGAAAAAGAATCAGATCCCCACCAACCCCGAAGATCTACCCGATTACATTCGACCATTTACGCACTTGTTTAACAAACGGAATTTTGAGCAATTACCAGCTCGAACGGAATGGGATCATGAGATCAATCTAACGGAGGACGCACCAAAGGAGATATCATCGAAGGTTTATAACATGACGCCAAAGGAAAGGGAGGAACTGGATAAGTTCTTAGACGAGAACCTAGCATCGAAACGAATTCGACCATCCAAATCACCATACGCTGCCCCTTGTTTCTTCGTACCAAAGAAAGATGGATCACTCCGACTATGCCAGGACTACAGGAAACTCAACGAACATTCGATCAAGGACAAAACGCCGTTACCGCTCATAAGCGAAGTACTCGACCAACTGCGAGATGCGAAATACTTCAATAAACTGGACATTATCTGGGGTTACAACAATGTCAGGATCAGAGAAGGAGATGAATGGAAAGCAGCGTTTATCACCAATCGTGGATTATTCGAACCTACCGTCATGTTTTTTGGAATGAGTAACTCCCCGGCGACCTTTTCTCGTATGATGGCAACCATATTCCGAGAAATGATCCAAGAAGGTGCACTGGTCAACTATATGGACGACTTCGCGATTCCAGGACGTACCAAAGAGGAACTACGTGAACGGACTATACGTTTCCTGAAAATCGCCGACAAACATAGTCTATTCTTCAAACGATCGAAATGTGAATTCGACGCCACGGAAATCGCCTTGTTAGGCACGGTTGTAGGAAATGGAAAAGCTACTATGGAAAAGGAGAAGGTCAGGGCCATAAAGGAATGGAAAACGCCACGAACAATTAAGGAGGTGGAGAGTTTCTTGGGATTCGCAACTTTTACAGACGCTTCATACAAAACTTCAGCATCATCGCAGCTCCGCTCAATCAGTTGAAGGGAGGAGGAAAAGAGTGGAAATGGGAAGAAGCACAACAACAGGCATTCGACAGCGTCAAAGATTCCATCACCAGCGAACCAGTATTGGCGTTGCCAAATGACTATGGAAAGTTTAGATTGGAGGTGGATGCATCAAACTATGGAACGGGAGCAGTCCTATCACAGGAACAGGAAGGAAAATGGCATCCGGTTGCATTCATGTCCAAAACGTTGACTGAAGCAGAACGAAACTACGAGATCTACGACAAGGAGTTACTGGCTATAGTCAAGGCACTGAAGTTATGGAGACAGTACCTGTTGGATGCGAAGGAACAGTTCGAAATCTGGACAGACCACGAAAACCTGAAGTACTTCAGAGACCCACAGAAACTGAACGCTCGACAAGCAAGATGGTACCTTATGCTGCAGGAATACGATTTCGCACTACGACACATACCTGGAAAATCCAACACCAAAGCCGACATCCTCTCCCGCATAGTCAAACCAGATACAAGCCGAGACAACAGGAACATGGAGATGTTCAAAGGAAAGGAGTTTGTACGAAGGATCGTTGAAGAAACGCCAGTATATGAAGCCACCATTCTACGATCTCGACGATTCGAGATATCACCCGACCAACAGATCTTGGAAGTTATCAGAAAGTCGAGAGGAGGGAAACCATGGTACTGCAGGAATTGGCGAAACAACCGGAGAAAGTGTGGGAGAAAGAAGGGATAATTTACCGACAAGGACGGATCTATGTGCCGGATGAAAGGAACTTGCGAGATCAAATCCTACACGATCACCACTATTCCCCCGACGTCGGACACCCTGGACAACATCGGATGCTAGAACTGTTGAAGCGGACGTTCTGGTGGCCCACGATCAAGACGGACGTCAGGAGATATGTCAGAGGATGTGACATGTGTCAAAGAACAAGATCATTCGCAGACCCGAACCAATCACGCTGAACCCATTACCAATCCCGAAGGCCCTTGGCAGGATCTATTGATATGATCGGACCTCTGCCTAAGTCCGAAGGCAAGATGCTATTGTTGTTATCGTCGACCGGTTCTCAAAGATGATCCACCTTGTTCCCACCACTACGACTCTCACGTCAATCGAATTAGCGCATCTATACAAATCGGAGGTCTGGAGGCTCCATGGAATTCCCCGAAGAATCATCAGTGACAGAGGACCGCAGTTCGCATCTAAATTCATGAAGGAACTATGCACATCATTGGGGATAGAAAGGAACCTATCAACGGCGTATCATCCTCAGACGGATGGACAGACGGAACGCATCAATCAAGAAGTCGAAATGTATTTGCGGAATTTCATCAGCTATCGACAGAACGATTGGACGAAATGGCTACCTACGGCGGAGTTTCACTATAACGACAAAGTCCACTCTGCCACGAAGAACACACCATTCTTTTTGAATCACGGATTCCATCCATGGAAAGGGAACCACAGTCTACCTACGTTCAACCCAGCGGCAGCGGATTTCTCAGCGGAGTTAGAGAAATCCCGAGAGGAAGCTAAAGCGGCAATGGAAGAGAACAATGATCTTATGCGAAACCGAGGAAACCACGGATACTCTAAAGTGTTCTCACCCGGAGAGAAGGTCTGGCTAGAAGCAGTTAACATTCATTCCAACCGACCATCACGGAAACTTGACAACAAACGCTATGGACCATTCGAGATCGTCGAAGCTGTCGGAGATCGGTCATACAAGCTTCACTTACCTGAGTCCTGGGCAATCCACAACGTATTCCACGCTTCATTGCTCACACGATGTCACAAACCCGAGTTTGACAGCCAACACCACCCTACCCCGCCACCTGATATCATAAACGAAGAAGAAGAGTACGAAATCGAAGAGATCCGAGGACATAGGAAGCGAGGAAGAGGAACCCAGTATTTGGTACATTGGAGGGGTTACGGAAATGAAGAAGACACATGGTTACCAAGATCAGCCTTGGAGAACGCCAAGGACGTCCTAGACGAGTACGAGGAAACACGGTCGTAGGATATAAAGCCCAACGAAAGCACTCCAATCGGTATACAACAATCGTCAATCTCTTTCATCCTCCAAATCACCTTCAAATGTCCGACATCTCGACCTTTATTCCACCTTTCCAATCCACCAACAACGAAACACCTGCTTTGGTCAGAATTCGAGGAGCAGATTTATGTGTCCAAACCAAAGACGGAATGCGCTTCTGGATCCATTCATACTTCCTCACCAGAGAATCCGTTTATTGGCGAAGAAAATTAACTGGATACGACGATCCCCATCACACGTTCATCCGAAACTTTAACACCGCAGACCCGCTTTCATTGAAGACGCCAATGCCACAGAATTCCAAGTGTTCCTTTTCATCTTCTACAACACCAAATATGATGACTATTCGAGTCTCGTATTCGAAGAATGGGTTAACATCCTAAACCTTGCGCACAAGTGGAAGTTTCCTGAAGTCAAGAATTGGCAGAGAGAAACCTCTTCAAGTTGGGATACGAGGTTCGACCTGCAAAGATGGAGATTAACTTCACAGACTAGGATACTTCGTGTGGTCACGAAGCCTAAAGGAGGGTATTGTTATGGTTTCACCGGTTATGGTCACCTGCTCCGGCTCTTTTGTTTTTTGCGTTCTCAGCCTGCCAGTTATACTTTTCTTTCACCTTTCCTTTCTAGTATCTTTCATCTCATGGTCACTTTTCCATGCCTGCCAGTTATACTTTTCTTTCATCTTTCCTTTCTAGTATCTTTTGTCTCACTGTTACTCACTCCCATATGCTTTTACTCCACGTCCATACGTTCTGGCCCATTACTCCTACCCCGAGTACTATGACTCAGTCCGTTCTATACTTAGTTACCTTGGGTAGTTGTCTCTACGTATATAAGCTCTGTAGGTACTGTTGTATTCTTACGCTTTACCAATCGTATCCTTCCTTACTCTTCTCTCTTATCGCCTCAAGTCTTTCACTTGTCTGCAACCTGAGTCTTTATAAGATTAAGGTGTAACACATTGAGTCTCTCTTGAAAGGAATAACATACTTGGATTTCGAATTTGTTGTTACATGGGGAGAGACTCTACGATTTATGGGTGAGATTTCGTGCTCAATCGGACCCTTCGGCAAAATCCTGCTTCTCGGTGGCATCTTCTTTCCTGTGGACTGTCCTCGTCGTTTCCCTAAGTCCTAGCTCTCTTCGCGCTCTACAATTCCTGGCTATGTGTCCTGGTTTGTTAAATTGTAACACGTTACGGTCTTTCTTCGGCTGCTGCATTCTCTAGCAAAATGTCCGAACTTTCCACAGTTAAAACACTTCCTCTGATTATTCGGGGTTTGGACTCTAGCGGTTTCGAACCTTCCTACTCCATGGGTTGACCACTTCCTCCATACGTGACTCCTGTCGCGGTGTGTTTGTCGAACAAACTCATCGTCTCTGTTCCCATTCCTACTGCTTTATGACTTCGAGCCATCCGTTGAATGTGGTGGGACTTTGTCGGGTGGGAATGATAAAAATGGTGCGAATGGTTTCCTTCTTGACGTTCTTCTTCAGCAAAAAGATGGCGTGTTGGTCGTCCGTTCCCGTTGTTCATCATCAGGTAATTCGACTAAGAAGTCCACGATGGGTTTTCCTTCCTTGGGTCATAGTCTCGATAGCTATCTCGCTCTTCTCCTTGTCCATTCCATCGATAAACACTCCTTCGCCTGCTTCTCGAATTGCTTCCACGTGAATGTTACGTCTGGGTTGGTGACTTTGTTCGCTACGAGTGCTGAAAAATTCCAGCTACTCCTCCTCTCATCCTGGATATGGCCGTATGATCATCCTATCATTGTCGGTGATCCCGTTAAACTTTATGAACAGCTGAATGCTCCTCCACCAGTCCTCAAATCTCTCTCTGCTTCCTTGAACCAACCGGGATCGGGGATAATTGACTTGGTACTCTCTGTGGTCGACATGTTTGATGGTTTCTTCGTTTCTGATTGGTCTTCGTTGTCGATGCGAATATCCGCAAAACTGTCCGCTATTTGATCTACTTCCTCGTCGATGTCTGATTGTGGTGCTGATTCCGGTCTCGATGTCGGGCTACTCGGTAACTCGATCTTTCGCAACAATCCGTCATGGTATGCGGCTAATTCTTCTTCGACAAGTCGTTTCTTTCCTTGTCGGCTGCTACTTGGCATAAACTCGTGCCCTGATGACTATGCTTGTAAAGCCTCGACGCGAAAAAATTACATCCGTTCGGTTGGTAGATCTGCCGTATGTACCACTACAGCAAGCTCGCTAGGCTGCTGTCTGCAAGGGAGGTGTAGACGCTTTACCAAATGTTACGACCTTAATCTTATAAAGACTCAGGTTGCAGACAAGTGACAAGACTTGAGGGGATAAGAGAGAAAGTAGGGAAGGATACGATTGGTAAAGTGTATGGAATACAGCAGTACCTAAGGTTTATATACGTAGAGGCAACTACCCAAGGTAACTAAGTATAGAACGGGACTGAGTCATAATACTCGGGGTAGTGGAGTAAGTGGAGCCGAACGTATGGAGGTGGAGTAAGGCATATGGGAGTGGAGTAACAGTGAGACAAAAGATACTAGAAAGGAAAGATGAAAGAAAAGTATAATGGACAGGCCTGAGAATGTGGAGTGACCATGAGATGAAAGATACTAGAAAGGAAAGGTGAAAGGAAAGTATAACTGGCAGGCGTGAGAACGCGGAAAAACAAAAGAGCCGGAGCAGGTGACCATAGTCGGTGAAACCATAACACATTGTCTTGTTGAAATATTATATCTTCCATATTTTGCCCATAATACTCCAGAGTTTGGAGAAGTTCATCATCCAAAATAGATCTATAAAAGTCAGCATCCATCTTACCCTCAATTCTGGTGGCATATCCAACTCCTTCCCATTCTATACAACCCCAGACCATGATACTTCCTCCTCCAAACTTCCTTGTCTCTTTCACTCTCCTCTTGTTAAGCCCCTTACCCTTCTCTCTCCATACCATCTGATTCCCATCTGACCCAAACCTATTGATTTTAGTCTTATCAGACCACCAAATCCTTTTCCAGTCCACTCCAGATGTCTCTCTGCAAACTCCAACCTAGCCTTAATATGCTTCTTGTCTAATGCAGGCCTTTTCACCCTCCTCCTAGCCCTCCAACCAGCATTTTTCAACCCTCTATGTACTGTCTGAGCAGATAGAGACTCTCCATTAATGTTTTGAAGTGCTCAGGCTGCTTGAACAGCAGTTTTGATCTTGCTTCTTTGTATATTGAGTTTAGTATAATCAATATTAGCAGAGGAAAGCTTAGTAGGACAACTACCAAGAGACTTTTCCAAGTTGGGAAGATGTTTGGAACATATTCTGCTAATAGTGGCAAGGCCTACTCCTGTTTGCTTGTGAATCTGGATAGCAGAAAGGCCAGAAGTAAGGAGTTCAATGATGTGAGAAGTCTGAGCTTGGGAGATGGAATGCATAGTGAGTTAGGGAACAAGTAAGCATTGGATCATTGCTTATATAGTAAGAAAACATGCTAGTCATGTGACTTTGTTGAATTACAATCAACAAACATGTCAATCACATGACTTATCACATGATTTTTGACTTCAGAATAACTGGCAACAAAACTCTTCCAATGATGCTCCTTTTTGAAACACATAAAAGGTGTACTAAAAATAACTGCACAGCCACCAAACTTTAAACATATGTAGATAAGAATGAATCCTAATATATATCATATTTTCGTGATTTTACACAATTTATTTGAATTGATATTAAGCATCCATTTCAAAAGTGCAAAACATTAGAAGGGTTTTGTTGCCCACTGTATATCACTACTCATGTAATTGACTCTTTCAGCTATAGCAAGCTATATTTCTCATGTAAAATGTTTTGGGCCATAACAATGTCATCTTTGGTTAAGGATCTGATTGTTGCTGCTGCTAGTGGTCAAATATTGTTATATCTGGATCACGCTATAACTTTGCTATTTCCATCAGTGTTTCTGACTAGTTCTGGATATCTCTTTCTGACTTATTCTGTTCCTGTCACTCTTCCAGCAATTCGATTCCAGCTTACCAGTCACATTGACCAATGGATTGCTGTGGTACTTTTGGTATCATGGTTGCGCTCCCATGGTCACTTTATGACCAATGCAACATGGGTTGTTACTTCTATTGCAAGACTCATCCACTTCAAGACCTCCTTTCTGTTGCACTGTCAGTATCCATAAGATAATAACCCCTTTCCATTTATTCATTCCTATTGATTGTGCAATCATTTCACTATCCTTTTTCATATTTTTGCATTTGATTCCTATTCAGTATTCTTGTATCTAAGCTGTAGATATTCTGTATGGTACTTCAGTCTGAAAATCAACTTGGATTGTTTTCTGCTTTCTGCAACTTGACCTTTCTCACTCTCAAACAATTCTGCTTCTATGGGTTGCTCCTCTCTTTCTCTAAATTGGCTATTGACTTAGTTGGAAGATATAGTGCACTGTTTCCGTGTCACTAAGGCCAAAGCCATTCATTGCTAAGTCCTTCTGGCTTAGTGATCCCTTTCTGGTCATAGTCTTAACAAGGATGAGCAATGGGAGGGTACATATTCAAGCCCACTGGCAGCATTTACCTCTTCCAAATTAGAGAAATACATTCATAACATTGCAAATCATGCTGTGAGATTGTTGAAGGAGTTTCATAACAGTGTCTTCAGTCTTCTGAAGAAAAAGCATGCTGTATGGTTGACAGAGCATTGCAATGAAATTATTGGGGAGTTGAACAAGGATTTTGCCAAGCCATGATTTGGAGAAAAAAAAGACAGTAGTATTGCCAAGGAACTGGGTGACATGACAAGGAGATAGTTTTACTTGGTCAGATTGATGTTTGTCTCAAAACAAAAGCACTGGCTTGACAGGTCTCTTCATAACTTGACTGGTGATTGGCTGAGGCACATCAAAGAGCACTTTGCTGCCAGTGTAAACACTGCTGGCAATAAGCCTTTACTCTTACAATCTTATGCTTCTTTTGATGATCCCTCTACTTTTGTCAAATTATTTTTCAAGGCATACTCTCTTGCCATGGAACAATTTGCTTACTGCTGATGATGTGGCATATTTCCTTGTTATTTTGCAGCCACCTGGCCAAAAGCTGATTCCATTCATCCCTGTCCTGGATACATCTTTTGAACTTTGGTTTAAGAAGGTGAACTTTTTTTCCAAATCACTTTTCATCATTTAGACTCAATTCTTTTTAATCATAGGATTTTTTTTGTGCTGCTGAAGGTATTGAAACTGTATTTGATCAAGATCCCAAGTGTGTTACTATACGTCAGGGTCCTGTTTTGGCAAAAGGCTCTTTTGTCAAGAATGAGCCCATCAAGGACCTGCTCATCAACATCAATTCCTCGCTCATCTTCAAATTGTTAGAGTCACATTATGGTGGTGAAAATCTGCTATTCTAACAATCAAGTATCCCACAGTAGAGACTTTTGTCCCTGCCACATTTAATGTCACTCCTTATCAGAAGTGTTCTATCAATTTGATTTCTCTCTTCTTTCGACTGACAACTGGCTCACTGCCCTTGGCAGTTTGGAACTCAATTGGCTTCAAACTTGCATCACTTTAGTGACTATTGTTCAAGGCACTTTTTATGTTGATAATCCAATCTACTATTTTCTTGCTCCCTGCTCTAAACAACACATTGTCATTAGTTATGAGCATTCATTACCTATTGCTATCACTGCATATGGTACCACTCATTCTTATGGTGCTCACATTCCTAGCTTCAAGGCCATTGAGATCAAATTCAATCAGTTGACTCAAATTATCAACATCTCTATGTTTAAAGAGCATTGTGATGTTGCCATGCCCCTCAAACTTCAGTTCCATTACCAACCCAAACAAGGCTACATGCCTATTTATGAGATCATTGATAGTCATAACCAGCACATCAAAGACTTTTATTGGAAGTTGTGGTATGGTGACAATGAAGTGTTACAAAACATCGACATTAAAGAGAAACATTTATATGTAACTTATGAATGGTAACAAATGTCTTATAATCAGGCTTGGACTTACAGTATTTTGTGACTTATGATTGGAAATTTACTTGTGATCTGCTTGGCTTATTATGCAACTTGTAAACTTATGACTTACTTATGAAATATCATCTACTTTATTGATCAGCAAATGAATATAGCTTGACTAATGGGTTTGTATTAAACTTATTTGACTTTATGTGACTTATGATTCAACATATGACTTGACTTGCATGAAAAAATCAGCCTATGTGAATTTGGTGACCTGTGTGCCTTAAATTACCTTTTATAAGGCAATAATAAGGCACTTTTTTCATAAGTTGACATAAGTTGTGTTACTTTTCGCTGATGCTCTCACCGCTGTGTGTAACAGTGTGCTGCTCCATTCAACATATTCTAATAAAATGGGCAAGCAGTGCCAAAAGGCATGCATGCCAATTGTTATTCTTACTTAAATTCACCATGAACACTTGTATAACCAGCACAAACATTGGAGAACAATAATGATGTGATAATATTTTAATAAATCAGCCACTTTATTGACTCACCGGCCCAGTTAATGTAGGCTCAAGTAAATTACCTATCGAACAAAGACACAGCAGCTATCCCGTTTTTGATATATTGAGATAAAGCACCTCGCGTATCATCGTATCTTACAACATCAAATTGGACACTTAGCAAATCGTCTTTCCTAACCTTTAATCTCAGTCACTTTCAGTCACGCCTTTGATCCCAAATTCTTGTGCTATAATAACAGCAGCCTTTTCTCCAATTGCAATCGCGGTATTGTAGGTGTTGGCAGACACGTTTCCGGGAATGATACTCATATCTGCAAAGGTTGGTAAATGAAACGTTGATATGCAATTCTCAGACAGCACGCACCCGCAACTTTCAAACCCTCGACTCCATAAACGTTGAGACGGTCATCAATGACACCTCCCTGTTCACGAGGCTTCATCGCACACGTGCCGCACTAGAGGACGTACATATCAGCTTTCAAGGATCTTACCTATATCACCGGCACTTACAGAGTGCCAAGTAGTAGACACTACAATGTATGTTAATCAACAGATTTTGTGGGTGTATGGAAGGACAATTACTAATATTTTTGACGTGTTCGTCAATAGCCCTGTCGTCCGCCTCAGTGTACCTGATTTTGGGAGCATCAATTGGAACAGGCCGATTCGTGGTTTTAGTCGCTGCCGCACTTCCCTCAGGGAACTTGGGATGATTAGAAACGAGCTCTCCTCGATAGGCGGGCATGCGACGTGCAATTTCACGAGAGTGTTTATAGGCCCATCGCAAGACGTGAAGATCTGCTTCCCTGGAATCGATGCATTAGCGCTTCGGCTCTTCGGGCGTCAGGCGCTTACTCGTGCAGATAGCAAGGATCATAATCGAGGACTGCGTACGGATTAACACCAGAAGCGATGTGTGTATAACCCTTGGACATCGGGTAAGCCTGGCGATAATCCCGGTCAACATAGATCAATAGTGAAGTGCGTTTCACCTACTGTGTAGAAACAGATGTTAAAAAGCTTCCGGGGAGGAACGGTGGGAGCCGCTCCAAGGTACCTGATGTGGTTATCAGTCTGACATGCTCTTTCATAGACTTGATACTTACCCAGAGATAATCGCCATCAGCATGATTGGTTTGTCGGGGGCGTTCGCAAAATATTCATTCCATCGTTTGGTAAATGCGGGTCCAATTTCCTTTAGGTCATCGACGGTTGGACGAATACGAATCCCTGCGTCCATACCACTGTATGGGAACAAAATATCACAACCCTCCCTTGTTCGCGGATGCAAAATGGACTTACTTATGGGCAAGCAGACCCTGTCCCGTTTGAGACCATCGATCAACAAATGCTGTTCAGGATCAGAGAGAGAATAGCATGAATGAACTCGCACGGACGTTTGATCTCAGCTTCATTGCCCCACCAGATGTCATCTAAAGTATCTCCGTAGTCTGCCGCAAAGTAATGTGGGAAGATGCCATTATGATCTGCAAGTTCTGTCAGTAGAGACCATCACTAAAGAAATGTTAACACAGACCCATGAGGTGTTCACCGACGCCAGGAAGGTCAACGATCTGCTGAACATCGTTCTTAGATAGAATACTTGCGGAACCAATCCCAGATCTATTGCATCAATCAGCGAATGCCGCACTTCAGGCGTCGCTTTCATTACCTTTCCAAAATAGCAGGCGACCCAAAGGCTCCGGCACAGAGAACAACCAACCGTGAGGCACGTGCAACCGAGGGAGATTGCAAGGCATGTGCGTGATCACCCTCATCATCCACGTATTCAACTCCAACAGCACGTTTCCCGCTGGGTGGGAATCAGTGTACAGAACATCATCGAATTTCGGCCACAATACCCACTCAAAGATGATGCGGACAACACGTTTCCTAACCTGCACATCCAAGTTCTTGTGGGTGTCAAGAATCGGATAAATATAGGCAGATGCTGTATCCGACCGCTTCCCAGTCTTTCCATCGATGAACCTGATTCATCGTCAAGGTTTGGTAACCACCCATAAAGTTCAGAATCAACTTGCCTGGCCCATCGCTAAAATAGCTTCAATAGTGAGTGAAAGAGCTGGCACTAACATAGATGAACCTACACCGTAGCCGTCGCAAGCATACAAAGCATTCAAATCATCAATTTGTCCTCGGTCTTGATCAAACGATTCCGTAACTCCAAGCCATTCATCGGCAAGATTGTGGTCCCCCTTGGCGAAGGAGACTTCGAGCGGACCTGATTTTCCATGAGTGTCGTTTGTAGATACGCCCTGGTAAGTTTCGGCCTATGAACAGTCAACAACAGGCGGCTTCTCTACACGCTCAAGTGCGTACCTTCCTCAGCAGTGGGATCAAGCTTTTCGAACCCCAACCCTTGTTCCCATATACGGTCTCCCAATCATCGTAATCAGAGGCAGCCGCACGACAGTATACAGTGACTAAAAAGGTAGCCTATCAAGGTAAGCATACAGGGACAAAGTAATGGGCGCACAATTGACGGTGGAGCCGCCACCAAGGCATCGCCCTGTTACGGTGGAAGCTAAGCGACCATTGAGCTTCGGGTTTGCCTTCGGTACATGCGGAGTGAATGTTTCCCCGCAGCGCACGAGAGCCGGGTAATAACGTGCAGGGTGTTCATGATCCACGTTATTCTTGGAGTGGGGTCCGGCTTCGAGAACCTGATAAGCACATAAACGTATATAAACGGTCAAACGAATGGATTTTCATACCAAGATTTTCAGACTTGGGTCTGCCACGGCCAGTCGTGCCGCGATAATGCAAGCCACAGCGCCCCCTATCCATATACATATAAGCCAGTCGAGCGAGAAAGGCAAGAAGCGAGGCAAACGCACCTCCGGCAAAGATAATATCATAGGTTTGGGTTGCTTTAGCCATGAAATAGGCGGGCAATGTGACGTGAAAAATAGAATCCTCATTTTATAATCCTGGACAAAGAAGCCATTCGGACTTTGAACTGCTTGCACTACACGAGGCGGAGCTTGAGAATTGATACATCAAGAATACTTACACATTTGGAAACACAACTGCACCAATCAAATCAGATGACATGAGACGACTGGGCCGATGTCTTGTGGGATCAGTGCTCCCTTATCGTCAATCGTAGATAATCAATAAACCTCCTAGCTGGACAATAGCTCCCTTCGAATGACAACACACTTGAACGTCGTGAAGGGGTCGATCTATGAGTCTGCTTGAGGCACACGACCTATGGACACCGTCCCTTGTCTTTCTGCATTGAACACCGAGGCGGTTGAGTGGCTAAAAAGAAAGAAACTACTCGAATAAGTACAAGGTATTCAGAGGGAACTATGCTACTTACCTCATTGACGCATTGACGACGAAGTGTAATGATCCCTGAAGTATAAGGTTTCGGATCCCCTAGGTATAAGTACTTCGGCATATAATGTAAGGAAGATATGTATAGATTTAATGGTAAGAACTGTATAGTTATGCATGGCATAACGCGGAAGCAACCGAATGAAAGGTATGAAGAGCAGAATAGAGAAAACGATAAAAATAGAAATAATTCCTTAAATGGAAATAGAAAGTTCACCGGGATACATACTCGTGTCATTGAAGCGTCTCAACTGTGGCGGATACAAGTTGTTGCTTGCCATCACTCGAGCATCCTTCAAGGTAAGACGTCGTATATTGCAGGGGGAGAAGATTCGTCCGTCCTTCTTTTCGGGTGAAAGGTTGGACAAGGACCTGAACGTCAGAGATGCAGCATGCTTGGTGACAGTGAGTCTGGTAGAGAGAGAATGCGCATAATTGCCCTTTTTGGAATCCCTTTTTGCATTGAAAGCTACTAAGAAAGTATACTCATTATTGAACGACATAGCGCTTGGGTAACCTTCAAGGCGGGACGTCGTATCCTATGGCGGGGGAAGAATCTCCTTCATCCTTCTTTCCCGACGTAGGAGAGGAAGGGAGAGCAGTTGCACGCCATCCACTTCTGAACGAGGCAATGCCGGCAATTAGTCCAAAAATAGCGGTCCATAGCTGAAAATTGCTTTCAGGAACAAAAATGGACTCTCGAGACAAAAGCTTACTTCGTTTTTGAATAGTCCTTTCTTGAGTGACCTGTTGACGCAGAATATAAATTGGCGACACGAGGTTTCCATTTGCGTGAACATACCAATGAGCAGTAAGTGGCAGATATCCGAGATTCACGACAACTTCAGACCACCACGCATCCCAACGCTGCGCAAACTCTTCCTTCTCTGCAGGTGTCAGACCTGTGCTTTTCGCCTTTCGCAAAGCTTTCTGCCTCGAGCGTAATAACTGGCGGTTCTCCCGTAGATGAAAGAACTGCAATACAACGTAGAGTGCCCAACATCGGCAAGACCATATTCCGAGTGTATTTGAGTCAAGTCTAATGAATTTCCTCTGCGAAATGAATCGAAGAGGGTTTTCGATCGTATTTGGGATGATCCCATGGGAGCTCAGGTAGGACAGATGTTCCAAGGGGTAATAGGCCAACATCGCCCAACCTTGCAAGCGTTCAATGACATGGATATTACGAGTGGGTTGTTGATTCCTCTCCAGAGAGATCAACCATTGAAAAATGGGTAAGAGTCCTGCATCAATGTAGCATCAATAGATGAACTTAAAGCACGCACGGAGGCAATGCGACTAACCCACAAACCGCCAAAGAGTGCGAGAATCACCCAGCAGATTGTCGAATTTGGCACATGTATCTGCCGCGCGACTGATCGGTTCATGGCGCAAGCCCGCACGATGCTGTAAACGAGCTCTCAACCGAAGGAAGGGCATAATGAGTTTGATAGTATATTGAATAACCTGGCATCAAGAGTCACTTGAAATCGATTATGAAGATTGAAATACTACTGGCCATGAAAAGTTTACTGTGAAAGGCATCAAACAAAGCTGAATTGACCCGATGCAGGAGACTACTCACTCGCTTCCACCCCACGTGCCAAGAAAGCGCACCAGATGGTCCAGAGTTGCTGAAGGTTGAAAGCAACCAAAGCAACCAAGAATTGCATCGTTGAGACGGGCCACAGTCAATGGTTTAGAAGGACGTGACATTGGAAAGGACAAATCTCGAGCAGAGAACGTGAATGCTATTTTTGGCCCACGTTACCGCCCACGTTACCGAGCCGGCGTGTGATGATCTTATATAATCAACAGTATACAACATTGCGACGTTTTTTTGCACGTTTCCCCTGAACAATTCTGTGGACACAAAAGTTCGGGCTTGGTTGAGCTCTTCCGTCTCCTCGCCCGCGTTCCCGTCCCCTAGAACGAACCGTGGTGCTTTGCCCTGGATTTTCGTCTCGTCCGGGTGCTATCGCTCGAGTATCTTGTCCATTCTAGGAGGCATCGCTCCAGCTGGTGCTCATGATCGGTATCGATAGAATACGAGAAAGACTCCCAGACCTGGTGGAAATCTACATACATTCCTTTGAATGGACCAACTCTCTACGATGTCCTATGTTCCAAATTTATTCAATACGAATAATTCACCAAACCGCTATTCCTTGTGACCAGTATTCGCATTCGATTATGGCAACGGAAACTCTCCCCGTACACTGTAAAGTTATTTCGGCATTAGTGAAATAAAAATTTAGACGAAATTCTCGCGAAATTTATCCCTGGGCAGGAAGAGTTTACCTTAACAAGGAATTTAGACTGCGGCGTCTCCACTTGTGAAGATATTCTCTCTCATTCACGATGCCCAATGACCTATGACCGTATTCTTATGACAAATAAGAAGCGCCGTGCGCTCGGCAAATCCCTGGCAGGTATGAACTATTCCCCCACTTAATTCCGCCGCTCAGAATTATATTCCCTGCCATGTGTTATTTGCTGGAAGAGTGTTTATTAACAGCATAGCTGACGACGCCTGGAAGCAGGGTACCTCCACCTCTCACCTCCTTATTGCCCTATCATCGATACGTCGAAATGTATCTCGTCACGTTTATGCTTCTCGCTATGCTACCGACAGGCTATTGCCAACTCAATACGCTTGCCGTACGAGCTGGAAAGAAATATTTTGGTACTGCAACTGATAATCCTGAATTGGGAGATGCTCCGTATGTTGCCCAACTCGGTAACACAACAGATTTCAATCAAATCACCGCGGTGAGCATATATCGCGTACCAATGGAGCTCGTGATCTGATAAGTCGTGCAGGGAAACAGTATGAAATGGGTGTGGCTGTGTCTATAGTCTAAAAACCCGCTCGAGTTATAACATCATGTCAGGACGCCACGGAGCCCTCCCGAGGGACTTTCACTTTTGCAAATGGCGACACGATCGCCAATCTGGCCCGAAGCCATGGGCAGCTTCTCAGAGGTACTTGGATACCATAATTTACTGTTGCTGGATCTCATCATTGACTGCCGTCTAGGGCACAACTGTGTTTGGCACCAGCAACTTCCAAGCTGGGTCACGTCTGGCAATTTTGACAATGCAACCCTTCTCAGGTGCCCGATACTTGAACTCACAT
Source organism: Agaricus sinodeliciosus (assembly GCA_022315185.1). Lineage (NCBI taxonomy): Eukaryota > Fungi > Basidiomycota > Agaricomycetes > Agaricales > Agaricaceae > Agaricus > Agaricus sinodeliciosus. The sequence goes on along the minus strand of JAHTMV010000022.1, from coordinate 236,589 downwards.
CAACGTCAATGTTTGATTCACTCCACCTAGCATTGTTCAAAACCACTGCTCGACCTTAGTCTCCCATTACAGGGGTCAAATGCACGTTCGAACTTCTTTCAGTGATGTCAAGGACTGACAAATTATTATTTTTAGGTGTTAGTAAATCTGTCAAATTAGCCTTATTCGCTACTCATCAGCTTGCGCCCAACAGACAGTTGGGATGTAATCAATGGTTTGACTCAGGTTCTACATTTCTACTTGATCCAACGTGACTCAAATTTTAGAGCCGTTCAACGAGGATGGCAGCTTTAGGCAATCAGTCTTCTTCCAGCAGACTGGGACCGCTTTTATCGCCACAGCACTCCGAGCCGCTCGTAATGCAGACCCAGACACGAAGCTCTATGTAAGCACCTTCGTCGAGCATGAATGAGTTTGCTCAACTGCGCGCAGATAAACGATTTCAACATTGAAGGTACCGGGGCTAAGTCCACTGGTATGATCAATCTCGTCCGGAGCCTTCAAGAGCAGAACGTCCCCATTGACGGCATCGGTGTACAAGCTCACTTAATTGTTGGCCAAGTTCCTTCCACTATACAGCAAAATCTACAGAACTTTGCGAATCTCGGAGTAGAAGTCGCAATCACTGAACTTGATATCAGAATGACACTTCCTGTCACACAGCAGCTGCTTGAGCAACAGCAAGAAGATTATCGAACTGTCATTCAGGCATGCAAGGCTGTTTCCCGCTGCGTCGGTGTTACAGTTTGGGATTGGACTGATAGGGTAAGGTGTTTTCATGCGATGTCGCAACTGCAGGTATTTACACCCCTCAGTACTCTTGGGTTCCAGGAGTTTTCACCGGTCAAGGAGCCGCTTGCCCATGGGATGAAGTGAGCTGTTTAGATATCAACCCCCCTTCAGAGCGTACTGACAGCTGAAAAGAATTTGGCGAAGAAACCCGCATATCAAGGCATCGTGGACGGCTGGAATCAATGAGCCGATGAAGATCACGGTTAACTCCAGATTCTGAATCCGAACCTTTTGAGTTACCTAATTGTCGTTCTCGCTTGGACGAAACATTGTTTAAAGTTTTAGCCACTTCATTTCTCCATTTAAATTTGTGACGCCGCTTTTCATTGGCCGAGAACATTTTGCCACCTCTACAACTGGGTAGCCAAGTCAATAAGGCGGCTGCATTATTAAGATATTAGCAAATCATTATTATTTCCAGATTCCAAATAAGACACGCATATTATCAGGCTCCTATAGTAGGCTATAGTAGGCCGGCCATTTTTCCAGGACATCTGTAGTTGGTTGATCCGCTTACTAAGCAAGGCATCGTGTTTTCAAGCGCAAACATGTTTCACTTTTCACTAAGTCCTTGATCAGGCGAGCGATTGTTGCTGCAGGTCCTTTCCTGATGGGTCTCATCTCATGATCAACGGTAAGGTGCTGTGAGTACCTTGCTCACTCTCATTATACCTTTTCTATTTTCCTATCTTCTTATTTCAACGACGGCCATTTTCATTACTATGATCCTCAGTTTACTATTTTGATCCGATTACTCCTTATGGGCACTGTAGATCATTTGTTTTTCCTTTTCTCGCTTAAACGTTTATTCATATATTTCTTATTTCTATTTCACATTTGGATGTTATAACTATACAGTTTAAAGGTAGCCGAAAACAGCTGCGTATATAAGGCACAAAAGCCACCAGTACACCTCAGTGATCAACACGACATTCGTTGTCACTGAGGTGAGTAGATTATGTTAATCCTGTTCTCTCATTTCGTACTTACGGTAGTTAGCTTCTATCTTTTATTAGGTGAATATATAGTGATCAACATGGCATTCATTGTCACTGAGCTTCTATCTTTTATTATAAGGTACCAGACATCACCAGCCACTGAGGCAGATAAATGTTTGAAAGGATAGAAAGAGGAGAACAAAACACATGCCAGTAGTCTTAACAAGCAGTATCTCGCTGTTCAGCACTTGAAGGTCTTTTAGACTCGACTTTGTAGATGGTTTTTGAACCTGTTTGTTTTTGAAACAAGCTTCCATTTCCATTGTCAAAGCATCCATATTTCTATCAGTGAATGTCATTGCTGGATTTGTGCATCACTATACAGTGACATGACTGAAAGTATCAGGAGCACAATCTTCAGCTAAATATTCCCTAATTTTGGATTCCAAGTGCATTAGCATAGCCCTCTTTGGCAAATCGACAGAGAATACATGATCATAAATTGGTCTGTGATTCATGTTGATCACGATGAATGTAGTACAGTTGCAGACAACCAAACACAACAAAATTGAAACCAAAACAAAGACGGATTTATTGAGCTAGCCACATCGACCAGATACCTTCAAAAACAGTAGAATCATACTTTTAAACATATAGAAACAACTTGCATGAGTAGATTTTTCCCAATATCAATTTTTTACTTTTGGACCCCGGAAATTGACCATAAAAAAAACATGGAAAAAAATGAAAAAGTGTGCAATCAACAGATCTTGACAAGCTGAGTTTGATTGTACAAAGAAAATAGGGTCTTGACTTTCAATCGCCTGCGAAAAAATCTTTTTATTTTATTATAGCATGTGGCCACCATCTGAAAAAGTATTCTCATGACACATCTAGCTTCTGAAAGGTTAGCGGCACTAGGTATTTAATTCAATTGATGCATTACTTAGTCTATTACACCTAGTAAAAAGGAGTTTGCATGTGTTTAACATACAATTGACATGTAATTGTAAGGTAAATCCCATCTTTGCATGTTTTTTGCCCAGAGGATGTTATTTATGTGCAAATTATGTGTGATTAGCATGCAAATGGCGAGTAGCATGAATGCATATGCAAACTCCTTTCTACTGAGTATTACATGTCAGTGACTCAGAAAGACTAATCCACTTTGATTGACCTTAACCAGAAAAATGAATACTTGAAAATTGCCATGAAAAAATAAAGTTTGATGTTTTATACTTCCAAATCTGGTGTAGATGCACCCATATTTTTTCAAAAAATCTGCAAAAAGCATTGGCCACCTGAAAATGTCATGGAAAAATCAAAACAAAGGTGTTTTTTAATGTATTTTGGACTTCTGGTTACAATTCCGGTCTCAAATTGCCTCCAAAAAATAGACTCTTAAATCATCAAAATCTATCCAGAAACAAGCAGAAAACATGGCATTCTTGTTATGTTTTTCTATATCTCCATAACCAGTATGTTGTTTGACAAAAACATACATATAAATATTTTATGATTTGTTGTAAATTTTCCAGAATTTTCTTATTAGTAGAACAGGCGCTATGACAGGTGTAATTACAGTTGATTATGACTCCTACTGTTATGATCTCACCGGTTATGGTCACCTGCTCCGGCTCTTTTGTTTTTCCGCATTCCCATGCCTGCCCAATATACTTTTCTTTCACCTTTCCTTTCTAATATCTTTCATCTCACGGTCACTCCACATTCTCAGGCCTGTCCGTTATACTTTTCTTTCATCTTTCCTTTCTAGTATCTTTTGTCTCACTGTTACTCCACTCCCATATGCTTTACTCCACGTCCATACGTTCTTACTCCACTTACTCCACTACCCCGAGTATTATGACTCAGTACTGTTCTATACTTAGTTACTTTGGGTAGTTGTCTCTACGTATATAAACCCTGTAGGTACTGCTGTATTCCATACACTTTACCAATCGTATCCTTCCCTTACTCTTCTCTTTTATCGCCCTCAAGTCTTTGTCACTTGTCTGCAACCTGAGTCTTTATAAGATTAAGGTCGTAACACCTACCCCTTGATGGAATATTGATATCTCTATAATAGGTATGTTTTCTGACAAAAACATACATATAAACTTGTGTTTTTTTCATATTCTAAGATTTGTCATGATTTTTCCGGAATTTTATGAGCAGTAGAATTGACATACAGTATAATGTTCTCCAACAACATATTGAATAGAAAATGCATGACTTATGATTTGACTTCTACTTATGAGTGCTATGATTGTTGCCTTATTATCTAACTTATGAGCTTATGTTTCACTTATGAGATACTGTTTGACTTGTCATAACCTTATGAATTCACAATAAACTTATGAAATAATATCTGAACTTATAATATAACTTTAGTCTGACTTATGAAAAGTCACAAACTTGTGCTAATTCTTGTATGACTTATTATCCAACTTATAAATTTATGATAAACTTATGGTATAATATGTGACTTATACTTCAACTTCCAGTCTGACTTATGAAAACCATGAGCTTATGCTGTTTTAGTGACTTATATGCCTTAGGTTAGTTTTTATAAGACAAGCATAAGGCAACTTTTTCATAAGTTTGCATAAATTGTATGGCTTTTTGCTAATGAGTAGCTACTATATGACAGTAGAGCCGGAAAGGCCATTAGCTCTAGCACAACCCCTATATTTGAATAATACACATGTTTTATGTAAACTTTATGCAAATATTACTGTAAATATAATTTACATAGTACATGTGTAATATGTAAAACATATCTAAACTTAATTCAAATAAAAGCCTTAAAATGGGCTTTATTGAATTTTAAGTTTACATATGATTTACATATTACACATGTATTATGTAAATTATATTTATGGTAATGTTTGCATAATGTTTGCATAATACATGTGTACTATTCAAATATAGAGGTTGTGTTGGTTGAGAGCATTGGTTACCAAGCTGAATGCTGTAGTGAGACTGCTCCATCTTCCAAGCTATGTTGAAATGCCTCAAGTTTTCATCTCAGCTTTTACCATTTTGGTCTATCACCCTTATGCAGGTGTAAAAGGGTTTATGACATTGTCCAGTATAATGTACATTGTTTGCACACCTGATACTGACTATCTTTTGCTATGAAACACTTGAATCACAATGGCCTTTTACTGTATATACCCCTTCTTGCTTTAATCAAACTCTTCACAGGAGCCAAGAACTATGTTAATTGAATCAATGCAATATCAGATGTCCTCATGCTCATTCAATTTGATGCTGAGGATGTCTCTGTTCTTGATCTCTGTCTGGAACAGGCACCACCTGCTATAAATGCTCCCAATTTAGCTAAATAGGCTTATCTGAATAAGATTGCCCTCACTTGTATCAACTCGTGCTGTACCAAAAGTCTGGTTTCCATCAGGCATACAGGCTGCAATGATTTCTGAATGTTAGAATTTGAGCCTAGTCACATGGCGTCACGCTGTCACACTAGTATTAGTCATCAACTTGCTCTGCTACTTTAGTTTGACAGAGCCTAAACTATTGGCATACTGAACATGAATTCACCATGCCTACTAGTGGAATTAATCCAATATATTCTCTAACTACACAATGATAAACAACTGTGGGAACAAGATGGAAATTGGAGGAGAGAAGCAGCATGAAAGGCGGCATCACAACCTGAAGGATGAATATGGATAATGTGGCAGTGTCCATGGTGTGAGAAAAAGATGGTAGTAATATATGACATGGAAGAAGGACTTTGGTGCAAGAGAAAGCAAAAAGATAGGAAAAGGCTACCATGAAGAGGAAACTGGGAAATGATAGACCATTGGATCAGATGCACATGTGGAAGGATATATCCGAATCAGTAGTAACCATGCTGTCCCTCTGCTACTTCAGTTCGACAGAGGCTAAACTATCAGCATACTGATGGCATGGCTGGCCAACTTCAATGATTTGCCAATTGAAATATGATGGAACATCTATCATTTTCTACCACCATACCATGTGCAGAAAAGAATATATGCAGAGCAGGCTGCAGCCATAGGGGCAACATATCCCAAAGGATATATATTAATGGGCTACTTCTATGTATTCTGTGGCAAAACAACAACAATTATTATAGATGAGGAAGAACATGAAGTGTGAATGAACCGGCAATGGAACTTCACACTAAATGAGTGAGAGCAAGTGTTGTATTAGATCATGTGTTCATGTGGGAACTTGTTCAGACATCTTGGACATAGATGATGAAATGTAGAAAGGGATTTTCTTTTTCTTTTGTTTACATTTCTATAGTTTGTTGACACTTTTATAATCAATCTCTCATGTCTCCACTCTTTTTTACTCTAGTCTATGTATAGATAGTTTTACTCTCTCATGTTTTACTTCAATATGATGTCATTCTGTAAAAATAGCTACCTAGGGTAGTTGGTCTGTATGCAGCCTCTTAGATATCACAACCTCTATATTTGAATAGTACACATATGTTATACAAACCTTATGTAAACATTACCGTAAATGTAATTTACATAGTACATATATATTATGTAAAACATATGTAAGAAAAAAATTCAATAATGTGCATTTTAAAAGTTTTGTTTATATAAGGTTTAGATATGTTTTAGATAATATACATGTACTATGTAAATTAAAATTATGGTAAGGTTTGCATAATGTTTGCATAGTACATGTGTATTATTTAAATATAGAAGTTGCATATAAAAGTAGACTTGAAACTTGTAAAATACTCTGTCAAGTTCTCTTAGGTTCCACACCTATAAACTCTTTTGCTACCACTCTCTTTGGTTCTTAAGTAAGGTGTGACCCTGTGACGTCACATCACAGTTCCCCTAACACTGGACTGCTCTCTACAATTCTTATGGCATCTCAGGTCCTGCTTTGATACACACATTGTATTAGCAGACTATTCACAACCTCAATATTTCAATACTTCCTAAGTGGTATGAAAACAAAAAACACAGTACTGTTTTAATAATATTTCAATATTTCTCAAAGAAGTATTGAAATATTGAGGTTGTGTATTAGCTTTCATATCTCAGGATCTAAAGACCCTTCAGCTGAGATAGCTCAGCTTGAGTTGGTTTACAACCAGCTTAAGAATGCAGGTGTGGACATTCTCCTACTCATCTGTACAATAACCCTTCGAGCTTCAGTTTCTTCCAACTAGAAGATCACATCTTTCTTTCTCACTGCCAAGTTCAATGTGTCTGATGTCACATTCTAGACTATTCAGACTGCCATCCTGAATAAGTTCACTCAATGGCAGAACCAACAGCTTCAGGCCAACCACTTTTCTAGCATCAAGTATGGAAATAATCCTAATCCCTGCTAGACCCAAAATAAGAGTTTCCAGCAGCAGCATTTGCAGCAATAGCAATGGCTGCAAGGCTAACAACAACAACAGCAACACCTTCAGGAGCAGCAGCAGCAAGCCAGTAATAACCAAAATCCAGATAGCTAGAAAAAGCATACCTGTTGCAGCAAAGAAAAGGGCAAGCAGCAATCCAATAAGGCTGACATCAAACTATCTACCTCCAGAATTCAGGAATACACTCCTGAATCATCGACTTTCTTCACTTTTCCTGCTTTCGTGATATTTTTGTCACCTTCTTCTTCTTCTTCCCTCTCTGCTTCTTCTTCTCAGTTCCTGGGTAATTGCATCTCCAGCAATCCTTGTCATCACGGTAGTCCCTATTCTCAAACTCTCAACCCTAAACTGACTACTCTTCAGGCTGCCAAGGAAAAAGCTCTCAAATCTTGGGATGAGCATCATGCTGCAAAGCAATTCAACCTCTTCTGTGATCCCCCTCTTGAGGTCCTGAATGACATCAAGAAGATCAAGGATAAGAAGGCCATGGAAGTTGATCTAGTTGATGCCACAATCATTGAACATGTGCTTTCTACCACAGAAGACAATTTGATCTCTCTCAGATTAGATCACGAAGATGAAGTTGAGACCTATTGACTGGTAGCTAGTACTTTATTCATTGAATATTGGGTGTATCTAATGATACACAACCTCAAGGTTTCAATACTTTCTCAAAAAAAATTGGAATATTATTGAAACAGTACCATGTTTTTTTTTTTTATACTACTTGGGAAGTATTGAAATATTATTTAAACAGTACTATACTTTATTTTCATATATGGAAAAAATACAAAAAAAAATATCATACTGTTTCAATACTATTTCAATACTTCACCAGTAGTATGAAAATAACACAACCTCTATATTTAAATAGTACACATGTATTATGCAAACATTATGCAAACATTACTGTAAATATAATTTACATAATACATTTGTACTATGTAAATCATACGTAAATTTAAAATTCCATCCATTTAGTGTGTTTCCTAAGTCATACATAGTCTTAGCTACTCATTGTACTCTTCTAGTCTCCAGATCACTATTCCATATATAAGTGATTATCCTCTATCACTGCGTAAGGTATGGTTCATGTGCAACACATTATATCACGTGGACTGTGACCCAATGTGACTCCATTAATTAGTATCACATGTTTGCATAGACACCTCAAAGAAAAAGACTTGTTTAGCAGCAAAATCAGTCTGAAACATAATAGTAAGTTCTTTTAGTATTTCCTCTGGTATAACTCAGTGTTCACGATATTTTTTAGCAGCCCAGGCAGCCTGTTGAGCATTCAGGCCCTTTGCATAGGCATCTGTGAATCGGAGGGCTCATGTTGCAAATCTATTGGATGAGTTAGCTTTGAAAATGAACTTTGTAATAAAGCATGAGCTTACCTTTGCATTGACTCCAGTGGTATATCACGTAATACATGGTAGACATTTTTCTCAAGAATTTCAGATAAAGAAGAGGGAGGAAGTAAACAGTAATTCCTCTTGGCATAACCCCAGCACTACTCAATAAAATTGAGCTTGCAGTAAAGTTTAGGCAAAAAAATAACCTTGTGTCCCCTTGTATGGACATACTTCTCCAACCGAGATTCAACAGCTTTGAAATCAAGCTTATTGAAGAGCATTCTCCTGCAACAACAACTCGTTAAACCTGAAAGGCAGTTTTTATTGAATGAACTACTACATTGAGCCTTCTTGAAATTCTCACTGGTCACAACATAACCTTGTTCAGTCAGAAGTTGAGCCATTCCTTTTTACCATCCTGGATATGTGAGGTGATCCTTGGGAAAATAAAGACTTTGTTTTCATCCATTGAAAATGCATCATCCATGTGTTGCTTATGCTTCTTGAGTTTCCCATCAGGTATATAGACAAGTTTGCCATTCATGTTAGTGACATTAACATCAACGAAAAAGTTAGAAGATGGGTTTTTCAGCATATGATGTGTTGACAAAGTGCTATCCTCATGCTTTCAGTGAGTCAAAGCATTATCATAAATGAAGACATGGTCTTCATTTGGATAGTATTTTTTGAGGATGTCAACTGCAGCTTCCAGCTAGATAATGATATTATTATTAGTCATCCATCCATTACAATCCTTTCCTGCTCGAAAAATCCATCATGCTGATTTGTTTCTATTGGGTGACTGAAGCCAACTATAGTCCACTGAAACAAAATTAGCCACTATGAGTGATTGACCTTCTCCTTTTGTATAAGGAGCAGGACTTGATCCAGGAGGCATCCAGTAATTCTGATGACAGTCATAAGCATAAAATGTAGACTCATCATAGTACCAGACTACGATTGGCTTTTTGATGCCTTGCGGGACAGCTCAGCCCACATATTCAATCCATCTGTACATTTTCCCTATATATTGAGTCATTTTTGAAATGAAAACATCTGTCTGATATTGAACGATGTCAGATCACTCATGTCTATCAACATATTGACCCCGAGGATTTCAAAGCCACTGGTAACCCATCTTGACTACACAACCTTAACATTTCAATATTTTCTCAAAAAATATTGAAATATTATTGAAACAGTACCATGTTTTTTGTTTTCATACTATTCGAAAAGTATTGAAATATTGTTTAAACAGTACTATATTTTATTTCCATATATGGAAAAATACAAATAAATATAGCATAATGTTTCAATACTATTTCAATACTTCACCAGTAGTATGGAAATAAAAAACACGGTACTATTTCAATAATATTTCAATATTTCTGGAGAAAGTATTGAAATATTGATGTTGTGCTAAGCAGTTTCTGCATTTTGGGTGCATAGTGAACAATCCCAATGTTTAGTTTTTCATTATTTCTGGCATCATTTATTCTGTTTAGTAATATTTCTTTTGTTTCTTTTGTCTGAATTGAAATATTAAGATTGTGACTAGCCATCGACATGCAGTGGATTCCAATATTGTCTTTGTTCTCCCAAGCTGCTGAAGCACTTTAGGGGTGCTACAATATGTAACAATGTCTTGAGCTTTGATATATTTGCCAAGACTTTGAAGACAGATCATAATGTCTTGCACAATGTCATCATCATCTATCACTGACTGAGTTCTGCCTCCATGGTTAAGCCTTGGTGTTACGACCTTAATCTATAAAGACTCAGGTTGCAGACAAGTGGACAAAGACTTGAGAGTGATGAAAGAGTAGAGTAAGGGAAAGATACGATTGGTAAAGCATAAAGAATACAGCAGTACCTACAGAGTTTATATATGTAAAGACAACTACCCAGGGTAACTAAGTATAGAACAAGACTGAGTCATAATACTCGGGGTAGTAGAGTAAGTGGAGTAAGATCATATGGATGTGGAGTAAGGCATATGGGAGTGGAGTAGGGCATATGGGAGTGGAGTAACAGTGAGACAAAAGATACTAGAAAGGAAAGATGAAAGAAAAGTATAACGGGCAGACATGAGAACGCGGAAAAACAAAAGAGCCTGAACAAGTGACCATAACCGGTGAAACCATAACAATACCCTCCGTTTAGGCTTCGTGACCACATGAAGTATCCTAGTCTGTGAACTTAATCTCCATTTTTGCAGGTCGAACCTCGTATCCCAACTTGAAGAGGTTTCTTTCTGCCAATTCTTGACTTCAGGAAACTTCCACTTGTGTGCAAGGTTTAGGATGTTAACCCATTCTTCGAATACGAGACTCGAATAGTCATCATATTTGGTGTTGTAGAAGAAAAGAGGAACACTTGGAATTCTGTGGCATTGGCGTCTTCAATGTAAGCGGGGTCTGCGTTAAAGTTTCTGATGAACGTGTGATGGGATCATCGTATCCAGTTAATTTTCTTCGCCAATAAACGGATTCTCTGGTGAGGAAGTATGAATGGATCCAGAAGCGCATTCCGTCTTTGGTTTGGACACATAAATCTGCTCCTCGAATTCTGACCAAAGCAGGTGTTTCGTTGGTAGTGGATTGGAAAGGTGGAATAAAGGTCGAGATGTCGGACATTTGAAGGTGATTTGGAGGATGGAAAGAGATTGACGATTGTTGTATACCGATTGGAGTGCTTTCTGGGTTTTATATCCTACGACCGTGTTTTCTCGTACTCGTCTAGGACGTCCTTGGCATTCTCCAAGGCTGATTTTGGTAACCATGTGTCTTCTTCATTTCCGTAACCTTTCCAATGTACCAAATACTGGGTTCCTCTTCCTCGCTTCCTATGTCCTCGGATCTCTTCGATTTCGTACTCTTCTTCTTCGTTTATGATATCAGGTGGCGGCGGGTAGGTGGTGTTGGCTGTCAAACTCGGGTTCGTGACATCGTGTGAGCAATGAACGTGGAATACATTGTGGATTGCCCAGGACTCAGGTAATGAAGCTTGTATGACCGATCTCCGACAGCTTCGATGATCTCGAAAGGTCCATAGCGTTTGTTGTCAAGTTTCCGTGATGGTCGGTTGGAATGAATGTTAACTGCTTCTAGCCAGACCTTTTCTCCGGGTGAGAACTTTAGAGACATTTCCGTGGTTTCCTCGGTTTCATAAGATCATTGTTCTCTTCCATTGCGCTTTAGCTTCTTCTCGGGCTTTCTCTAACTCCGATGAGAAATCCGCTGCCGCTGGGTTGAACGTAGGTAACTGTGATTCCCTTTCCATGGATGGAATCCGTGATTCAAAAAGAACGGTGTGTTCTTCGTGGCGAGTGGACTTTATCGTTGTAATGGAACTCCGCCGTAGGTACCATTTCGTCCAATCGTTCTGTCGATAGCTGATAAAATTCCGCAATACATTTCGACTTCTTGGTTGATGCGTTCCGTTTGTCCATCCGTCTGAGGATGATACCGTTGATAGGTTCCTTTCTATCCCCAATGATGTGCATAGCTCCTTCATGAATTTAGATGCAAACTGCGGTCCTCTGTTACTGATGATTCTTCGGGGAATTCCGTGGAGCCTCCAAACCTCCGATTTGTATAGATGCGCTAATTCGATTGACATGAGAGTCGTAGTGGTGGGAACAAGGTGGATCATCTTTGAGAACCGGTCGACGATAACAACAATAGCGTCTTTGCCTTCGGACTTAGGCAAAGGTCCGATCATGTCAATAGAGATTCCTGCCAAGGGCCTTCTGGGATTGGTAATGGGTTCAGCGTGATTGGTTCGGGTCTGCGAATGATCTTGTTCTTTTGACACATGTCACATCCTCTGACATATCTCCTGACGTCCGTCTTGATCGTGGGCCACCAGAACGTCCGCTTCAACAGTTCTAGCATCCGATGTTGTCCAGGGTGTCCGACGTCGGGGGAATAGTGGTGATCGTGTAGGATTTGATCTCGCAAGTTCCTTTCATCCGGCACATAGATCCGTCCTTGTCGGTAAATTATCCCTTCTTTCTCCCACACTTTCTCCGGTTGTTTCGCCAATTCCTGCAGTACCATGGTTTCCCTCCTCTCGACTTTCTGATAACTTCCAGGATCTGTTGGTCGGGTGATATCTCGAATCGTCGGATCGTAGAATGGTGGCTTCATATACTGGCGTTTCTTCAACTATTCTTCGTACAAACTCCTTTCCTTTGAACATCTCCATGTTCCTGTTGTCTCGGCTTGTATCTGGTTTGACTATGCGGGAGAGGATGTCGGCTTTGGTGTTGGATTTTCCAGGTATGTGTCGTAGTGCGAAATCGTATTCCTGCAGCATAAGGTACCATCTTGCTTGTCGAGCGTTCAGTTTCTGTGGGTCTCTGAAGTACTTCAGGTTTTCGTGGTCCGTCCAGATTTCGAACTGTTCCTTCGCATCCAACAGGTACTGTCTCCATAATTTCAGTGCCTTGACTATAGCCAGTAACTCCTTGTCGTAGATCTCGTAGTTTCGTTCTGCTTCAGTCAACGTTTTGGACATGAATGCAACCGGATGCCATTTTCCTTCCTGTTCCTGTGATAGGACTGCTCCCGTTCCATAGTTTGATGCATCCACCTCCAATCTAAACTTTCCATAGTCATTTGGCAACGCCAATACTGGTTCGCTGGTAATGGAATCTTTGACGCTGTCGAATGCCTGTTGTTGTGCTTCTTCCCATTTCCACTCTTTTCCTCCTCCCTTCAACTGATTGAGCGGAGCTGCGATGATGCTGAAGTTTTGTATGAAGCGTCTGTAAAAGTTCGCGAATCCCAAGAAACTCTCCACCTCCTTAATTGTTCGTGGCGTTTTCCATTCCTTTATGGCCCTGACCTTCTCCTTTTCCATAGTAGCTTTTCCATTTCCTACAACCGTGCCTAACAAGGCGATTTCCGTGGCGTCGAATTCACATTTCGATCGTTTGAAGAATAGACTATGTTTGTCGGCGATTTTCAGGAAACGTATAGTCCGTTCACGTAGTTCCTCTTTGGTACGTCCTGGAATCGCGAAGTCGTCCATATAGTTGACCAGTGCACCTTCTTGGATCATTTCTCGGAATATGGTTGCCATCATACGAGAAAAGGTCGGGGAGTTACTCATTCCAAAAAACATGACGGTAGGTTCGAATAATCCACGATTGGTGATGAACGCTGCTTTCCATTCATCTCCTTCTCTGATCCTGACATTGTTGTAACCCCAGATAATGTCCAGTTTATTGAAGTATTTCGCATCTCGCAGTTGGTCGAGTACTTCGCTTATGAGCGGTAATGGCGTTTTGTCCTTGATCGAATGTTCGTTGAGTTTCCTGTAGTCCTGGCATAGTCGGAGTGATCCATCTTTCTTTGGTACGAAGAAACAAGGGGCAGCGTATGGTGATTTGGATGGTCGAATTCGTTTCGATGCTAGGTTCTCATCTAAGAACTTATCGAGTTCCTCCCTTTCTTTTGGCGTCATGTTATAAACCTTTGATGATATTTCCTTTGGTGCATCATCCATCAAATTGATCTCGTGATCCCATTCCGTTCAAGCTGGTAATTGTTCAAAATTCCGTTTGTTAAACAAATGTGTGAATGGTCGAATGTAATCCGGTAAATCCTCGGGTGTTATGGTTTCACCGGTTATGGTCACCTGCTCCGGCTCTTTTGTTTTTCCGTCTTCTCACGCCTGCCAGTTATACTTTTCTTTCACCTTTCCTTTCTAGTATCTTTCATCTCATGGTCACTCCGCGTTCCCATGCCTGCCCGTTATACTTTTCTTTCATCTTTCCTTTCTAGTATCTTTTGTCTCACTGTTACTCCACTCCCATATGCTTTTACTCCACGTCCATACGTTCTGGCTCCACTTACTCCACTACCCCGAGTACTATAACTCAGTCCTGTTCTATACTTAGTTACCTTGGGTAGTTGTCTCTACGTATATAAACTCTGTAGGTACTGCTGTATTCCTTACGCTTTACCAATCGTATCCTTCCCTTACTCTTCTCTCTTATCGCCCTCAAGTCTTTGTCACTTGTCTGCAACCTGAGTCTTTATAAGATTAAGGTCGTAACATTTGGTAAAGCGTCTACACCTCACCTTGCAGACAGCAGCCTAGCGAGCTTGCTGTAGTGGTAGTGCATACGGCAGATCTACCAACCAACGGACGTAATTTTTTCGCGTCGAGGCTTTTTACAAGCGTAGTCATCAGGGCACGAGTTTATGCCAAGTAGCAGCCGACAAGGAAAGAAACGACTTGTCGAAGAAGAATTAGCCGCATATCACGACGGATTGTTGCGAAGATCGAGTTACCGAGTAGCCCGACATCGAGACCGGAATCAGCACCACAATCAGACATCGACGAGGAAGTAGATCACATAGCGGACAGTTTTGCGGATATTCACATCGACAACGAAGACCAATCAGAGACGAAGGAACCATCAGACATGTCGACCACAGAGAGTACCAAGTCAATTATCCCCGACCCGGTTGGTTCGAGGGAAGCAGAGAGAGATTTGAGGACTGGTGGAGGAGCATTCAGCTGTTCATAAAGTTTAACGGGATCACCGACAATGATAGGATGATCATAGCGGCCATATCCAGGATGAGAGGAGGAGTAGCCGGAAGTTTTTCAGCACTCGTAGCGGACAAAGTCACCAACCCAGACGTAACATTCACGTGGAAGCAATTCGAGAAGCAGGCGAAGGAGTTGTTTATTGATGGAATGGACAAGGAGAAGAGCGAGATAGCTATCGAGACTATGACAAGGAAAAACCCATCGTGGATTTCTTAGTCGAGTTTACCTTGATGATGAACAAGGCGGGAACGGACGACCAACACGCCATCTTCTTGCTGAAGAAGAACGTCAAAAAGGAAACCATTCGCACCATTCTATCATTCCCACCCGACAAAGTCCCCACCACATTCAATGGATGGCTCGAAGTCATCAAAGCAGTAGGAATGGGAACAGAGACGATGAGTTTGTTCGACAAACACACCGCGACAGGAGTCACGTATGGAGGAAGTGGTCAACCCATGGAAGTAGGAAGGTTCGAAACCGCTAGAGTCCAAACCCCGAATAATCAGAGGAAGTGTTTTAACTGTGGAAAGTTCGGACATTTTGCGAGAGAGTGCAGGCAGCCGAAGAAGGCCGTAACGTGTTACAATTGTAACAAACCAGGACACATCGCCAGGAATTGTAGAGCGCCGAAGAGAGCTAGGACTAGGGACGACCGAGGACAGTCCACAGGATGAAGAAGACGCCACCGAGAAGCAGGATTTTGCCGAAGGGTCCGATTGAGCGCGAAATCTCGACCCATAAATCGTAGAGTCTCTCCCCATGTAACAACAAATTCGAAATCCAAGTATGTTATTCCTTTCAAGAGAGACTCAACGCGCGAAATTCTGCTGGATGCAACCATCAAAACCAAGAACGGAAACAAAACGGTCAAGGCCCTTATCGACTCGGGAGCACATATGACGATGATAGCGACGGAGCTGGCAGAGAGAGAGAAATTGAAGAAGGTCAAACGACAACAACCCATTCGCATGAGAAATGCAGACGGAACACCAAATCGGACAGGGATATTAACGGAGGACGCCAAAATCCAGATGATCTAGGAGGACATAAGGAGGAAATCAAGGCACTGGTATCGGACATCGAGCGTGGATATTTTTCTTGGATACGACTGGTTAATTCAACACAACCGGAGATCGACTGGATAAACCAAGAAGTCAGATTTACACGATGCCCCAGTACATGCACTACACCACACCAAACGATTCCTTTTTCTCGACGGCTAACCACTGATGTGGACAGCGCTACGGAGGAAAAAGAATCAGATCCCACCAACCCCGAAGATCTACCCGATTACATTCGACCATTTACGCACTTGTTTAACAAACGGAATTTTGAGCAATTACCAGCTCGAACGGAATGGGATCATGAGATCAATCTAACGGAGGACGCACCAAAGGAGATATCATCGAAGGTTTATAACATGACGCCAAAGGAAAGGGAGGAACTGATAAGTTCTTAGACGAGAACCTAGCATCGAAACGAATTCGACCATCCAAATCACCATACGCTGCCCCTTGTTTCTTCGTACCAAAGAAAGATGGATCACTCCGACTATGCCAGGACTACAGGAAACTCAACGAACATTCGATCAAGGACAAAACGCCGTTACCGCTCATAAGCGAAGTACTCGACCAACTGCGAGATGCGAAATACTTCAATAAACTGGACATTATCTGGGGTTACAACAATGTCAGGATCAGAGAAGGAGATGAATGGAAAGCAGCGTTTATCACCAATCGTGGATTATTCGAACCTACCGTCATGTTTTTTGGAATGAGTAACTCCCCGGCACCTTTTCTCGTATGATGGCAACCATATTCCGAGAAATGATCCAAGAAGGTGCACTGGTCAACTATATGGACGACTTCGCGATTCCAGGACGTACCAAAGAGGAACTACGTGAACGGACTATACGTTTCCTGAAAATCGCCGACAAACATAGTCTATTCTTCAAACGATCGAAATGTGAATTCGACGCCACGGAAATCGCCTTGTTAGGCACGGTTGTAGGAAATGGAAAAGCTACTATGGAAAAGGAGAAGGTCAGGGCCATAAAGGAATGGAAAACGCCACGAACAATTAAGGAGGTGGAGAGTTTCTTGGGATTCGCAACTTTTACAGACGCTTCATACAAAACTTCAGCATCATCGCAGCTCCGCTCAATCAGTTGAAGGGAGGAGGAAAAGAGTGGAAATGGGAAGAAGCACAACAACAGGCATTCGACAGCGTCAAAGATTCCATCACCAGCGAACCAGTATTGGCGTTGCCAAATGACTATGGAAAGTTTAGATTGGAGGTGGATGCATCAAACTATGGAACGGGAGCAGTCCTATCACAGGAACAGGAAGGAAAATGGCATCCGGTTGCATTCATGTCCAAAACGTTGACTGAAGCAGAACGAAACTACGAGATCTACGACAAGGAGTTACTGGCTATAGTCAAGGCACTGAAGTTATGGAGACAGTACCTGTTGGATGCGAAGGAACAGTTCGAAATCTGGACAGACCACGAAAACCTGAAGTACTTCAGAGACCCACAGAAACTGAACGCTCGACAAGCAAGATGGTACCTTATGCTGCAGGAATACGATTTCGCACTACGACACATACCTGGAAAATCCAACACCAAAGCCGACATCCTCTCCCGCATAGTCAAACCAGATACAAGCCGAGACAACAGGAACATGGAGATGTTCAAAGGAAAGGAGTTTGTACAAAGAGTAGTTGAAGAAACGCCAGTATATGAAGCCACCCTTCTACGATCTCGACGATTCGAGATATCACCCGACCAACAGATCCTGGAAGTTATCAGAAAGTCGAGGAGGAGGGAAACCATGGTACTGCAGGAATTGGCGAAACAACCGGAGAAAGTGTGGGAGAAAGAAGGGATAATTTACCGACAAGGACGGATCTATGTGCCGGATGAAAGGAACTTGCGAGATCAAATCCTACACGATCACCACTATTCCCCCGACGTCGGACACCCTGGACAACATCGGATGCTAGAACTGTTGAAGCGGACGTTCTGGTGGCCCACGATCAAGACGGACGTCAGGAGATATGTCAGAGGATGTGACATGTGTCAAAAGAACAAGATCATTCGCAGACCCGAACCAATCATGAACCCATTACCATCCCGAAGGCCCTTGGCAGGAGATTCTATTGATATGATCGGACCTCTGCCTAAGTCCGAAGGCAAAGATGCTATTGTTGTTATCGTCGACCGGTTCTCAAAGATGATCCACCTTGTTCCCACCACTACGACTCTCACGTCAATCGAATTAGCGCATCTATACAAATCGGAGGTCTGGAGGCTCCATGGAATTCCCCGAAGAATCATCAGTGACAGAGGACCGCAGTTCGCATCTAAATTCATGAAGGAGCTATGCACATCATTGGGGATAGAAAGGAACCTATCAACGGCGTATCATCCTCAGACGGATGGACAGACGGAACGCATCAACCAAGAAGTCGAAATGTATTTGCGGAATTTCATCAGCTATCGACAGAACGATTGGACGAAATGGCTACCTACGGCGGAGTTCCATACAACGAAAAGTCCACTCTGCCACGAAGAACACACCATTCTTTTTGAATCACGGATTCCATCCATGGAAAGGGAATCACAGTCTACCTACGTTCAACCCAGCGGCAGCGGATTTCTCATCGGAGTTAGAGAAAGCCCGAGAAGAAGCTAAAGCGGCAATGGAAGAGAACAATGATCTTATGCGAAACCGAGGAAACCACGGAAATGCCTCTAAAGTGTTCTCACCCGGAGAGAAGGTCTGGCTAGAAGCAGTTAACATTCATTCCAACCGACCATCACGGAAACTTGACAACAAACGCTATGGACCTTTCGAGATCGTCGAAGCTGTCGGAGATCGGTCATACAAGCTTCATTACCTGAGTCCTGGGCAATCCACAACGTATTCCACGTTCATTGCTCACACGATGTCACAACCCGAGTTTGACAGCCAACACCACCCTACCCGCCGCCACCTGATATCATAAACGAAGAAGAAGAGTACGAAATCGAAGAGATCCGAGGACATAGGAAGCGAGGAAGAGGAACCCAGTATTTGGTACATTGGAGGTTACGGAAATGAAGAAGACACATGGTTACCAAGATCAGCCTTGGAGAATGCCAAGGACGTCCTAGACGAGTACGAGAAACACGGTCGTAGGATATAAAGCCCAACGAAAGCACTCCAATCGGTATACAACAATCGTCAATCTCTTTCATCCTCCAAATCACCTTCAAATGTCCGACATCTCGACCTTTATTCCACCTTTCCAATCCACCAACAACGAAACACCTGCTTTGGTCAGAATTCGAGGAGCAGATTTATGTGTCCAAACCAAAGACGGAATGCGCTTCTGGATCCATTCATACTTCCTCACCAGAGAATCCGTTTATTGGCGAAGAAAATTAACTGGATACGACGATCCCCATCACACGTTCATCAGAAACTTTAACACCGCAGACCCCGCTTTCATTGAAGACGCCAATGCCACAGAATTCCAAGTGTTCCTCTTCATCTTCTACAACACCAAATATGATGACTATTCGAGTCTCGTATTCGAAGAATGGGTTAACATCCTAAACCTTGCGCACAAGTGGAAGTTTCCTGAAGTCAAGAATTTGGCAGAGAGAAACCTCTTCAAGTTGGGATACGAGGTTCGACCTGCAAAGATGGAGATTAACTTCACAGACTAGGATACTTCGTGTGGTCACGAAGCCTAAACGGAGGGTATTGTTATGGTTTCACCGGTTATGGTCACCTGCTCCGGCTCTTTTGTTTTTCCGCTTCTCACGCCTGCCAGTTATACTTTTCTTTCACCTTTCCTTTCTAGTATCTTTCATCTCATGGTCACTCCACATTCCCTGCCGTCCGTTATACTTTTCTTTCATCTTTCCTTTCTAGTATCTTTTGTCTCACTGTTACTCCACTCCCATATGCTTTACTCCACGTCCATACGTTCTGGCTCCACTTACTCCACTACCCCGAGTACTATGACTCAGTCCTGTTCTATACTTAGTTACCTTGGGTAGTTGTCTCTACGTATATAAACTCTGTAGGTACTGCTGTATTCCTTACGCTTTACCAATCGTATCCTTCCCTTACTCTTCTCTCTTATCGCCCTCAAGTCTTTGTCACTTGTCTGCAACCTGAGTCTTTATAAGATTAAGGTCGTAACAGCGAGGAGATTTTGCTTCCCTTACTCTTTTAAATTCTTCTGTTCTTCCTCAAACAACTGCTTCCAATATTCCCTTTGCTCCTCCATTTCCATGCTCCTAACATCTCGTGCTGGAGCCTTGCTCCAACAGTTTTTGGCGATGTGCCCCGTTTTCCCGCATTTGTAACATTTTATGGGCCCTCAATTGGGCCCAGACGTGGTGTCAACATCCATCACATTGGGATCTCGACATTGAGGCTGTGGCCTCACAAAGGTGTGTTGGGGATGGGGTGTGGGCTTTACTTGCCTGCGACGATAATACTCCTCTTCTGCTCTAGCTTGTCTCCACTGATGGTCCAACTTCATACTCCTCTCATACCAGCTACTAATTGTTGTCGGAGGATTCTCCAACTCCATCAACGCCTTTCTAATCCTCCCCGAGAGACTCCTCTTGAATTCTTCAATCAGGGCATGGCCCTAGTACCCACTGTCCCGCACAATTCTTTTGAACTCCTGCACATGCTCTTCTGCTGTCTTGCTTCCTTGCTCAATCAACCGCAACTTCCCTACTGCCGTACTTTCCTCATTTGCATCTCCAAAGTTGTTTCGGAGACTATCAAAGAGTTCTGCCATGTCGGCAGGTGCTCCTTGCTCTCCTTGTTCCATTATTTCTATAATATTCTCCTTCTACGATTCTCCTGCTCCTCCCTGCACATATGATAACACCCACATGATTTTAGCATTCTCATCCCTTTCTTCTATTTTCAAATCCAAATACAGCTTGCAAGCTGTAATGAATGAATTTAACTCCTTCCTCTCTCCTGAAAACAGTTTTGGTTTTGCCACATCGATTTGTGGCAGTAGTCAGACTACCGGTACAGGAGGCGCTGGTCCTTCTGGACCCGGGAGTCCTGGTGGGCCCAGTTGTTGGGCCTGGTTCTGCAGCGTAGCAAGCTGCTGCTGCAGTTGGGCAATTAAATTTTGCTGCTGATGCAGCTGTTCGAGAATTTGTTGAGCCTGAGACATGTCAGGCTCATTGTATGAAGGTGGTGGGGGTTGGTAAGGAGGTAGGGGTGCGATCGGTGTTTCTTGCTCTTCGTTAGAGCCAGATTCAAATTCTTCTTCTTCTTCAGATTGTTCTTCTTCTTCCTTTTCTGATGAGGAAGGTATGCGAAAGGTGCCTGGCAGCTGACGAGGTATATTGAAAGAGTTATGAGGGATTAGAGGTGAGAGAGGTCTTGTTCCTGTCACCTAGTATGTATCCACCTGTCCAATGAGGCCAATAGCCTACTTCACTTGGACGTGTATACTACTAAAATAACAGGTTTTGAATTGAAGAATGGCCGCTTGGCCGAAGGGACAAACTACGGGTTTCGAAAGGTATGTACAGGGACGGATCCCCATGCTAATCTAGAGGGTAGCTTAGGGCTGCTCCCTCACTCCTCTGCATGTACCAGCTGACAAGGCAGCCGCAGCACGAGGTTTATACGAAGAAAGTTTACAGGTACACTAAATCAACACCTCACGTGATGAACATCTCATGTTCAGCTTGGGCACGTGACACACCCAAGCTTCAGCGGGGCACGTTATGTCTGTACCCGAACACCCTTTAAGCCTAGGGACCGGCTATGAGGTTGGCAGCTGCAATGGCACGCAGAGACGATGAGAGCGAGGTAAAGAAAAAGAGGTAGGGAGGGCACTGGGCTGTGCGATCTCTGGGGGCTGTCGAGTTCTACTGTTAGGGTGACTGTGACTGTGATGTCACAGGTCACACCTTACTTAAGAACTATTAGAGTGTAATGCAAAAGAGTTTATTAGGCGTGAACCTAAGAGAACTCGACAGAGTTTTCTACCAGTTTCTACCTACTTTTATACCTAAGTCCTGGCACACAGACCAACTAACCTAGGTAACTATTTTTACACAATGACATCATAAAAAAGTAAAGCATGAGAAAATAAACTATTTATACATTGATAGTGAAGCATGACATGAGAGAAAGAGCTAAATATAAAAGTGTAAACAAACCATAAAAACGTAAACAACAGGAAAAGGAAGTTATATTTTTAGAAAGGAATCGATCATGAGAAAAGAAGAGAGAACCAAAGCAAGATCAATAATCCATAAGTTTGGGTGAACCTTATAAAACATCAACAAGTACAAATTGTTCCAAAAAGAAAGTGTTCACATCCACCAAATGCTCCCTGATACGGTTGCTAAGATCTTTCCACATGGGCACATCATGTAGAATCGTACCTGCTCCCAGTATCAGAAAGACAGGTTCTGCACCGTATCAAACACCCGGCCGTTCTGCCACTCCATCATTCATGATCAACATCGTCCTCCCACACTCTGTACACCTGCAATCACGTAAGTACCAACCTTCAGGGTGTGATGCCCATCCGATTCTAGCCACTTGTCTTCTCCATCGCACTTGTTGTTCATGGTGTGGTGGTAAAAAAGATAAGATATGTAGATATAATTCCACGGGTAGGTCTGATGCCTGAGCCATGGCCAGTATGCCGATAGTTTAGCCTCCGTCGAACTGAAGCAGCAGAGGAAATTAATTATGTAATAAATAATGCGACTGATGTGACAGTGTGACGCCGTGACATTCAGGCCAAGTTCTAACAGGTAATGTTCTTCGGGATGAGTAACTCACCAGCAACATTTCAGAGAATGATGAACACAATCTTTCAAGAAATGCTACAAGCAGGAACACTCATCAACTACATGGATGATTTTGTTATACCAGCCAAACATCAAGAAGAATTGCAGGAATGAACTACGAAATTTCTGAAAATTGCAGACAAGCACAATCTATTTTTCAAAAGATCAAAATGCACATTCGATGCAACAGAAATATCAATACTAGGATTTATAGTAGGACAGGGCACAGTACATATGGAAGAGGAGAAGGTGAAAGCTATCAAGGAATGGCCAACACCAAAGAAAATAAAGGATGTGGAAAAATTCCTAGGTTTCGTTAACTTTTACAGAAGATTCATCAAGGATTTCAGCACCATAGCAGCACCGCTGAACGAACTTAAAAAGAAGGATGAACCATGGTGATGGGAAAAAGCACAACAAGAAGCATTTGACGGACTAAAAGAAAAAGTCATGTCGGAACCAGTATTAGCAATGCCACAAGACAAAGGAAAACTCAGAGTAGAGACAGATGCTTCAGGATACAGTATAGGAGGAATATTGTCACAAGAACAACAGGGACACTGGCACCCAATCACATTTCATTCAAGAACAATGTCACCAGCAGAAAGGAACTACCAAAGCTATGACAAGGAACTACTCACAGTACGAGAAGCAATCAAAGTCTGGCGACAATACTTATTGGATGCATACGAACCATTTGAAATATGGACAGACCACAAAAACCTGGAGTACTTTAGGAAACCACAACAACTCAATGAATGACAAGCAAGATGGCATTTACAACTACAGGAGTACAACTTCACACTCAAACACATACTGGGAACAGCAAACACCAAAGCCGACATTCTATCGTGACTAGTAGAGGTAAACACAGGAGAAGACAACACAGATGTAATGCTACTACCAAAACAACTATTTGCATGAAGGACAACAATACTTGAAGACAAGCTATTCAAGAAAACAACAGATATCAGAGGGGTATGGGAAATAGCAGGAGAGAATGATATTAGAAAACAAATCCAAGAAGTTAAACAAAGAGAAACACAATGGTTACAAGAAAAGGAAAAGAATCCAACAAAAGCATGGGAAGAAGAAGGAGTGGCATACTATGAAGGATGGATATATGTGCTGAACAACAAAAGCATACGAGAAGAAGTATTACAACAAAATCACGATGAACCAGATGTAGGACACCCAGGACAACACAGGATGATCGAACTAGTCAAACACAATTATTGGTGGCCAGAAATGTGAAACGACATCAAAAGATATATCAAAGAATGTGACACATGTCAATGCAACAAAATCATTCACCAAAGACCCCCTGCACAAATACATCCACTTGAAACACCTACATACCCATGAGAAGAAATCAGCATCGATATGATCAGACTGTTACCCAAATCAGGAAACTTTGATGCCATATTGGTCATAGTCAACCGATTCAGCAAGATGATTCGAGTTATCCCGACACAAACAATGCTCTCATCGGAGAAACTAGCAGAGATATATCGAGATGACATATGGAGATTGCATGGGATTCCGAGACACATTATCAGTGATAGGGAGATTGCATGGGATTCCGAGACACATTATCAGTGATAGGGGACCGCAGTTTGCATCAAAGTTTATGGGAGAATTTGTTACGACCTTAATCTTATAAAGACTCAGGTTGCAGACAAGTGACAAAGACTTGAGGGCGATAAGAGAGAAGAGTAAGGGAAGGATACGATTGGTAAAGCGTAAGGAATACAGCAGTACCTACAGTGTTTATATACGTAGAGATAACTACCCAAGGTAACTAAGTATAGAACAGGACTGAGTCATAATACTCGGGGTAGTGGAGTAGGTGGAGCCAGAACGTATGGACGTGGAGTAAAGCATATGGGAGTGGAGTAACGGTGAGATAAAAGATACTAGAAAGGAAAGATGAAAGAAAAGTATAACGGATAGGCATGAGAATGTGGAGTGACCATGAGAAGAAAGATACTAGAAAAGAAAGGTGAAGGAAAAGTATAACTGGCAGGCGTGAGAACGCGGAAAAACAAAAGAGCCGGAGCAGGTGACCATAGCCGGTGAAACCATAACAATACCCTCCGTTTAGGCTTCTTGACCACACGAAGTATCCTAGTCTGTGAAGTTAATCTCCATCTTTGCAGGTCGAACCTCGTATCCCAACTTGAAGAGGTTTCTCTCTGCCAAATTCTTGACTTCAGGAAATTTCCACTTGTGCGCAAGGTTTAGGATGTTAACCCATTCCTCGAATACGAGACTCGAATAGTCATCATATTTGGTGTTGTAGAAGATGAAAAGAAACACTTGGAACTCTGTGGCATTGGCGTCTTCAATGAAAGCGGGGTCTGCGGTGTTAAAGTTTCGGATGAACGTGTGATGGGGATCGTCGTATCCAGTTAATTTTCTTCGCCAATAAACGGATTCTCTGGTGAGGAAGTATGAATGGATCCAGAAGCGCATTCCGTCTTTGGTTTGGACACATAAATCTGCTCCTCGAATTCTGACCAAAGCAGGCGTTTCGTTGTTGGTGGATTGGAAAGGTGGAATAAAGGTCGAGATGTCGGACATTTGAAGGTGATTTGGAGGATGAAAGAGATTGACGATTGTTGTATACCGATTGGAGTGCTTTCATTGGGCTTTATATCCTACGACCGTGTTTCCTCATACTCGTCTAGGACGTCCTTGGCGTTCTCCAAGGCTGATCTTGGTAACCATGTGTCTTCTTCGTTTCCGTAACCTTTCCAATGTACCAAGTATTGGGTTCCTCTTCCTCGCTTCCTATGTCCTCGGATCTCTTCGATTTCGTACTCTTCTTCTTCGTTTATGATATCAGGTGGCGTTGGGGTAGGGTGGTGTTGGCTGTCAAACTCGGGTTCATGACATCGTGTGAGCAATGAAACGTGGAACACGTTGTGGATTGCCCAGGACTCAGGTAGGCGAAGCTTGTATGACCGATCTCCGACAGCTTCGACGATCTCGAAAGGTCCATAGCGTTTGTTGTCAAGTTTCCGTGATGGTCGGTTGGAATGAATGTTAACCGCTTCTAGCCAGACCTTCTCTCCGGGTGAGAACACTTTAGAGGTAACTCCGTGGTTTCCTCGGTTTTGCATAAGATCATTGTTCTCTTCCATTGCCGCTTTAGCTTCCTCTCGGGATTTCTCTAACTCTGATGAGAAATCCGCTGCCGCTGGGTTGAACGTAGGTAGACTGTGGTTCCCTTTCCATGGATGGAATCCGTGATTCAAAAAGAATGGTGTGTTCTTCGTGGCAGAGTGGACTTTGTCATCATGTAGTGAAACTCCGCCGTAGGTAAGCCATTTCGTCCAATCGTTCTGTCGATAGCTGATGAAATTCCGCAAATACATTTCGACTTCTTGATTGATGCGTTCCGTCTGTCCATCCGTCTGAGGATGATACGCCGTTGATAGGTTCCTTTCTATCCCAATGATGTGCATAGTTCCTTCATGAATTTAGATGCGAACTGCGGTCCTCTGTCACTGATGATTCTTCGGGAATTCCATGGAGTCTCCAGACCTCCGATTTGTATAGATGCGCTAATTCGATTGACGTGAGAGTCGTAGTTGTGGGAACAAGGTGGATCATCTTTGAGAACCGGTCGACGATAACAACAATAGCATCTTTGCCTTCGGACTTAGGCAGAGGTCCGATCATATCAATAGAAATCTCCTGCCAAGGGCCTTCCGGGATCGGTAATGGGTTTAACGAGATTGGTTCGGGTCTGCGAATGATCTTGTTCTTCTGACACATGTCACATCCTCTGACATATCTCCTGACGTCCGTCTTGATCGTAGGCCACCAGAACGTCCGCTTCAACAGTTCTAGCATCCGATGTTGTCCAGGGTGTCCGACGTCGGGGGAATAGTGGTGATCGTGTAGGATTTGATCTCGCAAGTTCCTTTCATCCGGCACATAAATCCGTCCTTGTCGGTAAATTATCCCTTCTTTCTCCCACACTTTCTCCGGTTGTTTCGCCAATTCCTGCAGTACCATGGTTTCCCTCCTCCTCGACTTTCTGATGACTTCCAAGATCTGTTGGTCGGGTGATATCTCGAATCGTCGAGATTGTAGAATGGTGCTTCATATACTGGCGTTTCTTCAACGAACATCCTTCGTACAAACTCCTTTCCTTTGAACATCTCCATGTCCTGTTGTCTCGGCTTGTATCTGGTTTGACTATGCGGGGGAGAGGATGTCGGCTTTGGTGTTGGATTTTCCAGGTATGTGTCGTAGTGCGAAATCATATCCTGCAGCATAAGGTACCATCTTGCTTGTCGAGCGTTCAGTTTCTGTGGGTCTCTGAAGTATTTTCAGGTTTTCGTGGTCTGTCCAGATTTCGAACTGTTCCTTCGCATCCAACAGGTACTGTCTCCATAACTTCAGTGCCTTGACTATAGCCAGTAACTCCTTGTCGTAGATCTCGTAGTTTCGTTCTGCTTCAGTAACGTTTTGGACATGAATGCAACCGGATGCCATTTTCCTTCCTGTTCCTGGGATAAGACTGCTCCCGTTCCATAGTTTGATGCATCCACCTCCAATCTAAACTTTCCATAGTCATTTGGCAACGCCAATACTGGTTCGCTGGTGATGGAATCTTTGACGCTGTCGAATGCCTGTGTTGTTGTGCTTCTTCCCATTTCCACTCCTTTCCTCCTCCCTTCAACTGATTGAGCGGAGCTGCGATGATGCTGAAGTTTTGTATGAAGCGTCTGTAAAAGTTCGCGAATCCCAAGAAACTCTCCACCTCCTTAATTGTTCGTGGCTTTTTCCATTCCTTTATGGCCCTGACCTTCTCCTTTTCCATAGTAGCTTTTCCATTTCCTACAACCGTGCCTAACAAGGCGATTTCCGTGGCGTCGAATTCACATTTCGATCGTTTGAAGAAGAGACTATGTTTGTCGGCGATTTTCAGGAAACGTATAGTCCGTTCACGTAGTTCCTCTTTGGTACGTCCTGGAATCGCGAAGTCATCCATATAGTTGACCAGTGCACCTTCTTGGATCATTTCTCGGAATATGGTTGCCATCATACGAGAAAAGGTCGCCGGGGAGTTACTCATTCCAAAAAACATGACGGTAGGTTCGAATAATCCACGATTGGTGATAAACGCTGCTTTCCATTCATCTCCTTCTCTGATCCTGACATTGTTGTAACCCCAGATAATGTCCAGTTTATTGAAGTATTTCGCATCTCGCAGTTGGTCGAGTACTTCGCTTATGAGCGGTAACGGCGTTTTGTCCTTGATCGAATGTTCGTTGAGTTTCCTGTAGTCCTGGCATAGTCGGAGTGATCCATCTTTCTTTGGTACGAAGAAACAAGGGGCAGCGTATGGTGATTTGGATGGTCGAATTCGTTTCGATGCTAGGTTCTCGTCTAAGAACTTATCCAGTTCCTCCCTTTCCTTTGGCGTCATGTTATAAACCTTCGATGATATCTCCTTTGGTGCGTCCTCCGTTAGATTGATCTCATGATCCCATTCCGTTCGAGCTGGTAATTGCTCAAAATTCCGTTTGTTAAACAAGTGCGTAAATGGTCGAATGTAATCGGGTAGATCTTCGGGGTTGGTGGGATCTGATTCTTTTTCCTCCGTAGCGCTGTCCACATCAGTGGTTAGCCGTCGAGAAAAAGGAATCGTTTGGTGTGGTGTAGTGCATGTACTGGGGCATCGTGTAAATCTGACTTCTTGGTTTATCCAGTCGATCTCCGGGTTGTGTTGAATTAACCAGTCGTATCCAAGAAAGATATCCGCGCTCGAAATGTCCGATACCAGTGCCTTGATTTCCTCCTTATGTCCTCCTAGATCCATCTGGATTTTGGCGTCCTCCGTTAATATCCCTGTCCGATTTGGTGTTCCGTCTGCATTTCTCATGCGAATGGGTTGTTGTCGTTTGACCTTCTTCAATTTCTCTCTCTCTGCCAACTCCGTTGCTATCATCGTCATATGTGCTCCCGAGTCGATAAGGGCCTTGACCGTTTTGTTTCCGTTCTTGGTTTTGATGGTTGCATCCAGCAGAATTTCGCGCGTTGAGTCTCTCTTGAAAGGAATAACATACTTGGATTTCGAATTTGTTGTTACATGGGGAGAGACTCTACGATTTATGGGTCGAGATTTCGCGCTCAATCGGACCCTTCGGCAAAATCCTGCTTCTCGGTGGCGTCTTCTTCATCCTGTGGACTGTCCTCGGTCTTCCCTAGTCCTAGCTCTCTTCGGCCTCTACAATTCCTGGCGATGTGTCCTGGTTTGTTACAATTGTAACACGTTACGGCCTTCTTCGGCTGCCTGCATTCTCTAGCAAAATGTCCGAACTTTCCACAGTTGAAACACTTCCTCTGATTATTCGGGGTTTGGACTCTAGCGGTTTCGAACCTTCCTACTTCCATGGGTTGACCACTTCCTCCATACGTGACTCCTGTCGCGGTGTGTTTGTCGAACAAACTCATCGTCTCTGTTCCCATTCCTACTGCTTTTATGACTTCGAGCCATCCGTTGAATGTGGTGGGGACTTTGTCGGGTGGGAATGATAGAATGGTGCGAATGGTTTCCTTTTGACGTTCTTCTTCAGCAAGAAGATGGCGTGTTGTCGTCCGTTCCCGCCTTGTTCATCATCAAGGTAAATTCGACTAAGAAATCCACGATGGGTTTCCTTCCTTGGTCATAGTCTCGATAGCTATCTCGCTCTTCTCCTTGTCCATTCCATCGATAAACAACTCCTTCGCCTGCTTCTCGAATTGCTTCCACGTGAATGTTACGTCTGGGTTGGTGACTTTGTCCGCTACGAGTGCTGAAAAACTTCCGGCTACTCCTCCTCTCATCCTGGATATGGCCGCTATGATCATCCTATCATTGTCGGTGATCCCGTTAAACTTTATGAACAGCTGAATGCTCCTCCACCAGTCCTCAAATCTCTCTCTGCTTCCCTCGAACCAACCGGGATCGGGGATAATTGACTTGGTACTCTCTGTGGTCGACATGTCTGATGGTTCCTTCGTTCTGATTGGTCTTCGTTGTCGATGTGAATATCCGCAAAACTGTCCGCTATGTTCTACTTCCTCGTCGATGTCTGATTGTGGTGCTGATTCCGGTCTCGATGTCGGGCTACTCGGTAACTCGATCTCTCGCAACAATCCGTCGTGATATGCGGCTAATTCTTCTTCGACAAGTCGTTTCTTTCCTTGTCGGCTGCTACTTGGCATAAACTCGTGCCCTGATGACTACGCTTGTAAAAAGCCTCGACGCGAAAAAATTACGTCCGTTCGGTTGGTAGATCGCCGTATGCACTACCACTACAGCAAGCTCGCTAGGCTGCTGTCTGCAAGGTGAGGTGTAGACGCTTTACCAAATGTTACGACCTTAATCTTATAAAGACTCAGGTTGCAGACAAGTGACAAAGACTTGAGGGCGATAAGAGAGAAGAGTAAGGGAAGGATACGATTGGTAAAGCGTAAGGAATACAGCAGTACCTACAGGTTTATATACGTAGAGACAACTACCCAAGGTAACTAAGTATAGAACAGGACTGAGTCATAATACTCGGGGTAGTGGAGTAAGTGGAGCCAGAACGTATGGACGTGGAGTAAAGCATATGGGAGTGGAGTAACAGTGAGAAAAAGATACTAGAAAGGAAAGATGAAAGAAAAGTATAACGGATAGGCATGAGAATGTGGAGTGACCATGAGAAGAAAGATACTAGAAAAGAAAGGTGAAGGAAAAGTATAACTGGCAGGCGTGAGAACGCGGAAAAACAAAAGAGCCGGAGCAGGTGACCATAGCCGGTGAAACCATAACAGAATTATGTCAAGCAACAGGAACCACGAGAAACCTATCAACAGCATACCACCTACAAACAGACAGACAAACAGAATGAATCAATCAGGAAGTGGAGGTATACCTACGAAATGTCATCAACCATGCTCAGGAT
This sequence comes from Agaricus sinodeliciosus, assembly GCA_022315185.1. Lineage (NCBI taxonomy): Eukaryota > Fungi > Basidiomycota > Agaricomycetes > Agaricales > Agaricaceae > Agaricus > Agaricus sinodeliciosus. Next base: position 205,739 of record JAHTMV010000022.1, on the reverse strand, counting down.
GATTGGGCAAAATGGCTGACACAGCAGAATTCCAGTACAATGACAAAAAACACAGCGCAACTGACTTTACCCCATTCCAACTTATTTTCGACGACATCCATGGAAGGAGAATACAAGCAAATACATCAGCACCCGCTGTCAACGACATGATCGGAAGGTTAGAAAAGATGAGACAAGAAGCAATGTCAGCACTCACAGCAGTCAAGAAATGATGAAAGAAAGATCAAAATGGCCATCACACATCTATCAACCAAGAGATCAAGTATGGTTGGAGGGCAAAAACATCAAAAGCAATCGACCAACAAAGAAACTAGACAATCAGAGATATGGGCCATTTGATATCACCGAACGAATAGGAGAAGGAGCGTACAGACTCAAAATACCTGAAACATGGGTAATCCATAATGTGTTCAATGAATGACTCCTATTCTCATTCCATGAACCTTCTTTTAGGGGACAAATCAAACCCCCACCACCAACGCCAGAGATTATTAATGATGAAGAACATTATGAAGTGGAAGAGATCCGAGGAACCAGGAAACGAGGTCGAGGAACACAGTACTTGGTACACTGGAAAGGGTATAGCAATGAAAAAGACACATGGGAACCAGAATCGTTATTAACAGATGCACAGGAAGCCATCCAAGGCTACCATAATAGGCTTCCAGGTGAAAAGCCTATAAAAAAGGGAGCTAATGAGTGTAAAAAACCATCTCCCATCTAAAACATGTCTACTCAATCCACCACCAACAACTCTGGCCACACTATTTCCTCAGCAATCATCGACGCCATGTCTAACATTCTAGGTCCCATGCCTGCTTCACCTACCCAAGAACCCACAGCACTCGAACAAATTGCCAACATCATGCAAGAGACTACTGACCCGGAATAGAGCTAACGTCCATTTATTCATCTACTCCAACTTTGCTCACCTTACTACCATTATATCCAAACTGCGGAAAGCGTCAACTCAGTAGCAAGAGCCACCAACCTGCTCTCCGTACCCATTGTCTGTAAAGCACAAGGTGAGGAGCAAGGTATCTTGACAGCTCAATTCAACAAGATAAGCGATGATCTTGTGACCTTTGCCAACACCGATGCTGTTAATCGCATGTGACAAATACTCATTGTCTTGGCCAACAAAGCTCTGAAGCTTAGGCCACTCGCATCTGGTCATATATTGGACAATGATACAGCAAAGGTCATCGACATCATACTTTGAGCCGGTCATAACTCTGCCCCTTCTAACCCCAATAAGATCCCCAATGTCACTATCCAAGCCACAGTCATGCAACAGATCTGACCCAAATCTGAACCCCTCACACCATCCCTACCTAATCGCAGTGTCACACCAGGACCTACTCACATTCGCATCAATACCGAACCCACACTCAACGATAATGCCTCCAACTCTGATATGTCGGACACCAAAAGCTCATCCGCCAGGTCGACTGAGGAACCCACCATTGTTGATGAAAGCATCCACCTCATGGAGTACATTTCCCTCCATACCATCGTGCCTGTCACACCAGAAGAATTCAGACCTCCTCATGATTATCATACCCTCCATCCCAAAGGTGAAGAATCCTTGCCATATTGGAAGAAGATATGGTGCTACATCATTGACAAACACCACAACGACACTACCACCTATTGGGGACAGGTTATAGAGGTTTACACTGAAGGATCAGATCATGCGCCTATCTGGTTCAAAAGGGATGGCATGCCCATGATAGGCCCTACCAAATGTCGCACCGTCAACACTTGTTTCTGATTCGTTGACCCAAGTTCAGTTTTAAATTCTACTTCATCGTGATTCCATTATGCTTTTATTCTACTACAGACATTACATTAGTGATATCAGTGGCATGAATGTTGAAGGGAGGTATTGTTATGAACTCATCATTACTATTAGTAGCCGCATCATTGCTATCAGTAGTATAATTGACATATCTATGATATATCGTATAGCCTTCATTCTTACCCTTTAACCTTACCTGACACCTCTGACTCCCTCTGACTCATCTTATCTGTTTCACCTATATTTAGTTCTCTCTCTCTTAGTATATAAACCTAGACCAACCCAGTGTATTACTTTACACTTTATTAATCATATCATCCCTTCCTCTTCTCTCTTCTCCACTCTCAAGTCTTTTCTCTTGATTGCAACCTGAGACATAGTCTAAGGTCATAACACGATGTGTCAAAATGCCCCCACCACTGCTCATATTCAAGAATCTTATACAATATAAACAAAAGTCATTTATTGGATCAAACAAAAAGCTCAAACAAAAACAAAAATGTGCACAAGCTAATGGCTCAAGTGAAAACATGTCACCTTCCAAAAATACACAACCCCCCAACGAAACAAATGAAGCCACCACAAAATTAAACCCAGAATGTGCCTATCATGGCTGGCCTTTTCTGGTGTCACCAATACACTGGGTCATCTTGTGAACAAATGACAGAGGCTTCTCAGTGATTATCATTACATCACCACTGCTTCTGGGTATGTTCCCACTGTTAACCATAGGACTGTTGTAGAGGATGTTGTAGAAGATGAAGGTCTGAGGTATCACAACTCCTATATTTGAATATTACACATATTTTATGTAAACATTATGCAAACATTACCATAAATATAATTTACATAGTACATGTGTAATATGTAAAACATATCTAAGCTTTATGCAAATGAAAGCCTTAAAATGGGCTTTATTCAATTTTAAATTTACATATGATTTACTTCATGTATTATGTAAATTATATTTACAGTAATGTTTGCATAATGTTTTCATAATACATGTATACTATTCAATTATAAAGGTTGTGTATAGTGAATATGGGGATTGGAATGGTGTTGAGTCATATGGAGGAGATGAGGTCGAAGAAACCAGAAGTACAGAGGTGGAGGAGGTTGATCCAAATATGAAAGGAGCCTGTGATGATGAGTTCTCCAGACCTGATGTCAGGCTGATTGAGGTCATATGTGATCCAGATGGCCTGCATGCCGATGAAGATGATACAGTAGAGTAGGCTAGAGCTTATGCAAGAAAAGAACAATTCTGATTCCCTCCTACCATAGAGGAGGCTAAAAAAGCTATTAATAATATTGAGGCTATTATTAACCCTCACTGCAATAAAGCTCAAGGATTCAAACCATGTCCGATCAATTTTCAACTCCAAAAATGCCACCACACGAGATCTTTCTTTTGTTGTATGACGACCTTCTTGTTGCAGACGGGGGCTTGTAGATCTGATACACATATACTCTTAAAGAGGCTATGCACCGTGTATTAAAATATTCACAGACTTCGGTCTAGTAATGAGAATTAAAAACGGAGCATATTCAACTTATGCTGATTTCCGTGCGCAAAAAAATCAGGATAACCCAGTCTGGATTTTGGCAATGAACACTCATTGAACTTCGGGTTCTGACTCCAAGAAAGTTGGAGATTTGAAGAGAATCATGTGTTTGATCGATGACCTTTTCGCGATCACGTGAAGTTCTATCTCCACAAGTCGGTCTGCTCAGTAGGGCATGAGTCACTTGGAAACTCTTATATAGAGGATTGACGCCAAACAAAAGCGTCTCCTGTATATTTCATGCATCACATGCAAACTTTCGGACTTCGCTGTTGGTACAGTCAAGTGGAGGTGTTTCAAATCACAATAAAAGTGCTTCGCCTCACTCATAACACGGAGCACGCTGGTCATGGCGCAGTATTCGTCGGCATATCACGTACTGATGGTGGGCAAATGGCGGCTAGTGGCTGGCCACGTCGCCTCGTGCCATTACATTAAAGAAGTTTTAGCTTGAGAGAGATTCGTTCATATGCGTTCGGCACTCAACACGCTTCACCGATCCATCTGGTTTTTCATTACTAGAACAGCGAATAGCTAAGGGTTTCAACCTACATCAACTAGCCAATTGGAAGCAAATCCAAGCAATCGCAAGATTATCAATCCCACTTGACATGTGATCGACAATCCTTCTTGGAGATTATTCGACCCCCTTCCGAACATATAAACCTGGATATCGGCTAGTTGACCGATTTCCGGACAAAATCAAAATTCGTATCATGCCTAAACCGCACAAGAACGACAAAGATACCATTTTTGAGGTTGAAAATTGATCGGACATGGTTTGAATCCTTGAGCTTTATTGCAGTGAGGGTTAATAATAGCCTCAATATTATTAATAGCTTTTTAGCCCTCCTAGGTAGGAGGGATCAGAATTGTTCTTTTCTTGCATAAGCTCTAGCCTACTCTACTGTATCATCTTCATCGGCATGCAGGCCATCTGGATCACATATGACCTCAATCAGCCTGACATCAGGTCTGGAGAACTCATCATCACAGGCTCCTTTCATATTTGGATCAACCTCCTCCACCTCTGTACTTCTGGTTTCTTCGACCTCATCTCCTCCATATGACTCAACACCATTCCAATCCCCATATTCACTATACACAACCTTTATAATTGAATAGTATACATGTATTATGAAAACATTATGCAAACATTACTGTAAATATAATTTACATAATACATGAAGTAAATCATATGTAAATTTAAAATAATAAAGCCCATTTAAAGCTTTCATTTGCATAAAGCTTAGATATGTTTTACATATTACACAGTACTATGAAATTATATTTATGGTAATGTTTGCATAATGTTTACATAAAATATGTGTAATATTCAAATATAGGAGTTGTGATACCTCAGACCTTCATCTTCTACAACATCCTCTACAACAGTCCTATGGTTAACAGTGGGAACATACCAGAAGCAGTTGTATGTAATGATAATCACTGAGAAGCCTCTGTCATTTGTTCACAAGAGACCCAGTGTATTGGTGACACCAGAAAAGGCCACCATGATAGGCACATTCTGGTTTAATTTTGTGTGGCTTCATTTGTTTCGTTGGGGGTTGTGTATTTTGGAAGGTGACATGTTTCACTTGAGCCATTAGCTTGTGCACATTTTTGTTTTGTTTGAGCTTTTTGTTTGATCCAATAAATGACTTTTGTTTATATTGTATAAGATTCTTGAATATGAGCAGTGGTGGGGCATTTTGACACATCGTGTTATGACCTTAACTATGTCTCAGGTTGCAATCAGAGAAAAGACTTGAGTGAGAAGAGAGAAGAGGAAGGGATGATATTGATTAATAAAGTGTAAAGTAATACACTGGGTTGGTCTAGGTTTATATACTAAGAGAGAGAGAACTAAATATAGGTGAAACAGATAAGATGAGTCAGAGGGAGTCAGAGTGTCAGTAAGGTTAAAGGTAAGAATGAAGGCTATACGATATATCATAGATATGTCAATATACTACTGATAGCAATGATGCGGCTACTAATAGTAATGATGAGTTCATAACAATACCTCCCCTTCAACATTCATGCCACATGAATATCACTAATAAATGTGTAGTAGAATAAAAGCATAATGGAAATCACGATGAAGTAGAATTTAAAACTGAACTTGGGTCAACGAATCAGAAACAAGTGTTGACGGTGCGACATTTGGTAGGCCTATCATGGGCATGCCATCCCTTTTGAACCAGATAGGGCATGATCTGATCCTTCATGAAACCTCTATAACCTGTCCCCAATAGTGGTGTCGTGTTGTGTGTTTGTCAATGATGTAGCACCATATCTTCTTCCATATGGCAAGGATTCTTCACCTTTGGGAGAGGGTATGATAATCATGAGGAGGTCTGAATTCTTCTGGTGTGACAGGCACGATGGTATGGAGGGAAATGTACTCCATGAGTGATGCTTCATCAACAATGGTGGGTTCCTCAGTCGACCTGGCGGATGACTTTTGGGTCCGACATATCAGAGTTGGAGGCATTATCGTTGAGTGTGGTTCGGTATTGATGCGAATGTGAGTAGTCCGGTGTGACACTGCGATTAGGTAGGGATGTGTGAGGGGTTCAGATTTGGGTCAGATCTGTTGCATGACTGTGGCTTGGATAGTGACATTGGGATCTTATTGGTTAGAAGGGCAGAGTTATGACCGGCTCAAAGTATGATTCGATGACCTTTGCTGTATCATTGTCCAAATATGACCAGATGCAGTGGCCTAAGCTTCAGAGCTTTTCCCTAACTATATCTAAAACTTAATTGCTGATACTAAATAATGACAACAAATTCATTTTTTGTAAAAAATAGAACAACCTAAAGTTACCTAATTAAATAGAGTATGCAACTTAAATTATTTAAATAGGGGCGAGTGAGACGACTATAATAGAAATAAAAAATAAGAAGGAGGTAAGCCAACCCACATACAACAAATATATAGCTCCATTATTTTGATCTTTATTTCAAACGCTTTCATAATCTCGTTAGAGTCTAAAGAGTCCTGAGACAGTGGCAACTTTGATCCGCATTCTAAACATATTTTACTGGACATACATTTTAAGTGTTATATACCATCTAGATAGCTAATTAAACTAGGAGAGCTTAGAACAAATATAAGTTACCGCTTTTTGTTAGTCAATTAGCTAATGAAAACTAAATTAAGCATACCCTTTTGTTCATTCGAAGATTTCATTTGGGACAACCATTTAAAACGAGATGCTCCACGCTTAATTGGAGCTTGTATCTTAGCCAACTAGCATTTTGTCTCTAATAACTAACGGCCGGTTTGAGGTTTATTTATTTATTGGATACTTATAGTTAATTAAAGTTCATTATAAAGATCAATGTAATATGGATTTGTTTGCAGGGAATTAGATACCTCAAATTAAATTCTTTATCGTTCTCTCTTTCTAAAAGACGAAATTACGGATATCTTAAAAACTGAATTACAAAATATGAAGACTTAAGGCCCTAACGCCTACAGTAATCGACTCCTAATGCCTAAAAGAATGGTTTCGGTTTAGAGTTAGTCAGCGGTACCCAGCGACTAAACATTAACTTGTTTATAAATTCTGTTATGTCATATACTCACATCAATACGTTTTACTAGAAATGAGAAAAATGGGGCGAAACTATTCAGGTCTTTAGAACATCAGTAAGTTCTACTATTATATAAGGTATATTTTATAGACAGTCAGCTTATCTTAGACTACAACTAAAAATAATAAGTTCCTTAGGTAAGAAATTTTTATAATTATTATCTATATTATATTACTATTACAAAGAGATATATAAAATATATACAATAGGATGGTATAATATTCTCCGAGTATGCGATACATAATAGTCCTGACTCGAAGGGGAACTTCCACGAAGTAGAACTTGCAAGAAGTCATTATGTATTTGCCCAACTTTTACGCCTGTCTCGAAGTCTCTATTCAGAGGACTGGGACAATGAAATAAATAATTATTTCGTATAAAAACTTACCACTTAGTCAACTGATATACTCTCTGTATATGCGTATCTACTCTACGGAATTATGTTTTAATTTTGATAAGAGTCACGTTTATAGGGCGCTTTCTGTTACGATTCGCTAGCTTTTGAATGAACTCTAGTTAGCGCATACTTCAACAATTTTCAGCCCTTCATCTCTAGATATAGCTTGCGCAATTAGTACGAAGTTAGACCCTAGTAGCTTTTATAAGATAATCGCGTCTTCTTCATTATATAAGAATGATTACGCACAAGGTCGGCTATTTCCAAAATCCTGAGTTTATATTTGACTTAATCCTAATCTTCGCCACCTTTAAAGGTATCTTGTTTGATCCTCTTCCAACTGGCTGAATCAACATAGTTCTCTCAACCATTATAGGAATCGTACAAAACTATACCATTATCAATCTTCGATCCGGTATATCACAATACTCGGTTCATCCTCAATTCCATTTTTCAGCTTATTTCAATATAAAGACATTTATAATAATCCGAATAATCTGCTTCATATTTAAAGTCTATACTGCTCCATTCGGTGACATTGATTTGGTAATACTGCCCTTTTTTAGCGGCAGCTAGGCGAAACAACAGCCTAACTAAAACGTTAGTCTGCTATTATATTTTAAGCAAATCTATGAGTTTTTTTGTTTTCCTTTATATAAAAAGAGTTACAAACAATCCTAGTACTAACATAGGCTTTAAAACCTGACGTCTTGGGGCGACGAATTGTTTCAGAGGTTCGAGTCTCTGAATTTTACCCTAATAAATAAAATTCTAAGTAAGTAGCCGAAGGTTACCAAATTATAATAGCTTGCGCTATACGCATGAATAACTTAATGTAACTACCCATTGAAGCTATGAATAGGTCCTTATTTGTAAGCAGCTATGACTCATATTAAATATACAGTAGAATAAATTATATTATTATAATCCAGCAATTAGGCCTTAATGTATGCAAGCCTAATATTCTGCTCTCTTATAGCCTACAAGGGTATCTAATGTCACTAATCTTTCTAAATTCATAATTAAGCCGCTATAAAAGTTGCTAAACGGCCTTATATGTCCCTTACAACCCACTTGCAGTTAACCTCGATCTATGAGTCATCTTTTTCACCTTACACCTCACCTTTCTGCTCTAGGACACATTGGGTTTCAAATATACCGTATTTTCCTCTTCTAAGGTTAGACTATCAACGCGGAGCCTAGACTAAAACAAACCGAGTAATAATTTTACTTAGGTTCCATTTGTAATAGTAAGGTTCGTAACAACTCCCTTCAAGGAGTCAGGATCAGTTCAGAATCTGATAAGGATCAATGTTTAGGAAATAATTGTCATACGTCAACGTGTAAGACTTATAAGCAATTTTCTGCTCAATGTTAGGGCTTACGGCAGCCTCTTGGATCAGCTCGACATCCCCGATGCTTTCATTCGCTCAGTATATTTAAGCACTAAAAATTATTTTATCATATTACCAACAAGGATACGAATACATACTTGTGCAGTTCTAAAGAAGATGAAAAGTCTAGACTGACTAACTCCAATTCTATTAAAGTGCAAACGCGTGATATAACTCTAAAACTCAACTCACAAGCTTCTATAAAACCCACAATCCCATTGAAGGAACCTATTAATTCAAATCATCAATACACAATAAAAACATACTTTAGCAAACTACAAGTAATTGGATCAAATCCTAACAGAAAAATTAAAGCAATTAAAGTCCATAAGATTGATTATAATTGCATGTTAAACAAGATTTAACCTAATTTTAGCAAAAAGATTAATCGCTAAAATAACAAAACTCACTGAAAGGTAATCAGACTGCCCCCACATAAGAAAATCAAAATTAATGGTTTAAACTCCTACATTCTTATAATTGCATTGTCCTTTTCTCTTCGCTACGAATTCACGATACAAATATAGTTCATTATGTAACAGTATGCGGCTACTGTTTCTCTAATTCCTGATTCTATTTAGATCTTGGAATTTAACATGGAGTAGTAGTTAATCCGTAAAGATAGGGGACGTGAGATGATGGTTCTAGTTAGAAGGTGCTAAGGATATATATTATAGCACATAAACACTCCGTGACATGAGCAGATAAAGGTTGACACGGTTAATCGCTCTATTCTCAAATCCCTATAGTAGGCTAATCAGACTTACAATCATACTATCATCACAATTACACGGGAATGGAAACACACAAAGGTAAGGTATGTCAAAACCATAGCCCACCTTACATGAGGATATGAAACTAATATTCAGTTCCACAATTAGTATGAAAACGCAACATAGGTAAGAGTCATACCGAGGAATATCACCCCACCCCTCATTTGAATCGTTGACAATCGGATATTTAAATTTGTAACTATAAGGAGTACTTAAATGGGAATCAAAATTAATATCTGTTACGAACATAAAATGGAATAAATAAAGCTTCTAGAATCCAAATATATTCATTTCTGAAGCTGAATAGTTACATCATGTAGCATAATAGGAAATGGTTAATCACATTTCCGTGTCAGATTTTAATCATTGAGCGACTTCCGGGATCGAAAGATAGTTACATCATGGATTTAACAATTTCTCAATTAGAATTAGTTCTGAAACCTCTTCAAACGCTTAAGACAAGGATATTGTTGAGGAATGTACTACTAAAGAAAATGAGACTGACATAGCTATTATTAGACAGGATATTCCCTAAGTAAAGCTAACAAAGCTAAATTGGGAGATAAATTCTTACAAATGTTCATAAAATATGGGTAAGATTTCAGTTAATAACTTACCGAATGAAGATTAAAGAGCAGAAAGAGAAACGAGACAAAAAGGTACAACGGAACAGAGACACAGGAAATGAGGAAGAAGTAGAAAGATTGAAAAGCACAAGAGAGATAATATTATTCGACATTTCCTAAACATTTGACATAGGTATCCAAAGGATGGATGGTTAGTTATATGTTCTAGTAATTAATACACTATTGGGAATTTCTAAAACTCAATGAGTTAATATTTTCGAAAGATAGAATATAGCTCTATTATCGTATGTAACGGATATAACGTAGCGTAGTACACAAAAAGTCTACTAAATTTATCAGGATAATAGTTAATGAGTAAATAGTAATAGTAATAGTAATAGTATAGTAATAGTAATAGTATAAGTAATAAGTAATATAATAGTATAGTAAAGTATAGTAAATAAGCCGTAATAAGGTACCATAGTAAGAAACAGGTACAAACGCAACTATAGTTATTGATTGTCTATTGTATGATTATTTCTACGAATCAGGTTTTCCTATGACACAGAAAGTTTGCTTGCTGAACATCTAGGAGATGTAAAAACATAGTTCGGAAAATACTACTCAATAATTTCATAAGGAATAAGGAATATACAGAAAATACTTCCAAGTTATATGTCTATAACATGGCACTCGTTTCAATGGATGTTCATCATAGAATAACATGGTACAAAATTTCTTTACACATGCAAGTGCACAGGCTAAGTATTTTAAACCATATAAGAACCTTTTTACAGAGGTCATTAGATACGAAGTTGGTAAAGCATTATACTCTTGGGGCACAAGAAGTTAACGTGCATAACTTACTCTGGTAAGAAAATTATGGAGTTATAACCTAGAGACACAGAAAAACATAAATAATATGATTTATATTTTGCGTGCTAATCGTCAGAACTATTCCTAAGCTTCTAAATGCGGTGCAGCTGAAAACTTCAGGTACGAGGATAAATGGCCGGATTGTAGGAGAATCATGGCATCAAGTACATATTGCTTGAGGGGTAGCCTTACTATATATTATTCATGATGGGGCAAATTATTTGCGATTACATATAGTATGTGTTGGAACCTAATACAACGGTAATAATACAAAATTATTTAGTGGTGGGATTTAGTGATATGGGCAATTAAATAGAAATAATAATTGATTCTCCTTGATTTATTCGATTTTATATGGGTACACAATGTGATATTTTAGGGCAAAGACGAAGTGGGTCATACTAGGTATTATTACTTTTGCATCACATTCTATTTGTAGAGGTGATCGGCAATCTCAGGTTTAATTATAGTACTTGTAAGATCACATTTAGTCAAAATTAGGGAGATCAATATGATGATTATAAAAGCGCCACACAAGCATGAGACAGGGAATTGTATAATTAACCTACTATCTCTTAAAATGGAACTGATAACCGAAAATAGTAAGAAATATAATGATTAACCAATTAAAAAGGCACTCAGTAACATTCTTCTTTCATAAATGGTTCTACCCCCTTAAACCACTTAGTGGACAACTCACTTAAAGAGCAAAAGATAGCTAAAATAACAAAGATTCTAACCATTCGTAATAAGTCTAGCACAAAAAATAAGGTATCCCTCTACTTCCATCGCACACAAATTGTGAATTGTAAACAAACTTTAAACAGATAGATGTCTGAGTGGCCTAGAAACAATCCTACAGATCATATAGATTATTCTAACTGCGATGAAAAATCCAAGCATACATAATCTGAAGATAGATTTACAACAATCCCATGATGGATCACAATAGGTCCTCTCAACAGGCGACTGACATCTCCATTTAATGTAACAGAGACGTGGTCCTTAGAATCACAATTACCTTAAAAAATACTGAATGGATTAGGAAGGATTATTTATAAACGAAAGAAGACATATGGTAATAAGTTTTATTAGACACTACTTCTTGACTAATAATACGGATTTTAATATAACTGTTTTAGCAGGTAAACACAATATATTAACGAATTAAAACCTACCGTTTAGCTTTAGACAATGTTCCTGCCTTGTATTAACGTACAGCACGAAAGAAGGAAGAATACATTCGCGAACATAGCAATGTATAAGTGATTAACAGGGCCCATATTCAAAGACGCACAACAGATTTAAGTAACAGACAAGTCTATATTCACATAATCGGAGGTAGTTAACGTACATATTTTCGATGATAATCAGGAAATAGAATTTATTAAAAGAAAGGGTACATTAGGATAAATAGAATTTAAATTCCTAAAGCGTATGAAATATCCTATGGACCTACCGGTAACCCCGAATTCAGTAATTAATACCCTATTCAAGAATACTAATGACGACCCCTTAGGAATTACGATCATTTGCTGCGACTAAAAATTCCATGCGCGACCGATACTAAACAAGTTCAGGCAGGAACGAAGGCTGTATCTATATATATATAATAGTCAATTACACCAACACCAGACACCGAGAGATGATGTATACTAGGAATGGATCCTTGTTACAGTAGAGAAGTACAAATTCTGTATCTTAAATTCTCAATACCTCTTACAACCAGATAAGATTTTTAAAATCAGCGTGTTCTAATTTATGAAATATTTCGGTAATGATTATGAATAGTTCGACATATTACATTTGGGAGTTCCATCCCCCTCCCTCTCAACTTGTGAACTAACATGAATTATTTGGTCTTTTGTAGATGAATTTCCGGATCGAAATAAATTACATTCAGCATTGGGGAACAAGAATAGTGTACCCTATCGATTAATATTCGCCTTCCGAAGGATGCTAACAAAAAGGGTATAAAATGTCCTAATACGTTCTATTAAGGGGTAACAGAGAACATCATGAAATATATAATTCCTATTATATATTCCACAAGGCTTGATAAAGAATTAAAGCTTAAAGAGGATCAAAGTACGCATATAACAGAAATTAAAATCCATCAGACAATAAACACTATATGTTTAAACTTCTTGACATTAACGAATCAGATTGATATGGTTATTTTGAAATTTAAGATAGCGAACAGGTCCAAAAAGATTAAACATGAAAATTGTAAAGAAAAATTAGAGATCGAACTGATTAAACATGAGGAACAAAAATTAATTCAATAGCAAGCACTAATTTAACCTTAAAAATAGAAAACAAAATAGGTGAAAAGCTTAAAGATGAGACGCGAATTTTAGGCACTTACAAAACAGTTACATCCATCGCACCCGTATATATTCTGGCTGACTTTCGATTGCTTGAAGGTAGAGTATCACTGAAACTTTTTCATTTTTATAAAAAACCATGATAATTTGATTAAAACCTAATAGCTTCTAATGTGCCACAGTATCAGGCATTCCCCGATTCAGGTCTATAGATATTTATTAGAAAAAGACCACATATAGATTAGAGAAATACATTTAATAGAGGTAACACAAACAAAGCAAATTAGGGTAATGGTTACGAATTAGAACATAAAATTCAAGAAAGAAGTTGCGCAATTCTATATTCCATAAACCATTATAAGATTGGGAACTCACCAAGCTAATACAAATTATGAATATATGAAAGACTATACGGATTCAATAAAACCAAATGAAAATAATAGAAAAGCAGGGGTAGTAAATGCACAAAGGTCTATAATCAACAACAAGAATAAGTAACTGATATGACGCATATTTATCTCTGGAAATTAGCAAAATTGGTAATTATATTATCACTTTCACTAAATATTAAGAACGAATACGAAATTAGCCAAATGCATATCAACACTGAATTATTTGGAAGAAAGGATTAACCATGTGTTTTTATATTTGTTTGGAAACTGGATACTCTAAGGTGGGTAACAGTTACGATTTCCTAGGAAGAGAGGGTACTAATTCACATCTAAAACTAAGGTAAAGGAAAATCTATTAAATTAACTATACTAAAGATGGACAAGCCATAATCCGACACGATGAAAACTTAAAACTAGCATTCTATAATTAAATTCTTAAGGCCCAATGGATCAGATAGACTATTGTAGTTTAATTGAATTAAACACTATTATAAAATTGTTTGTAACTTCTTCATTGAGTTTGTCCAAAAATAATCTTGGTAAACATTTCCAACACCGCTACATGCGGTGAAGTCATTTCGCTAGGTTTTGTAATTCTAATCTCATTTCATGAGCTCATAGTTACCACATAATCTAATAACACATTTTTTCACACTAAATACAGGGATTGACATATTAAGAAAATTAGATTGTATTTTTATGAAGATTTATTAGTCACTAATATTACATAATATTTGACCGAAGTTGAATGCTTTTAATTCCCAACTTTCATTTCGGTTATTATAACTTCAGATGAATGGTTCAGAAACTAATCAGTAGCACTTACCGATCACTTGTTATAAAAGACAAATTGTCTTATGTGGTAATATTACAATAGAAAAAGTGACGACATCAAATCATTGAGATACATGTAAATGGCTTTATGAAAGCACTTTAACTAGGCTTTATATTCCACAAGATAAAACCATATGGTGATATAGGTGAGTTTCCTAGCAAAGCAATCGATTATATTGTTTATACAGTTATACCTCAAGCAACAAAAATGGTATGATTTTTAGACAATACTTATAATGTACATCAAGCAATAATAGTGACCTCATTATTGCACTGCATCTATCATTGAACTATGACAATATTTCAAACCCCTTCTTGAGCCACTAGAAAGCGATTCTTCTGATATTCATCCTTACTGATCACAACAATTCTATTGCAATATGAATCAGTCATTAGGATAATTCGTCAATTACTTGTGCTATAATTAACTCTGGTCAATAATTCGAACGCAAGATATTTTTAAAGGCTTTAATTAAAAGAAGTTTTATAGATTACATATTTTAACACTGTTTCAAGAAGAGATCATTTTCGGACTCTCACGAACCAATCTCCGTGCCCCCCCCACGTGCATTATTAGACATGTAACTGATCCACTAGTTATGGAATGTTTGATAGCATTTTAGTTGTAAATTTTAGAGCTAATGCTTTAACAGATAAAATTGCAACCCATTCTAACACTTCTAAACCTGGCTTATTACTATTTTGCATACTTTTTAGAGGTATGAACTGAGGACCAACTATTGATCTATTAGTTTAATTTGAAACTACGTGGGCTTCAGATACCGCAGTAACTTCTCTGGCCTTTAAGAAGGGGGTTACTACCCATCACAATCATCCTCGACGATTCCCTGCTTTTCCTTTCTACTAGTCAAAAACTTGTAACTTCGTCACAGTGTCACCTGTTTTTAGCTGTGCCGCTTAATTGGATAGCAAGTAGTACGTTATTACCTAATCAGAGTTCGAGGTTGATTCTGAACTAATAATCCAATAATGAGATATATGACATGTTAAGCGCATTATTCTGGACTGTACTTAAAATTCATTTGGCAAATGGAACCTTGAGTCCCTCAATTCGACTATTTGTTCCATTAGCGGGAAGGCTCAATGCGGAATAACTTATTATCCTTTATTTCTAAATTATGTCACAATCACCATTATGTGGATTCGAACAAATTCTAATACTAAGAATTTGATGACTATTCGGAAGGCACGGGGAAATGCATATATTCAATTTTCCACAATCTATTGTCAAGCTAAAGAATGTAGTAACTAGCGTGTCCCGATTATTCTAGCGGATCGCCCAAATCTATATCTTAAAAATTTACCTAGTTCTATCACTAAGAGAAAAACAATGAACTAGTATCTATAAGCGAATTACGTGTTTGGCTAAAGGCAGCTGCACAAATAGCTTTTTGTCTTAGGACAACTTTATTGGACAGACATAGCCACTAAAGAATTAACACGGCGGTGCTTAGCTAGATCAACTAACTGACCTAAGCTTAATCGTGACTATTATTATTAACTCAGACACTTCAGGCTTGTATAGACTTACCGCAGCTTAGTATAGATTAAACGCTAAGTAACAGACAGATTGGAGACTACAAATTTGATACTCTTATCAAGAAAACACAAGATACTCTTTTACATGGAGTAAGCCTTCTTAACATAGATAACTTTCACCACAGAGCCCAGACCTGACTCTGAGCTCATATAGCTCGTTCGGCATTATCTCCGCTGCCCCCTTCCAACCACCACACCTAACAACAACAAGACAATACTTAATTTCCGAAGCTTTTCAGATCTACAACTCCTAACTGATCTTCAATTCACAACTTTCCTTTCATTCTCACAATTATGAACCGATTGGACACAAACACCTACCCACTGACTGATACATAACGAAGGAAGGAGAGTACAAATCGAAGATGGAGAATAGCAGAAAGAACCATACTGGTTAATAGGTTACGTAAAAGAAAACCATGTTTTAACAAGATAGCTTAAACGTCCAAGGACTCCTAAAACTTGAGAACACTCTAGATATAAGGTCATGAAGGACTCCAAATCTAACAAATCTCAATTCTCTTTCATCTCAACATTAAATGTCTAATCTCACCTTATTCCAACTTTCAATCACCATCAACGAAACGCTGCTTTTCAGAGATTCGACGAGGGCAGAGTGATTTTTTTTCATGATAACCTATGTGGTATTAAAGTCTTGTAAGTACACTAAGGCTGCTTTTTCGTATATTATTTCGCATTCTATTATTGAAGATTTTTTCCAGCTAGACGCTAAGATAATAATAATTATTTAGCGCGCTTAACGATTTAACGAAACGAAACAGTTGGGAGAGAAAACGTAAATTAAAAGTATACGGTTACGATTCTCACAGCACTTAACTTCATATCTCTCTGTTATGTTTCAACACATAATTCAACTCCTGATTACTTTTCTAGGAAGTTCGCTGCCGGGCTAGCACTTTACAATTTGAATTATATGATGCCTAAATTTAGACTTATGGATCTCTACAAATAGAAGTTTCACTAATATAATATAAGAATTGCCATAAGCATTCTCTGTTAAAAAGACGCGAATATCTAAGTTATTACAAATTATTCATAAAGAACGAAGTGCTTCTAATGTCGAAAATTAAAGATATTTAAAATGTACTGGTACGCACGTTCTAGGCTTCGAACGCTTGAGAATTTAATTTATATAGATACAAAGTTGTTATTCTCGAAAAGCAAATCTCAGTTTCTACGTTTTATCAAGCTGTATAATAACTAGCAAACTAGTGATGTTCGATCTGTTTAGTCCAGAATGAGTAGAAGCACAAACAATTAAATATAATTAATAGGCTTGACTTCGTAACTATCTTTAAAGAATTGTCGTTAGTGTTAAGTCTTTTCAATTGAATATCATAGCCTTAGCTATAACTCTTAAATGTAATTTGCTTCTAAATTCTAAACTTTGGTTTGATTTCTTTTCTTTTTTTTACACTATGTTCCGGTTTAATTTGTTTAACCCGGCCCCATTTTGTTAAATATCTTCTCTTTTTAAAAAACCAGGTGTACTTCCTCAATAATTCGCTTGTATGTCGATTGGAGTCTTTTCCAAAGCTTTTATTATGACCATGATCACGTCATTCTATTCTGTAATGATTGATATTGATCGAATTGCCATTTTCTGTAAGGTAATTGTTAAAGGATTCCTCGAAGTGAAATTCTGAATGATTGAATGAAGATTCCTCCCGTCTTTCTACCTTAGCTTACAATGTCTATAAGAAGTTCTACCGAACTTCTAATTAGAATGTTTAAAGAACGTTTAAGAAGTTTAAGAAGTTTAAAGAGAAGTTTATAGAAGTTTAATGAATAAAAGGGAGCAGTAAAGAAAAGGTAAATTAAAGCTAAAGATTTTTTTTTGTTTGTTTCTAGGGGGTGGAGGTAAGTCAAATTCATCAATAAATTTAAAGATCTTGTAGATCTTTATTCAACTTCATAAACGAATGTAAGTATCATCTTCATTAACTAGTATTAAGTATCTATTTTAAATTCTAAATCTGGCTTAAGATCTTAGAATCTTAACATCAAACAGTCTTTTACTGTAAAAGCTATCTTCACTATACGCTTGAAAATAATATTTCTTCCTCATCCTACATTTTATTGACAATTGATGTGTCTAATAATTGCCAGTATAAGATAATTATATTAATATGTATCAGCATTACTCTTTAATATATTACACACCTAATGGAAAGCAATTTACCTCGTCATACAATTTTGAATTAACAATTGACATCTTGAAAAAATCTAGTTCGCTTAACCCTTAAATAACATTACTAAACTTAATATGACCTCTTGTGCTCACCAAAATATGCTGTTTTTCTTAATTTGCGAATATATCATCTAAGAGTTTAAGTTATATTCCAAAAACCTACACCTCCCATAGTCGGTTTACTATTCTAAGTGGTATCCTTAATTGCACTATATTTCCCACATGATCAATGGGTCTTTAAGATATTTGGCGGTTAAATAAGAAATTGAAATCGCAGATATCACATAGCTAAGAAATAGGCAAAGTCAAAGATTAAAGACTGTATCTTTAGTACCCCTTGACCATGTAGTAAAGATTTAAGTTTTGCAAAAGGTATCGCTTAAGTTACAAATATAACCTAATTAGGCTGCATCAATACCTCAGTAAGTCTTCCTCAATTACTACTACATATATAGTTACTAATGGCCTTAGTCTATATTACAGTGAGATTGAGAGGTGAAAAAGATAGTTTAAGTGAATGATGCAGGAAAAGATCTGTACTCTGTCCCTGCATTAGTTTCACACTGTACTCTATATATCTATTCTCACACCTGTTCTCCCCAAATCAATAGTATGATAACTCATCTGTTGCTGGCCTCCTTTCACATCTCGATTGTCACAACACATTCATTTCTTTCATAGTATGCTATCACCACTATCTATCTACCCATAAGCGTATCTTTTCTCTCTGAAATTATTTCTTTATCACTCGATCTAATATCTTCTCTCCGTGTAATTTGTTACCATTACGCTCTTCATTATTATCATGTTTTTACTTCTTCAGTTATGTTGTCTTTCTATTTAAATTAGTGTTTTCAATTAATCTGTTCTTTCTTTTTCCTTTGTTACTTCTATACTATTCATCCTAGATTCTTTTTATTTCTGATTCCTCAGTAAATATTGTTTAAGTTGTGGTAGTTTCTTTAGTTTAAACTCATCTTGTTTTCATTCATTTGTATTTGTTTCCTAAAGTCTCAGTTTTTTCTGTCATATTAAGATGGTTGTCATGCATCAAAATTTTCGAACTTATTTGGCTCTCGGTATGTAGTAGTTCCTATGTCATATGGCTTTGTTAGTATTCTTTCTCTTACTTTCTTGATTGAAATTATTTTGTGAGTGGTCTGGTTGGGTCTTTTTGGACATATCTAATATATGGTATTCTGGAAGCATTCTTTTATGACCTAGTTGTTATTCGTTGTTCTGTTATTGTTGTCTAATATGTGTTCGACATGGACTTTTTCTTTTAGGGTTCTTCAAATGCTTTGTTTTCTTTTTCCAATACACATTATTGTGTATTCCTTTTTTTTTAATTCGTTCTAGTTCTTGCTTATTTGGATTGTTTTGAATCTCTTTTTAAATTTATATAATACTTAAATTTTTCCACTCCTTTTCTTTTTGTTGATTCTTATTAGCTTGACTTTCCTCTTCCATGATGTACTTGTTCTTCTAATTATAAATCTTTTATATTGTATTTGCTTTTCATCATTTATTTCTGTTTAAAAATATGGTATTTTCTCCCCTTGTTTTCTTTGCCTTCCCGATTTCAAATTTCTTAGTTTCATTCCTCATTCTCCTTATGGTTTTCCTGGTATCATAAATATCATCCTTTGTTGGAAGGTTTTCTCTAATTTCTTTAAATTGTGTTCTCATCTCTGAAATTTTCTTTATTTCATTAACCAGATAACAGTTACCTGGGTTTTATAATAATTGCCTGGAATGTCAGCGTACACTTCACATCATAGTCATTATTTATTAACATAAGTTAATTTTCCTGCGCCTTCAGTTACGGTGAAGGTTAGACTATTATGGCATTAACGTGTTACAGACTAATGCTTCAGGCATCAGGGATACCGTGAATTATATCTACATATCCTTTTTTATACCCCACCATGGAAACAACAGCGTGATAAAACAATCTTAATCTGAGGTGTCATCATAACATAGGTCCTTGAAGCGTTGGGTACTTATGTGATTGGCATGGTTGATCAAGTGTGTGACGATGTTATCATGTGTTGAATGGTATCAGTGCGGAACGCGTTTTTGATATGAGAACTTATTTCTGGAACTAGAGTAACGATCTCATAGATCCCATGGTCTCTCTCTCACAACAAAAAATGAAGAGATCCACATCACAATCATGTAATCGTAACTGCTCCCTCAGTATCAGAAAGGATCAGTTGATGGGCCCACCTGTAGTAACACACTCGGGTCTCAGTTCTCAATCATCATATATTACACATCTCTCCCCACTCTTACTGGCAATCAAGTAAGGTACTAAACCTTCCATATGATGCCAATCCGGATTTTACAATTTGTTCTTTTCCACCACTTTTGGTTCATGGTGTTGGTAAAAAAAGGGATAGATATAGTTAGAATAATATACCTACGGAAGTTCATGTATGTTACATCTCATTAATGCGATATTCTTTATCCTCGTAAACCTTGACAGGCAGAGGAATTTTAATTATTATAATTACACTGCGACTGTGGACCACGGTGAATTCAGGCAAGTTCTAACAATAATGTTCTCGAGTGGAGTAACTCACAGCAACATTTAGAGATGATAACACAATCTTTCAAGGGAATGCTAACAGGTCTATCACCGCTTTATAGCATGGATGATTTTTTTTATACACAAACATCAAGAAGGGAATTGCAGGTAAGAACTATCTAAATTCTTGAATTCAAGAATCAACACAAGTTTATTATTCCAGGAAGGTATCAAAATGCACATTTAGAATGTAATACAGAAATCAATATAGATTTATAGAGTGGACACAAGGGTACATATGAGAGGAAGAAGTTGAAATGCTAATCAAGGATCAACTACAAATGAATAATAGATGCTGAAAAATTCTTATTTTGTTTAACTTTTACGTCAGTAAGGGATTCATCAAGGTTCACACATACAGGCACTTAACGAACTTAAGAAATAAAGGATGAACAGTTGATGAAAAGGGAAAAAAGAATCACTTGACCGGTACTAAAAAGAATTCTGTGGAACAGGTATTAGCAATCACCAAGACAAGAAACTAGAGGTAGAGCAGGATCTCAGGATACAGTCAAGAATTTCACAAGAACAACAAAAATCTTGCTACATATCGCATTTTCATTTAAAGAATGAATGCGCTAGCAGTATGGAACTACCATATTCTATACAAGAACTACTCACTTACTGAGAAGCAATCAAAGTCGTTAACAATTACTTTATTGAACTGTCATAGGAAACATATTATGGAAAATATGGACGGGACACAATAACTCTTATCTTTAGGGGAAACCACAATCTAACTCTAATGATGAACTAGGGTTGATTTCAGATTACATTTAAAACAACTTCACATTCAAATTCACTTACTGAAAAAGAAAAACCATAAGCGACTCATTCTATCGGTAACTAGTAGAGGTAAACACAGGAGGAAGACAACCAGATGTATGGGCTACACAAACACTATTTATGAAGGTGACAGACAATACGGTAGCTATTATAGAAACAAAGATATTAAGTATGGGAGAATAGGTCGATGAGGGAGGTTTAGAAAACAATTGTTTTACAAGGAGTTTATAAACAAAGGAGAACACAACTGTTAAGTAAAAGGAAAGGGGATTCAACAAAAGGCATGGATAAGGAAGGGATGTGGGCATTACTATAAGGAGATAATGTGTCTTAGAAAACAAAAGCATACGAAAATATTAAACAAAATCACGATGACCTATTTAGGAACCCAGGATACATAAGGATGATCGAACTAGTCAAATCACAATATATTGTGGACCACAATGTGAAACGAATCAAAGATTATCAAGAATGTGACACATGTCAATGACACACAATCATTCACAAAGATCCCCTGCATTCAAATATCATCTTGAAGCACGTAATACATGAAAGAAAGAGCATGAATGGTTATATCGACTGATTACTCCAAGATTCAGAAACTTTGTAATTGCCATAATTTGGGATAGTCCATCGATTCAGCAGATTGATTCGAGTTATCCGAAAAACAATGCTCTCATCCGGAGAAACTAGCAGAGAATTATCGTAGCGAAAAAATGGATAGGAGATTGATGGGATTCCGAGACACGATAGTAACTGATAGGAGATTGATTGGGATTTCGAGACACTTTTGTGATAGGGGACGGCATTTGCATAAGTGGATGAGAATTTGTAGGACCGTTGAACTAAAAGACTCAAGTTGCAGAAACGGCAAACTTGAGGGCGATAAGAGAGAAGATGTAAGGGAAATGATACGTGGTAAGAGCGTAATGGAATACAGCAATCTACGTGTTTATACGTAGAGATACCTACCAAGTACTAAGTATGACCAGGACGAGTTCATAATATCGGGTAGTTGGATAGGTGGAGCCAGAACGTATGGAAGTGGAGTAAAGAATGGGATGTGGAGTAAGGTCGAGATAAAAGATACTAGACAAGAATGATGAAGAAAAGTTAAAGGATAGGCATGAGAATGTGTGTGACCATGAGAAGAGCTAATGAAAGAAAGTGAAGGCAAGTTAACTGGGGCGTGAGAACGCGGAAAAACAAAAGAGCGGAGCAGGTGACCATAGCCTGAACCATAAAATACCTCCGTTTCTAGCTTTGAACAGAAGTATCCTAGTTGTGGTGAATTACATTCTTCCATCTTATTGTCAGTCGAACCTCGTATCAATTGAAGAGGTTTTCTGCCAAATTCTGATTCAGGAAATTTCCCGACTTGTGCGAAGGTTAGGATGTAACCATCTCGATACGGACTCGAATGTCATCATATTGGTGTGTAAAGATGAAAAGAAAGACTTGGAACTCTTGGCATTGGCGTTTCAAATGAAAGGGTCTGCGGTGTGAAAGTTTGGATGAACGTGTGATGGGGATCGTCGATCATCTTATTTTTCGCAATAAACGGATTTCTGGTGAGCGAAGTATGAATGGATCCAGAAGCGCATTCCGTCTTGGTTGGGACCATAATTGCTCCTCGAATCTGACCAAACAGTGCGTTTGTTGTGGGTGGATTGGAAAGGTGAATAAAGTGTCGAGATGTCGGAATTGAAGGTGATTGGAAGGATAAAGAATTGACGATATGTTGTTATATGTTGTTGGGGGAGGGGTTTGCTTTGTATTGGTTTATATTACTACGACTGTTCTCATACCGTCCAGGATGTCCTTGGCGTTTCCCAAGGCTGATTTGGTGTAATACATATGTGTTGTCCTCTTTGCGTTGTCCTGAAACCTAGTTTCCAATGATACAAGAGTATATGGGTTCCTCTGTCCTAGGCTCCAAGTCCTCGGGATCTGCTCGATTTCGTACTCTTACTTCATGTTCGTTTTTGATTATTAGGTGATCGGGGGTAGGGTGGTCGTTGGTGTCAAACTCGGTTATGATCGTGTGTAGCATGAAACTGGAACACTTATGTGATTGCCAGGACTCAGGTAGGCATGCTTGTATGACCGATCTCGAAGCTTCGACGATTCTCGAAAGGTCATAGGCGTTTGTTGTCAAGTTTCCGTGATGTCGGTTGGAATATGTTAACCGCTAGTTAACCGCTTAACTTCCGGTGATGAACACTTTAAGAGGTAACTCCGTGGTTTCCTCGTTTTGCTTAAGTCATTGTTCTTTCCATTGCCTTTAGCTTCCTCTCGGGATTTCTCTAACTTCGATGAGAAATCCGCTGCGCTGGGTTGGTAACGTAGGTAGACTGTGGTTCCCTATTCCATGGATGGAATCGATTTCAAAAAGAATGGTGTGTGCTTCTTCGTGGCGAGGCTTTTGTCATTGTAGTGAAACTCCGCCGAGGTAGCCATTTTGTCCAATCGTTCTGTCGATAGCTGTTGAAATTCCGCAAATCCATTACGACTTCTTGTATGATGGTTCTTGTCATTATCCGTCTGAGGATGACGCCGTTGATAGTTCCTTTCTATCCCAATGATGTGCATTAGTTCCTTCATGAATTGTAGATGCGACTGCGTCCTCTGTCACTGATGATTCTTCGGAATTCAATGAGCCTCCAGACCTCGATTTGTATAGATAGTATTGGCGCTTTAATTCGTTGATACGTTGAGAGGTCGAGTGTGTGGCAAGAGTGGATATATATTAGAGATGGTCGACGATAAAACATAGCATCTTTGCCTTCGCATTAGGCAGAGGTCGTCATCAAGTAGAAATCTCTTGCAAGGGCTTTCCGGGAATCGGTATATGGTTTAACGAGATTGGTTTCGGGTCTCGAATGATTTGTTCTTTCTGACATGTCACATCTCTGATATTGTCCTGACGTCCGTCTTGATTCGTAGCCACAGAACGTCCGCTATCAACAGTTATGCATCCGATGTTTCCAGGGTGTCGCGTCGGGAATAGTGGTGATCGTGTAGGATTTGATCTCGCAAGTTCTTTCATCCGGCACATAATCGTCCTTGTCGGTATTATCTTCTTTTCCACCTTCTCCGGTTGTTTCGCCAATTCCTGAGTACATGTTCTCTCCTGTGACTTTCTGATACTTCCAAGATTGTTGGTCGGTGATATCTCGATCGTGAGATTGTAGATGGTATGGTTCAAATACTGGCGTTTCTTAACGATCTTCGTAAAACTCCTTTCCTTTGAACATCTCCATGTTTAGTTGTGTCTCGGTTGTATCTGGGTTCGACTATGCGGAGAGGTGTCGGCTTTGGTGTTGGATTTACAGGTCTGTGGTAGTGCAATATATTCTGCGCATAAGGTACACTTTGTTGTCGAGCGTTCGTTTCTGTGGGTTTCTGATATTTAGGTTTTCGTGTCTGGTCCCAGATTTGAACTGTTTTCGTCAGTCCGTAACGGTCGATTCATAAACTTATGCCTTTGATATAGTAACTCCTTGTGTGATCTCTAGTTTGTTCGCTTCAGTCAACGTTTTGGACATGAATGCACGGATGCATTTCCTTCTCTGGGAATAAGTCTTTGCTCCGTTCACATAGTTTATGCATCCTACCTCCAATTAGATGTCCATAGTCATTGGCAACGCCACTGGTTCGCTGGTGATGGAATTTTGACGCTGTCGAATGCCTGTTTTGTGCTTCTTCCCATTCCACTCCTTTCTCTCTTCAACTGATTGAGCGAGCTGCGATGATGCTGAGTTTTGTATGAAGCGTCTGTAAAAGTTCGCGAATCCAAGAAATCTCACTCTTAATTGTTCGTGGTTTTTTTCCATTCTTTAGTGAGTGACCTTCTCTTTCCATAGTAGCTTTTCCATTTCTACAACGTGCTAACAAGGCGATTTGTGGCGTCGATTCACTTGATCGTTTGAGAGAAGACTATGTTTGTCGGTTTTCAGTGAACGTATAGTTCGTTCAGCTAGTTCTCTTGTACGTCCTGGAAGGAAGTATCCATATAGTTACCAGTGCACTTCTGATCATCTCGATATGGTGTCCATCATACAGGAAAAGGTCGCCGGGAGTTACTCAGTTCCAAAAACAATGACGGTAGGTTCGAATTCACGATTGGTGATAAACGTGCTTTCCATCATCCTTCTCTGATCCTGACATTGTTGTAACCCAGATAATGTCGCCTTATTGAAGTATTTCGCGTCTCGAGTTGGTCAGTACTTCGCTTATCAGCGGTAACGGCGTTTTGTCTTGATCGATGTTGTTTGAGTTTTCCTGTATCCTGCATAGTCGGAGCGATCATCTTTCTATGGTACGAAGAAACAAGGGAGCGTATGGTGATTTGGATGGTCGATTCGTTCGATGCTAGGTTTCGTCTAAATAAACTTATCCAATTCCTCCTTTCTTGGCGTTCAGGTTATAAACTTCGATGATTCTCTTTGGTGCGTCCTCGTTAGTTTGATCTCAATGATCCATTCGTTGAGTGTAATTTGCTCAAAATTCCGTTTGTTAAAAAGTGCGTAAACGGTCGAATGTAATTAGGGATTTCGGGTTGGTGGGTCTGATTCTTTTTCCTCCGTAGCGCTGTCCATCAGGGGTTAGTCCGTGAGAAAAAGGAATCGTTTTGGTGTGTGTAGATGATGTCATGGGGATTCCGTCTAAATCTGACTTCTTGGTTTATCCAGTCGATTTCCGGGTTGTGTTTGAATTAACAGTCGTATTCAAAGAAAATATTCCGGCTCGAAATGTCGATACCAGTCTTGATTTCTCTTTGTCTCGTAGATCTTCTGGATTTTGGCTCCTCCGTATATACTCAGTTCGATTTGTTTCCGTCTGCATTTCTCATGCGAATGGGTTTTTGTCCGTTTGACCCTCTCAATTTCTCTCTCTCTGCCAACTCCGTTGCTATCATCGTATATGCGCTCCCAGTCGATAAGGGCCTTGACCGTTTTGTTTCCGTCTTGTTGATGGTTGCATCAGCATGAATTTGCGCTGTGTGAGTCTCTTTGAAAGAGGATACATACTTGTTGATTTGTCTGTTACTATGGGAGAGACTCTACGATTTATGGTCGAGATTTCGGCTCAATCGGACCCTTCGGCAATATCCTGCTGTTCGGTGCGGGTCTTCTTCATCTGTGGATGTCCTCATTCATCTCCCTAGTCTAGCTCTCTTGGCACTTACAGTTCTGGCGTGTTGTCTGGTTTGTTGACAATTGTAACACGTTACGGCCTTCTCGGTGCCTGCATTGCTTCTAGCAAAATGTCCGATTCCACAGTTGAAAACTACTTCCTCTGATTATTCGGGGTTTGGACTAGCAGTTCGAACCTTCCTACTTCCATGGTTGACACTTCCTCCATACGTGACTCTGTCGGGTGTGTTTGTCGACAACTCATCGTTTTGTTCCATTCCTATGCTTTGATGACTTCGAGCATCATTGAATGTGGTGGGGACTTGTGTCGAGGATGGGAATGATAGAATGGTGGAATGGTGACGTCTTACAGAAAAAGATGGGGTGTTGGTCCGTCCGTCGCCTTGTTCATCATCAAAGTGAACTCGACAAAAAATCAACGATTGGGTTTCCTTGTGTATAGTCTCGATAGCTTTGTTATCTCCTGTTCTATTTCCGATCAATAAACTAACTCCTTTCGGCGCTTCTCGAGATTGCTTCCATGTGAATGTACGTCTGGGTTGGTGATTTGTCCGTACAGTGTGAAAACTTCCGGCTACCCTCTCTCATCCTGGGATATGGCTATGATATCCAGTCATTGTCGGTGATTCGTTAAAGCTATTATGAACAGCTTGATGCTGCCTCCACCATCCATTCAAATCTTCTTCTGCTTCCCTCGACCAACGGGATCGGGGATAATTGACTTGGTACTTCTGTGGTCGGAATGTCTGATGGTTTTGCGTTTGTGATTTGGTCTTCGTTGTCGATGTAATATCCGAAATACTGTCCGTATGTGGTCGACTTCCTCGCGATGTCTGATTTGTGGTGCTGATTCTGGGTTCGATGTGGGCTACTCGGACTCGATTCTCGCAACAATCGTCGTGATATGCGGGCTAATTCTTCTTCGACAAGTGTTTCTTTCCTTGTCGGCTGCTACTGGCATAACTGTGCCTTGGTACTACGCTTGTAAAAAGCTCGACGCGAAAAAATTTACGTCTACGTTTCGGTGATTGGGTAGATCCTGCGTATGCCACTACCACTACAGCAAAGCTGTAGGCTCGCTGTTCGCAAGTGATATTACGGCTGTGTAGACAAATATTTCAATGCCGTACCTTATCGTTAGTATAGAAGACTCATGCTTATTGCAGAAAAGTGACAAAGCTTCGAGACGGGGATAGTTGAGAATGAGTAAGGGAAGGATACGATTGGTAAAGCGTAAGGAATACAGCAGTACTACAGTGTTTATATACGTAGAGATAACTACCAAGGTAAATAAGTATAGAACAGGGATGAGTCATAATACTCGGGGTAGTGGAGTAGGTGGATGCCAGAACGTATGGACCGTGGAGTAAAGATATGGGAGTGGAGTAACGGTGAATAAAGATACAGAAAGGAAAGATGAAAGAAAAGTATAACGGATAGGCATGAGAATGTGGAGTGACCATAAGAGAGATACTAGAAAAGAAGGTTGAAGGAAAAGTATAACTGGCAGCGTAGAGAACGGGAAAAACAAAAGAGCCGGAAGCAGGTGACCATAGCCGGTGAAACCATACAGAATTATGTCAAGCAACAGAACCACGAGAAACTATCAAAAGCATACCACCTACAAACAGACAGACATAACAGAATGCATCAGGTCAGGAGTGGAGGTTATACCTACGAAATGTCATCAACCATGCTCAGGATGATTGGCAAAATGGCTGAAACAGCAGAATTCAGTACAATGAAAAAACACAGCGCACTGACTTTACCCATTCCAACTTATTTTCGGACGACATCCATGGAAAGGAGATATAGAGCAATACTCAGCACCCGCTGTCAACGACATGATGGAAGGTTAGAAAAGATGAGACAAAAGCAATGTCAGCACTCAACAGCAGTCAAGAATGATGAAAGAAAGATCCAAAATGGCCATTCACACATCTATCAACAAGAGATCAAGTATGGTTGGAGGGACAAAACATCAAAAGCAATCGACCAACAAAGAAACAGACAATCAGAGAATATGGGCCATTTTGATATCACGAACGAATAGGGAGAGGAGCGTACAGACTCAAAATACCTGAAACATGGGTAATCCATAATGTGTTCAATGAATGACTCCTTATTCCATTCCATGAACCTTCTTTTAGGGACAGGATTAAATCACCCACACCAACGCCAGAGATTATTAATGATGAAGAACATTTAAAGTGGAAGAGATCCGAGGAACACAGGAAACGAGGTCGAGGAACACAGTACTTGGTACATCTGGAAAGAGTATAGCAATTGAAAAGACACATGGGAACCAGAATCGTTATTAACAGATGCACAGGAAGCCATTCCAAGGCTACCATAATAGGCCCAGGTTGAAAACCTATAAAAAAAGGGAGGCTAATGAGTGTAAAAAACATCTCCATCTAAAACATGTTCTACTCAATCACCCAACAACTCTGGCCACACTATTTCCTCAGCAATCATCGACGCATGTCTAACATTCGTAGTCCATTGCTGCTTCACCTACCAAGAAAACAGACACTCGAACAATTTGCCAACATCATGCAAGAGACTTACTGACCCGGACATAGAGCTAACGTCCATTGTATTCATCTATCCTCCAACTTTGTCACCTTACTACCATTATATCCAAACTTGCGGAAGCGTCAACTCAGTAAGCAGAGCCACAACCTGCTCTCCGTACCCATTTGTTGTAAAGCACAAGGTGAGGAGCAAGTGTACTCTTGAAGCTCAATTCAACAAGATAAGGCGATGATCTTTGTGACCTTTGCCAACACCGATGCTGTTAATCGCATTGTAGACAAATACTCATTGTCTTGGCCAACAAAGCTTGAAGCTTAGGCCACTCGGATCTGGTCATATATCGGACAATGATACAGCAAAGGTCATCGACATCATACTTTGAGCCGGTCATAACTCTTGCCCCTTCTACACCCAATAAGATCCCCAAGGTCCTATTCCAAGCACAGTCATGCAACAGATCTGACCCAAATCTGAACCCCTCAACACCATCCTACCTAATCGCAGGTGTCACACCAGGACTACTCACATTTCGCATCAATACGAACCCACATCAACGATAATGCCTTCCAACTCTGATATAGATTCGGACACCAAAAGCTCATCCGCCAGGTTCGACTGAGGAACCAACATTGTTGATGAAAGCATCCCTCATGGAGTACAATTTCCCTACCATCGTGCCTGTCACACCAGAAGAATTCAGACCTCCTCATGATTATCATACCTCCATCCCAAAGGTGAAAGAATCCTTTTGGAAGAATATGGTTGCTACATCATGACAAAACACACAACGACACTACCACCATATGGGGACAGGTTATAGAGGTTTACACTGAAGGATCAGATCATGCGCCTATCTGGTTAAAGGGATGGCATGCCCTGATAGGCCCTACCAAATGTCGACCGTACAACACTTGTGTTCTGATTCGTGCCAAGTTCAGTTTAAATTCTACTTCATCGTGATTTCCATTATGCTTTTATTCTACTACAGACATTTACATTAGTGATATTCATGTGGATGAATGTTGAAGGGAGGTATTGTTATGAACTCATCATTACTATTGTAGCCGCATCATTGCTATCAGTATTAATATGACATATCTATGATATATCGTATAGCCTTCATTCTACCTTTAACCTTACCTGACACCTCTGACCTCCTCTGACTCATCTTATTGTTCACTCTATTTAGTTCTCTCTCTCTTAGTATATAAACCTAGACAACCAGTGTATTACTTTACACTTTATTATCATATCATCCCTTCCTCTTCTCTCTTCTCACTCTCAAGTTTTCTCTTGATTGCAACCTGAGACATAGTCAAGGTCATAACACGATGTGTCAAATGCCCCACCACTGCTCATATTCAAGATCTTATACAATATAAAAAAGTATTTATTGGATCAAACAAAAAGCTCAACAAAAACAAAAATGTGCACAAGCTAATGGCTCAAGTGAAACATGTCACCTTCCAAAAATACACAACCAACGAAACAATGAAGCCACACAAAATTAAACCCGAATGTGCCTATCATGGCTGGCTTTTCTGGTACTCAATACACTGGGTATCTTGTGAACAAATGACAGAGGCTTTCAGTGATTATCATTACATCACCACTGCTTCTGGTATGTTCACTGTTAAACTAGGACTGTTGTAGAGGATGTGTAGAAGATGAAGGTCTGGGTATCCCACTCTATATTGGAATATTACACATATTTTATGTAAACATTATGCAAAACATTACCATAAATATAATGTTATAGTAATGTGTAATATGTAAAACATATCTAAGCTTTATGCAAAGAAGCTTTAAAATGGGCTTTTTTCAATTTTAAATTTACATATGATTACTTCATGTATTATGTAAATTATATTTACAGTAATGTTTGCATAATGTTTTCATATAATACATGTATACTATTCAATTATAAAGGTTGTATGTGAGATATGGGGATTGGAATGGTGTTGAGTCATATGGAGGAGATGAGGTCGAAAGAAACCAGAAGTAAGAGGTGGAGGAGGTTGATCCAAATATGAAAGAGCTGTGATTGATGTTCTCCAACCTGATGTCGAGTCTTGATTGAGTATATGGATCCAGATGGCCTGCATGCCGATGAAGATTACAGTAGAGTAGGTAGAGCTTATGCAAGAAAAAAAAATTCTGATTCCCTTACCACTAGAGGAGGCTAAAAAAGCTTATTAATAATAGAGGCTATTGATAACCCTCAACTGCAATAGTATCAAGGATTCATACCATGTGATATTTTCAACTCCAAAAATGGCTTGATAACACATGCACATTCTGCATCTGTATTGTCATTAACGAGAAAATCTGGTGAGGAAATTGGAGTTGGATGCAACTGCAGTGTACTTGCATGCTGTATTTGGGTGGCTATGCTGTAACTCAAAGTTTGGGCCTATAACTTCATTTGGACTCTAAAGAACTACAGTGTTATGGTTTCACTGGTTATGGTCTTGTTCAGGCTCTTTTGTTTTTCCGCGTTCTCATGTCTGCCGTTAATACTTTCTTTCATCTTTCTTTCTATTATCTTTTCATCTTACTGTTATATCTGCGTCTCATGTTGCCATTATACTTTTCTTTCACTTTCTTTCTAGTATCTTTTGTCTCACTGTTACTCCACTCCCATATGCTTGCTCCACATCCATAGCTCTACTTACTCCACTACCCGTATTATGACTCAGTCCTGTCCTATACTTAGTTACCCTGGGTAGTGTCTTTATGTATAAAACCCTGTAGGTACTGCTGTATTCCTTACTTTACCAATCGTATCTTTCCTTACTCTTCTCTCTTATCGCTCTCAAGTCTTTGTCCACTTGTCTGCAACCTGAGTCTTTATAGATTAAGGTCGTAACATTTGGTAAAGCGTCTACACCTCACCTTGCAGACAGCAGCCTACGTGAGCTTGCTGTAGTGGTAGTGCATACGGCAGATCTACCAATCGACAGACGTAATTTTTCATGTCGAAGCTTTCACAAGTGTAGTCATCAGGGCAAGTTTATGCCAAGTAGCAGCCGACAAGGGAAGAAACACTTGTTGAAGAAGAATTAGCGCATATCATGACGAGCTGTTGCGAGAGATCGAGTTGCCTAGGAATCCGACACCGACCGGAATCAGCACCACAGTCAGAAGACGACGAAGAAGTAGATCAAATCGAGATATTTTTGCAGATATACACATCGATAACGAAGACCAATCAGAGACAAAGGAACCATCAGACATGTCGACCACAGAGAATACCAAGTCAATTATCCCGTTGGTTCGAGGGAAGCAGAGAGAGATTTGAGGATTGGTGGAGGAGCATCAAGCTGTTCATAAAGTTTAACGGGATCACCGACAATGATAGATGATCATAGCGGCCATATCCAGGATGAGAGGAGGAGTAGCCGGAAGTTTCTCAGCACTCATAGCGGACAAAGTCACCAACCCAGACGTAACATTTACGTGGAAGCAATTCAGAAGCAAGCTAAGGAGTTTGTTTATCGATGGAATGGACAAGGAGAAAAGCGAGATAGCTATCGAGACAATGACCCAAGGGAAGAAACCCATCGTGGACTTCTTAGTCGAATTTACCTTGATGATGAACAAAGCGGGAATGGACGATCAACACGCTATCTTCTTGCTGAAGAAGAACGTCAAAAAGGAAACCATTCGCACCATTCTATCATTCCCACCCGACAAAGTCCCCACCACATTCAACGAGTGGCATGAAACCATAAAAGCAGTAGGAATGGGAACAGAGACGATGAGTTTTTGACAAACACACCGCGACAGGAATCACTTATGGAGGAAGTGGTCAACCCATGGAATTAGGAAGTTCGAAACCGCTAGAGTCCAAACCCGAATAATCAGAGGAAGTGTTTCAATTGGGAAAGTTCGGACATTTTGCTAGAGAATGCAGGCAGCCGAAGAAGACCATGACGTGTTACAATTGTAACAAACCAGGACACATCGCCAGGAATTGTAGGGCCGAAGAGAGCTAGGACTAGGGAAACGACCGAATAGTCCACAGGATGAAGAAGATACCACCGAGAAGCAGGATTTTGCCGAAGGGTCCGATTGAGGCGAAATCTCGACCCATAAATCGTAGAGTCTCTCCCCATGTAACAACAAATTCGAAATCCAAGTATGTTATTCCTTTCAAGAGAGACTCAACGCGCGAAATTCTGCTGGATGCAACCATCAACCAAGAACGGAAACAAAACGGTCAAGGCCCTTATCGACTCGGGAGCACATATGACGATGATAGCAAAGGAGTTGGCAGAAGAGAGAAATTGAAGAAGGTCAAACGGCAACAACCCATTCGCATGAGAAATGCAGACGAACACCAAATCGGACAGGGATATTAACGGAGGACGCCAAAATCCAGATGAATCTAGGAGGACATAAGGAGGAAATCAAGGCACTGGTATCGGACATTTCGAGCGCGGATATTTTTCTTGGATACGACTGGTTAATTCAACATAACCCGGAGATCGACTGGATAAACCAAGAAGTCAGATTTACAGATGCCCCAGTACATGCACTACACCCACCAAACGATTCCTTTTTCTCGACGGCTAACCACTGATGTGGACAGCGCTACGGAGGAAAAAGAATCAGATCCCACCAACCCCGAAGATTACCCGATTACATTCGACCATTTACGCACTTGTTTAACAAATGGAATTTTGAGCAATTACCAGCTCGAACGGAATGGGATCACGAGATCAATCTAACGGATGACACACCAAAGGAAATATCATCGAAGGTTTATAACATGACGCCAAAAGAAAGGGAGGAACTCGATAAGTTCTTAGACGAGAACCTAGCATCGAAACGAATTCGACCATCCAAGTCACCATACGCTGCCCCTTGTTTCTTCGTACCAAAGAAAGATGGATCGCTCCGACTATGCCAGGACTACAGGAAACTCAACGAACATTCGATCAAGGACAAAACGCCATTACCGCTCATAAGCGAAGTACTCGACCAACTGCGAGATGCGAAATACTTCAATAAACTGGACATTATCTGGGGTTACAACAATGTCAGGATCAGAGAAGGAGATGAATGGAAAGCAGCGTTCATCACCAATCGTGGATTATTCGAACCTACCGTCATGTTTTTTGGAATGAGTAACTCCCCGGCGACCTTTTCTCGCATGATGGCAACCATATTCCGAGAAATGATCCAAGAAGGTGCACTGGTCAACTATATGGATGACTTCGCGATTCCAGGACGTACCAAAGAGGAACTACGTGAACGAACTATACGTTTCCTGAAGATCGCCGACAAACACAATCTATTCTTCAAACGATCGAAATGCGAATTCGACGCCATGGAAATTGCCTTGTTAGGCATGGTTGTAGGAAATGGTAAAGCCACTATGGAAAAGGAGAAGGTCAGGACCATAAAGGAATGGAAAACGCCACGAACAATTAAGGAGGTAGAGTTTCTTGGGATTCGCGAACTTTTACAGACGCTTCATACAAAACTTCAGCATCATCGCAGCTCCGCTAAATCAGTTGAAGGGAGGAGGAAAAGAATGGAAATGGGAAGAAGCACAACAACAGGCATTCGAAAGCGTCAAAGATTCCATTACCAGCGAACCAGTATTGGCATTGCCAAATGACTATGGAAAGTTTAGACTGGAGGTGGATGCATCAAACTATGGAACGGGAGCAGTCCTATCACAGGAACAGGAAGGAAAATGGCATCCGATTGCATTCATGTCCAAAACGTTGACTGAAGCAGAACGAAACTACGAGATCTACGACAAGGAGTTACTGGCTATAGTCAAGGCTGAAATTATGGAGACAGTACCTGTTGGATGCGAAGGAACAGTTCGAAATCTGGACGGACCACGAAAACCTGAAGTACTTCAGAGACCACAGAAACTGAACGCTCGACAAGCAAGATGGTACCTTATGCTGCAGAATACGATTTCGCACTACGACACATACCCGGAAAATCCAACACCAAAGCCGACATCCTCTCCCGTATATCAAACCAGATTGACCCGAGACAACAAAGAATGAGATGTTCAAAGGAAAGGAGTTTGTACGAAGAATGGAAGAAATGCCAGTATATGAAGCCACCGTTCTACGATCCGACGATTCGAGATATCAGACCAACAGATCCTGGAAGATATCAGAAAGTCGAAAAGAGGGAAACCATGGTACTGCAGGAATTGGCGAAACAACCGGAGAAAGTGTGGGAAAAGAAGGATAATTTACCGACAAGGACGGATCTATGTGCCGGATGAAAAACTTGCGAGATCAAATCCTATACGACCACCACTATTCCCCGACGTCGGACACCCTGGACAACATCGGATGCTAGAACTGTTGAAGCGGACGTTCTGGTGGCCCACGATCAAGACGGACGTCAGGAGATATGTCAGAGGATGTGACATGTGTCAAAAGAACAAGATCATTCGCAGACCCGAACCAATCACGCTGAACCCATTACCAATCCCAGAAGGCCCTTGGCAGGAAATCTCTATTGACATGATCGGACCTTTGCCTAAGTCCGAAGGCAAAGATGCTATTGTTGTTATCGTCGACAAAGATGATCCACCTTTCCCACACTACGACTCTCACGTCAATCGAATTAGCGCACTATACAAATCGGAAGTTTGGAGGCTCCACGGAATTCCCCGAAGAATCATCAGTGACAGAGGACCGCAGTTCGCATCTAAATTCATGAAGGAGCTATGCACATCATTGGGGATAGAAAGGAACCTATCAACGGCATATCATCCTCAGACGGATGGACAAACGGAAGCATCAACCAAGAAGTCGAAATGTACTTGCGGAATTTTATCAGCTATCGACAGAACGATTGGACGAAATGGTTACCTACGGCAGTTCCATTACAATGACAAAATCCACTCGGCCACGAAGAACACACCGTTTTTTTGAATTACGGATTCCATCCATGGAAAGGGAATCACAGTTTACCTACGTCAATCCAGCGGCATCGGATTTCTCATAGGAGTTAGAGAAAGCCCGAGAAGAAGCTAAAGCAGCAATGGAAGAGAACAATGATCTTATACGAAACCGAGGAAACCACGGAAATGTCTCTAAAACGTTCTCACCCAGAGAAAAGGTCTGGCTAGAAGCAGTTAACATTCATTCCAACCGACCATCACGGAAACTTGACAACAAACGCTATGGACCTTTCGAGATCATCGAAGCTGTCGGAGATCGATCATACAAGCTTCAATTACCTGAGTCCTGGGCATCCACAATGTGTTCCATGTTCATTGCTCACACGATGTCACGAACCCGAGTTTGACAGCCAACACCACCCTACCCCGCCACCTGATATCATAAACGAAGAAGAAGAGTACGAAATCGAAGAGATCCGAGGACATAGGAAGCGAGGAAGAGGAACCCAGTATTTGGTACATTGGAAAGGTTACGGAAATGAAGAAGACACCTGGTTACCGAGATCAGCCTTGGAGAACACTAAAGATATCCTAGATGAATACGAAAAGCACGATCATAGAGTAATACGGGAGGGTAGATTGCAGATTCGGAGTATCTGCCTAAAAGAGGAGATGGAGAATAATATTTAAACCGAAACCTTTTCGTCTCCTTCCTCCAGAACATCACATCCAAATCACCTTCAAATGTCTGACATCTCGACCTTTATACCACCTTTCCAATCCACTACCAATGAAACACCTGTTTTGGTCAGAATTCGAGGAGCAGATTTATGTGTCCAAACCAAAGACGGAATGCGCTTCTGGATCCATTCATACTTCCTCACCAGAGAATCTGTTTATTGGTGAAGAAAATTAACAGGATACGACGATCCCCATCACACGTTCATCAGAAACTTCAATACCGCAGACCCCGCTTACATTGAAGATGCCAATGCCACAGAATTCCAAGTATTCCTCTTCATCTTCTACAACACCAAATATGATGACTATTCGAGTCTCGTATTCGAAGAATGGGTTAACATCCTAAACCTTGTGCACAAGTGGAAGTTTCCTGAAGTCAAGAAGTTGGCAGAGAGAAACCTCTTCAAGTTGGGCTACGAGGTTCAACCTGCAAAAATGGAGATTAACTTCACAGACTAGAATACTTCGTGTGGTCACGAAGCCTAAACGGAGGGTATTGTTATGGTTTCACCGGTTATGGTCACTCGTTCAGGCTCTTTTGTTTTTCCGTGTTTCCACCTGCCCATTATACTTTTCTTCACCTTTCCTTCTAGTATCTTTTGTCTCACGGTCACTACATCCATATGATCTTACTCCAATTCTCATGTCTGCCCGTTATACTTTTCTTTCATCTTTCCTTTTTAGTATCTTTCGTCTCACTGTTACTCCACTCCCATATGCTTATTCCATGTCCATACATTCTTACTCCACTTACTCCACTACCGAGTATTATGACTCAATCTGTTCTATCCTTAGTTACCTTGGGTAGTTGTCTCTACGATATAAACCCTGTAGGTACTGCTTGTATTCTTAACTTTACCAATCAT
The DNA here is from genome assembly GCA_022315185.1 of Agaricus sinodeliciosus. Taxonomy (NCBI): domain Eukaryota; kingdom Fungi; phylum Basidiomycota; class Agaricomycetes; order Agaricales; family Agaricaceae; genus Agaricus; species Agaricus sinodeliciosus. The sequence goes on along the minus strand of JAHTMV010000022.1, from coordinate 167,867 downwards.
ATCTTTCCCTTTATCTACTCTTCATCGCTCTCAAGTCTTTGTCCACTTGTCTGCAACCTGAGTCTTTATAGATTAAGGTCGTAACACTAGCCGACCATGTAAAAAATGTAAAAAAAGTCCAATAGGGGCTCCAAATATATGACGTGAGGGAGCATGACATTATCTTTGCTCGCTATCAGTATATGCAAACTGACAACCCTGTAGACAGCCGTAGACCTGAAATGGTGCAAATCTGGGCACCAATTCGACATCCTCTCCAGTCATGTTCAAGCTCACATTAATCACCAGGTTGAAATACCTCACCACTCTTCATATCCTTTTTCGTCATTGGCAACCTCAGTCTTGGTCTTCTGCCTCTGAAACATGGCCACAAATGTGGAAGATAGAGGTAAATTTGAGTTCAAGCTTGGGGGGAGCACCGGTCACATGACAAAAACTGTCACATCTATATGTAATTACTAGTAATTTACCTTTTTTACCTAGCCGATTTTTTGGGGTAGTAATTACATACTTTTTTACACACGGCCGACTTTTACCCCGCACCCTAGTCGACACCATGAAGCAAATGATGAGGGAGAACTTGATAGATGGCTTAAACGTTGATAGAGATACGCACATGAATGGCCTCTGCGAGGATTGCATATTTGGTAAACACACCACCCATGCTTTTGCTTACACCACTCCTCCTGAAACTAAAACCTTGCAACATGTGTACATTGATATTTGGGGATCCATGCCAGTCCAGTCAGCTGGAGGAGCAAAGTATTTCATGTTGATAATGGACGGCGCAACTTCATACAGGAAAATCTACTTCTTGACAACCAAATCTATGAATGCTACATTAGCAGCCTTCAAGGAGTTTCATGTGGAGGCAGAGAGACAGGCAGGAAAGAAGCTTAAGCAGGTTCATTTGGACATGGGGCAAGAATGGCACAACACACTGTGGGATATGTACGTAAAAACACATGGCATTATTTTTGACTTCACTACACCTTATGCACACCAGCAAAATGGCAAAGCAGAATGTTCAATATGGACTCTGCTTGATATGTCACGTGCCATGCTTGCCGATTCTGGTTTACCCCAGAAGTATTGGACAGACACCTTGCAGATGGCTATATGCATCAGAAACTTCATCCCTATGTCAAGTCGACCCAAAGACATCCCAGCTGAACAATGGTTTGGCCGGAAACAAGATATATCACACTTCAGACCATTTGGCTAAATCGCTTACGCGCATATACCCGTAGAAATCAGTCCTTCAAAATTGTCCCCTCGCTTGGCCAAGCTCACATTTATCGGGTACTTTGACTGTTCAGGTTACAAACTGCTAGAGTGAGCTATCGGCACTACTTACAAATCCTGGGACATCATATTCGAAGAAAAGTGACCACACTTCTCTACCAATCCTATATCCACATACCCGCCGTCTGATGGCTCCTCCAATGCTGGAAATCCCATTGCTCCATGCCCTAAGGAGATTTCAACCCTCCATAAGATTCCAGACATGGCATGGCTGGCAGTGAAAATGGCAATGCTGCACCGGTGTACATGGAGCCGAAGGTGAATGATGAAGCTGGGAAGGAAGTTGAGGTTGTAGACTTACCTCTCACTCTCAGACGTGCTCATAGGGCTACTAAGCCATCACAGAAATTAAAGGAGACCCTGGAATACCTAGGCTGACCAGAAGCACACTCCGTATTCCTCCTCGCTGATGATTTGAAGGTGCCAAAGAGTTACAATGAGGTGATGAAGCGACCTGATGTGTGGATGGAGCCAATGCTGAAGGAACTTCGGGTGATGAAAGAGAAGGGAGTTTTCCAGCTGGTGTCTCGCCCTGCAAATAAGAACATGGTACAATCAAAGTGGGTGTTTGCAAACAAGTATAATGAAGCTGGAGAGGTGGTAGACCGAAAGGCTCGCCTGGTCGCCAAAGGCTTTACACAAATGCTCAGGGAAGACTATGACGAAATGTATGCCTCAGTTGCACGGTTAGAATCCGTCCGTCTTGTGTGTGCTATAGCTGCTGCCTGTGGTTTACACTTGTGGCAAGTTGACTTTGTGTCAGTTTTCCTCAATAGCAAGAACACTTATGAGGTTTTTATGGAGCAACCTCTGGGTTTTGAGGAGGGGAGAGACCAGGTATGGCTACTCCTCAAAATGCTGTATGGTACAATGCGGGGCATACATGAATGGGCACAAACACTGGAATCCACCTACAAAGGCCATGGGTACTACACTTCTTGAGCAGACCCCCAGGTGCGGTCGAAGGTTGAAGGAGATGAGCTTACACTGACTTCAACATGGACGGACGACATTCTTGGAGCTTCTTCGTCAACGGAGGGGGAAGCTAAAGCGAAAGATGAGCTGGGTAGAAGCTATGAAATTAAGGATTTGGGGACTGCAAAATTCATATTGGGGATGAGGATTGACAGAGAGGATAACAGTGATGTGAAGTTGTCACAACGGGCTTACTGTGAATGTCTCATCGATCAATTCAAGTTGTCGGATCTGAAACCACGCTACACTCCACTGCCTGCTGGTATTACGTTGTCAATTGAAGACTCACCAAGGTCAGATAAAGAGAAGGCAGACATGAAGGACGTACCATATCGGGAGGTACTCGGCTCGTTAATGTGGCTCCAAGTTGCAACTCGACCTGACCTCTCATTTGCGGTGAACTTATTCTCCTGTTTTGCAAATAACCCTGGGTGAAACCACTGGAATGCCATGAAGAACACTGTTGCTTATGTTAAGGCGATGATGGACTATGGCATAACATACTACCGAGATGCGAGTATCAGACCATTTGGTTTTGTTGATGCAGATTATGCAGGAGATGTGGATACTCGACGCTCGACTGAGGGTCATATGTTCTTCGTGGCTGGTGGACCTGTTTCATGGGCAAGTAAACGTCAAGAGACGGTTGCTTTGTCTACAGTTGAAGCGGAGTATAGGGCCTTTAGTTGCACGGTGCAACAAGCAGTCTGGTAGACAAAATTCATGGACGAGATCGGTCTTTCGCAGGAAACTCCCGTGGTAATATTTACGGACAACCAGGGTGCCATGTCGAACACACAGAACAATAAAAATCATCGCCACACAAAACATATCGATGTCAAACATTATTTTGTCAAGGAGAAAGTCGCTAATGGAGATGTCACCTTCAAATATATACCTTCTTCCGACAACCTCGCCGATATTCTTACGAAGCCTCTTGCTCGCGATGCAGTTATCCGTTGTTGTCTGGGCATGGGACTACGGGATGTTGAAGCAGGAGCAATCGGCTGTAATTTTGAGCAACAGCGTGCTGGCGATCCATGGGCACTGAAAGCGGCCGAACATTGAACAAACTTGAAATTGGTTCGGCACGTGTGTTCCGACGTCTCTGTGGATCCTACTATTGAGCGGGTTGTTAGTGACGCAAAAAGATTTCTATCTTATGAACAAGTAGAACTGTCAAGCCACTGTTTGTCGTTAAGTGTAGCTCAGGAAAATCTCAAATTACCTCAGGAATGTTTCGCTTCACGTCAAGATGGAACGTGGGGTTAGTAGATTCGTATAATATCATTTGAGTGGCTGTTTGATTAAAACGATCGATAGGCTCAGAGATTTAACTGAGGAATCCGTGGTGAGATTTCAATCGAAATAAGATAGTGTAGTTCGAGGAAGCAGAAGGATATCTGGTAGCACATGAAAGTAACCACCTTTCCATGATAAGATCCCCAAGTCGTAACCATGCGAATCCTGTCTGAATAATGTCTCTAAATACCCAGCCTCATAAACTTAAAAGGATAAAGATCTCATAGGAGTGGGAAGTTAAAATGTATAAATACCGAGTGGTAGGCAAACGAGTACATACCACACATAGAATGAAGTACTTCTCCCTCTTTTGCTTGACTACCCTCGCTATTGCAACACCTCTCGGGAGCAGGCAATCCCAACCTCAAGGGATTGATGTCTCGGGATTCCAACCGAACGTCGATTTTAACCAGGTCAAAGCGAATGGCATCTCATTCTCGTTCATTAAAGCGGCTGAATGCACTAGTAAACGATCACAAGGATAGGTTGAAACGGATTACAATAGTTCTCGTTTAGCCTTCAGGAGCGACACGTTCAGTGATCAATATACTGGAGCAACTAATGCTGGGATTATTCGCGGAGCATACCATTTTGCGCACCCTGATAGTTCTTCCGGTGCTGCACAAGCCAATTTCTTCCTCGAGAATGGAGGTACGTCAATTATTCATCCGATTCTGGGAGAGCTTGGACTAAGAGCTTTCAGGTGGGTGGACCAATGATGGTAAGTTAAATATTTACCTTGAATGGAAGGTAGGGTCTAATAGAAAATCTTGAATAGGAATCACACTCCCTGGTGCCCTTGACATTGAATGTAAGTTACGCTGAATAAAACAAAAAGTCAGCGAGCTTACTCGTTGAAAAAACCAGCTAACCCGAATGGGCCCGAGTGCTAAGGTCTGAGCGCATCCGCGATGGTTGCCTGGGCCAAGGACTTCTCCAACACATACAAGGCCAGGACGGGGCGGTAGGTCAAAAAGCGGAGTTCACTGCTTACGCAAAATCTCATAGACGGTGATCATTTAGTGCTCCCGTTATATATACCACTACGAACTGGTGGACGACCTGTACTGCGAACAGTCCTGATTTCGCGAAAAACCCATTGTGGATCGCTCGTTTCGCGTCAAGCATTGGTACTCTTCCTGCTGGATGGGAGTAAGTCCGACGCGAGCTTGCACATTTAATGAGGTAGGAAGACTTACCACCTTTCATAGCTTCGCGAGCTTCTGGCAATTTGCCGATTCAGGACCTAATCCCGGCGACCAAGACCTTTTCAATGGCGATGCCGATGACTTGAAGCGGTAAGTTGGACAGGAGAGTTACTCATCAGGTTATTGACCAGCTTTGGCACTACTAGCTTGGCAACTGGATCTTAATCGGTATCTATGAAGAAGTTTTGGATGGTTACGCGTGATTGCTTGGTGTACACTTCAATTCCGTTTTACTTTACCTTTGAGACTGTCTGAAGATGTATGCTCTTTCCCGAAACAAGAGGCCTTGACGAGAGCCTGCAGAATTTTCCGTCCAGCTCTAGATCTGAAGCTAAGCTATGCTCAAAGGGTCACGAGCTGCAGAAATAACATATTTGCAAACGAATTCCCACGCCTCTTACTTCCTTACCACCGTCATGCGCGGTATGCGCCTCCGTCGCCTGCCACCGTTCACGACGCTGACGACTGTCTAGGTCTTGTTGCATACGAAAATGACTCGCAGAGTGACTCTGAACAGACCCCTACTATGCAGAAAGTAAGATTACTCTTCCTCAATTGAGACGGGGTAGGACCCTCCTGCTCGCTGTCACTTGTGTTCTGTTTTGGACAGGATCAAGAGTTGAAGGCTAAACTCTCGACAGAACGTGAGTACTCTGTGTCGTACAAAACATTCATCTTCCGCCTCTCAAATTTTCATTAGCGCGACCGCAAAAATCCCAGATCGTCATCAAACGACCAAGTAGTATTCACAGGAATCATTTCCGCGTACAACCCAGAGAAGACATTAAAGACAATATGCCTGGACCATCCTCTCGCTCACACCCATCAGAACCTTCAAGTGAGATAAAATCCTCTCCGGAGTCGTCTCAAGAAGGAATATCGCATGCACCCCTGTCGCCTGAAGATGAACTTTCTCAATTCCGAGCCTTATCAAGACCTCCCCCAATATCCGGGGTAGAAGACTGGGGAATACCTCCACCATCTACTGAACCATGTAGTCCCACTATTCAGGTCCCTTTTTTGATCATACTGCCCTTCTCCGCTCTTACCCAAAGCCTAGACCAAACTCGCCCAATTTAGTGCCCTCAAGCACGATCCTGTGAACCCAAAACACTTCAATGACTCCCTCATGTCGAATCGTTCTTTCCGAAATCCGCATCTTTACGCGAAACTCGTCGAGTTTGTGGACGTTGACGAACGTGTCACTAATTTTCCGAAGCACATCTGGGATCCTGAAGATGTACAAGAAGAATGGTTCGCTGATAAAATCGGTAAGCTTCCTGGGCTGTTTAATCCACTACTTTTCTTCTAATGTACAAATTTATCTCTACCTCGTTATTGTCCGACTGGTTTGGTACTGGGATTGGTCTCGGCCCCCCTTGCCTTTCCTCATATTAACTTCGAACTCATAAACAACAAATCTAACGTTTGTCACTTCTCTTTCCGTGTCTAAAATCAATTCAAAGCCGAAGGACAAAAAATTCGTGCAGACCATCAAGCTACAACTCAAATAACCGGAAGAAGATCTCAGATAGCTTTTACGTCGTCGTCGTCGTCGGCTTCAGTGCCCATTTCGAATCCGTCACCAGCGATTTCAGTGCCAAAAAGGCCTCTTGGAGGAGAGAAAGATAATAAAAATCTTGGATTTGGTCAATCATCTGGTGTATTAGGAGGTGGGAAGAGACCGAGCAGGTTTCAGCCGTATAATCAGAGCCATGCCGATCATACTTATGCAAGAGAAAAAGAGAAAGCTCGCTATGGATAACTATGCCCACTAATTATCTATGTGCGTGTTCATAATTTGTTAGATGTAATGTCGTCACCTTGCTTTTGACGATATGATATTTGGCGGAATTTAGCGGCCCAGGCGAATTAAGTTGGGATAGATGGCAGGTGTTCGATGTTGGTTTATTGCATTCTAATTGAGGATACAGTGCGCATATGAATCAATAAACCATGTGTCCTATTGAAACATTGGATGAGTACTCAAAGACTGATTTGTTTGTTCACATGAATTTGCGTCAGCGAATAAGATGCTGCCAGCATAGTTTAGAGATATGTCACAAGGCAAATACCGTAGTTCACTGAGGGAATGAAGTATATGCAGACTGAATTCAATGTTCCACCATATATAAAGAGGGATGTTCTTCATCTTGCAGATAGAATTGCGAAGCAACTACACAGAATTATAGTTTGGCACTAGCATTATTCATATTCCCAGCATAATAACCATGGAATCCCAACGGAACAAATCTATCCATCTCAGCTCTAGCAATTTCCGTCATATCCTTCGCATCCAAAACAACAAGCATACTCTTCTGATTCATTCCGTCTAATACGACAGACAAGACCACGCCATCGTCTTCTGCTTGTTGTTGTTGCATACCACCATTACTTGGTCGAGGGACGAAGATCGGTTCACCGGTGGTATATCCCTCTGCACCCCAAGTCTTTTCAGTTTGGGATTCCATGTCCAATTTGACAATTTTGTCATTGAATACTCCGGGAGCATGTTGTTCAGCTCGGTGAGTACCATAAGCATAACGATAAGGAGAATGATAGAAATTTGGATGAACAGTTGGGAGTTCGATGTTAGAGAATTTGAAAGCGAGTTCCGCGGGGTTGGTGGGCAAGGATTTCGTATTAGAATTGATAGTAGATGAGATGTTGGAGAGGATGTATCTCCTGGCTTGAGGCGATTCTATGGATTTACCGGTAGGATCGACGATACGCATGTGGTCGAGATAGAGCATGTCGAGAACGGCGTTTGTTTCGTAAGTTGAGATATCGATTGTGATGTCATCTTTGGATGGGTCGGTTTTGGAAGGAGTTTCGTATGCGTTGATGGTGTGGAAGCTGAAGAATGCAGGCGCCTGCCGTTTTGATTATAGCTCAAGTTTTGATGTAAGAATGGGGAGATAGAAGGATAAACGGACCGTGTATTTGGCAACAACACCACCACGTTCTCGTGAAATGACGTAGAAAAGAGTATCCCTGTTTGGATTCCATTTTTGAATAGAGGACAAGACATTCTTGTTTTTGAAAATGGCGAGGCCATTTCTAATGCAAAGAAACCTTTAGCGCGCAATAACGTAAATGCAATCTAAAGAAAAGAACATACTGTCCGTAGTCAGACTGCCACACACATAAAACCACATATTTCTTCGTCATCGCGAATGAATGGATATACGCCATCGGTGCATCGGTAATCTCAGCCAAAATATCTACTTTGGCTTTCTCTCCTGGTTTTGCGCTTGGTATAGCTCTGAAGACTTTGTAACAACTTGAGATTGAACCAAACTTTTGGACGTAGTTGAAATGTTCGCCGGTGGAGGGGTCTCTACAAGAGTGCGCGGCACTGAGATGACCTGCCAGACGAGGATCGAGACGGGCGTAGGTCGTTATTTCGAGCGGTTCAAGAGTTTCAGGATCGAGGATTTGAAGCCAATTTGAATCGGTGGCAGCTACAATGTAACGAAGTCCAGTAGCCGAGGACGATTTTGTATTGTTATGTGATGAAAGTCCAGGAATTTAGGCGTCAGTGTTACGCTGACATTCTCCATATCTCGACCTGGCTGGGACGGTTTATGAGGATTATCGGAACGGGGTACGTAGGTCGTGAAGAACTTCTTGAATAGTTCTTCGCATGGGTCTTGTTGTTTACTGAAAGTACTGCTGGGCGCACGACCGGTTTGTTGTATGTAGTCGATACGTCCATCGGAGGAGGACCGATTGGAGTAGTATACTTCGCCTTTAGGAGTGATTTTGAATTGATGATTCATCCCCAACCCATCGAACCAATGCGAAACACTAATTTCTGGTTTGGGGCTTGCATCGGTATTGCTTGTGGAGGTCGGATGAACACGAAATGTGCCGGGGCCTGTGCGATAGAGGGAACCAGAAAGCCAGGAAGGTATTCGTCCCTTGACAGGCAAAAGTACGGGCTCGTGCTGAGGTGAGGCGTTTTCAAAACCAGAAGCTGCCCATGAAGGTTTAGGTGTGGACATACTGGGTTGCACTCTACGCTGGTTCCTGTGAGGCTGTGGTTCCAAACGGGTTATAAATAAGTACTATTTTTCCCAGTTTTTCCTGATGGTCCATGCTGACCGACCGGGCTCTGTCTGATCCCGTCTATCGGAATTTTAGCCTTATGGGGCCCGGAAACTATCCATACCCATCCGGATTCCAACCTGTTCTATGCTAAGATGCCAATGACCAGCCTACAAATTTGCAGAAACAAGGTGAAGACTTACCCAAAAGTTTCAGCGGGTGTGAAGTGGATATTTTTGGGGGCTCGAAACACCAGACACCGAAATCATAGCTTGAACCTTCCTGTTTCTTTGCCACAAATTATAATATAAGTCCGGACTTCCAGCGAAACCCCATGGAGTAGCCGACGCATGATTTGGCGCTGAACGGAGCACAAGTTCGCCCGATGCACATGTAATCACATGGCTGATGTGAGTTCCCTCTAAGAGAGTCATCATGTTGACCATGTCGGAAAAACATATGAAACGTTACAGGTTGATACAGATGATTTACAAGTTTGTAACGTGCTTTATACGCTCTTGATTTCATTACGCGAATAAGGGAATCTGATCAGTGGCCAACATACCATCCTCCAGTCTTAGTTGCGGCCTCGTCCACGCCCTCTGCCTCCTCGTCCCCGTCCTCGGTCCATAACACGTGCTCCACGCCCTCTTCCTCGAGTGTCTTCCTTTTTGCGACCCTTGGGCTTGGGCGCATCATCGACAAGTAAGGTATCCAGTGGCAGAGCATCAGGAAGCGTGAAGTAACGGATGTTGTTTCCGCGGATAGACAAGCTATCGAGAGTCTGAGGTTCGCGATTGCGTGTTGTCATTTTCACAGTTTTGAGATGGGTGTTCATTTGCATATCCACACCTAGATAAGCAAGTACTTCAGCAAAAGAAATTACATATAGAACAAGCGATATTGCGCACCCGTTATCGTGCCGTGCACTAAAGACCCATTTTTGAGTTCGACCGTCACAGTCTCATTGTTCAATTTCATCAAAAACCTGAAGGAAAAAAACCGGATGTCAGTTTGCATTCATTCTTCTTGAGTAAAATTTTGATGAAAAAGAGATATCTGCGCCGATCCAAACACACGCAGAAATGAATTTAGAAATGTACAAGCGACAAAAACACCAACTAACCTCTTGACGGCCCAGTTGGCTATGTCATTTGTGGAGAAAAAACAGGACAAAAGATAGAGATATATACACACCTAACCAACTTCATTTTGGATGTTCTCGACACAGATAGTTCTAACACTTATTTTTTCCGGGTGGGATGACGCAGGAGAAAAATTTGGGAAGTAGACGATCGAAACCTCGTCGCCGTCGTTGTCTTTGGCGTGCTACAGGGATGGCCGTGCGTCGTTGAGTCGGAGCTTGAAACCGTTTGATGGCAAATAATTTCCATATCCGGTAATTCCAATCGCGACCGAGAGAGTCGGCGAGACCAGGCTTGCTGTGGTCAAGCTGCTGAGGAAATAATGCTCTGACTCCATTCTGCAGTGTGTTTCTCATTATTTCGTAGACCTCAAGCCGATTGTTAGCATCACACAACCCTAGTCGGGCCAGGGGCTTATGGGACAGGGGTCATGTGAAAATCACGTGATGGACGCGTCGCTCCTGTGTTTGCGTTGTCACTGTCCGCCTCAGCCGCCAGCTTCGCCCAACACCGCCAACTTTTCCGTCTTCATATCGCCAGCCGGGGCCTCGAGGACGTCGAGGTCGATGGCGCACAGAATCAAGATCGCAGCCCGACTCCGACCAGCACTTCCCGGAGAGGTCACAGACGACAACATATCCGTTCATCTTGCATCCAACGAGTCAACCGATTCAGCGACGAAGAGCAGTCATATATCTGTTCTCAATCCGAGGGATATCACTCAGATCTTCAAGTTCCCGTGGGTCTAAAGTTACTGGCCGGATAGTCGTTTCTTTTTCTCACCCGCAACCATAGGTTTCCGAGTTGTTATGATCATAAATCAACTCAGAAAGAGATTTTTCGCAACGACGTAGAACCATTGTTGGATGTTGTATACAAAGGCGTCGTAAGTTCTTCCCTATCTCTGTCCATTTTTCGGTCTCATTCATCCTTCCAGACGGTAACCATATTCGCCTATGGTGTTACTTCCTCTGGAAAGACCCATACTATGCAGGGTACGAAGTCGGACCCTGGTATTATTCCTCGTACAGTCCAGGTCTGCCTGTTCTATCCTGCCTTGCCCGGCGGTTCTATAACTTCGGGATTTTTTCCAGGCCCTCTTCGGAAAACGGATCCAATACTCACAGTATACTATCTCCTTTACCATGTCATACATGGAGCTCTATAAAGACGAGCCATACGATCTCCTTGTGACCCGCGAAAACGTGCGATCATAATTAACCAAGATTTCCAAGCTTGGAGTCTCATTCCCTGTTTAGGCCCCTAAACTCCCCGTCCGAGAGGATGGCAATGGCATGGTATTTGTTGCAAACTTGTCCTCTGTGCCGATCGCTTCTGCGTTAGAATTTGACCAAGTTTACTAGTGAGTCAACCGCTTTTATATATTAGAGCACATACTGAAAAACTTGACACCTTTAGTCAAGCAACTAAGAATCGTTCCATCGGAGCTACTCTGCTCAACCGTGCATCCTCCCGCTCACATGCAGTTCTGACCATTGACGTCGTCATGTTGGACCCTTTACAACAGAAGAGTATGGACTATTCGACTTCAATCGGTTTTAAGCTGATGTACTGGTTCAGCGGTGACTGGAAAGATCAATTTGGTTGATCTCGCTGGATCGGAAAACAACAAGGTACTCCCTACCCCACTCATTCTTAAGAGATCTTTTTTGACATGCATCAGTTGACTGGAAATGATCCATCACGCATGGCGGAATCGAGAGCTATCAACCAGTCTCTCAGTGTTCTCGGTCAAGTTGTGCATGCTTTGAACCAAGGCGCCGTGTGTCTCTTTCTTCGTATGCATATCGGCATGGCGACTTATCGAGCTTCGGATTTTAGTCACGCATACCATATCGCAATTCTAAATTAACACGCCTCCTCCAAGACGCGCTCGGCGGCTCGTCCATGGGTTTGCTGATCTGTAACCTAGCTCCCGGCACAAAATTTAGACAAGACACACTCAACACTCTCAAGTCCGTCTTCTTTGTTATCTGACCTTTCATTATTGTCGTGACATGGTAACCTATCCCACGTAGCTTCGCAACACGTACAAAAAACGTGGAGAATAAACCTCTCATTAATGAACGCGGTGCGCGCATATGCATCATTGTCCCATTCTAATTTGCGTTAATGGCGTATCTGTAGACAATCGGCTGACAGCGAAACCTCACTTTGCAGCACCACCAGCACCGAAACCAGCACCAACAGTACTGCAAACTATCCACACAGGCGCTTCAGCGGCTTCATCATCTTCGGCTGGTGCTGCAATTGCGACTAGACGCGCCCGCGCCTCCCTTGGACCGAGCGCTCCTAGAATGCAAAGGCCACGTGGGTCGTCGATTGGTCTTAATAATAATGGCGCTGGTTTCCAACGGTTTGCACTTACCGGAGGGAGAAGGCTAACTGAGACAATTGATGAGAGATCTTCGATGGCCGATTTCGGAGTGAGAGGTATGACAGAAAAAGAGATCGAGGATAAGGTGGGTAATTCATCCCCATATTTTCCATTGTCTTCCTTTCTTTTCTGTCTACGCAACTACCGCGGTTGAAGCGGGTTTTTGCTCTTGGACTCTTCGATCTCTGAGAACATTTTTTGATTTGCTTCTATCTTGGCAAATCGCTTCTTGGCACGTTGTTGTGCATGGAAGTGGCTTGTTGGCTTAATTTGGTATTCGTCTCGCGAGACCGATCTCGATGAGTTCGAGTCGATTCGTCCATTTTTTTATCTTGCCGAGATCCCCTATCTTTCGCCCGTTATTATCGTGATGGTGATTGGGTGAGGCTACCATACCGATGGGTATTGTCAGCCGATGATGTCAGGTATCGGCCAACCTCAATTCATATCCGGTTATTGTTTTCAGCGCGCTGCCTCTCATTGATTTTATCCATCCTCGGCGGTCTTAAATATCGTTATGTCTTTTCGCTTATTGTCTAACCGTTATGATCTATTTTTAGATTGCGAAGGTCGTGGAAGCGGAGGTTGCTAAACGTTTAGCGGTTGAGAGACAGAAAGATGAGGAGGAGCGAAAGGCGAAGGAAGCGAAGGAAAAGGAGGAAGCTGAGAAGAGAGAATTGGAACGGCAGAAAGAGGAAGATGTGCAGGGTACACCGGCGAAGAAAACAATGCAGTTACCGATACCGTCGGGTTTGTTGACGCCTTTATTGAAGAAGCATAGGGATTTGGATGATGAATTGCGTGCGAGGTTGCATGATTTGGAGAAGAAGCTGTGGGTTGTTTTATCTCCCCTTTGTTCCCTTCAAACTTGGAGACTTCCTCATATTCGATGTTGGACTAATCTCATACTTTTAGGGAACAAGGCCAAAAGGAGACATCATTAGCGGGTGCCCTCTCGCCAGTTTCTAAGAAGAAGACAGGTAGAGCTTATGTCGCCCTTGCTCGAGCTCATTCGGAGAAGTACGAGTATCTTTCGTTCATGAGATATCTTGACAATTGTGCTGACCGTATATCGTGATGGTATTTTTTAGAGGAAAACTCGCGGAGGCTTTGGAACTTTATCGCCGAGCGGAGGCTTATGTGCCAGATAATATCAAACTTAAAGAGAGGTGGATACTGTTTATTATTCAAGTCTTTCTTTTGAAACTCGAAGACGAGCGACGGCGTGCTCCTTTTTGATTCATCCTTTTTTTTGACCCCTTTCTCATTTTAAGTTGATTCTTTGATTTTTGTTTATACCCATTTATTTTTCGGGTTATTCCCTGCTCCACGGTCATTCCAAAAGCACCCCTATATTCCCCGCTTTATGCTCGTCGTTGATGTCTCTCGTCATCTACAAAATCGAATTCACAAACTGATACATCATGACCGCACAGGATTATTGAGATTGAATGGGCAGTCCAAAATAACAAAGAATTTGTACCATCGCCGAAACCACCGAGAAGGGAAAGGAAGAAGAAGAATAAGGGTAGGGGTGGTGGCCGTGGTCGGAGAAGTAGTAGCGTCAATCCTGAGACAAGGTCAAGTATGGCTGTTGTGGGATGTTCGAAAGAGGAAGATGGTAGTGGAGATGGTGAGAAGAAGAGGAATGGAAAGGGGCTTGGGGGTGATGGCCCTGAAAATGGAGCGAAACCTACAGTTTCTCGGGGTCGTCATCATGGGCCTAGCCATCATACACTTGGAACGATAACGGAGACGACGGAGTTTGGCCAGGAGATCACTAATGCTGCGATCAGGGGTAACTCGATGCCGGGATCATTCACGAAGGTAAACAAACGGTCCTTTGGTGATGTTGAGCAAGGGGATAGAGATTTGGATCATGGGAGTAGTCGTCGTGATGGGTTGAGGGCTCCGATGAAGAAAGTGAAACTTGAGGAAGAACGCGATAATGGTGGGATGGCAAGTGAAGATGAAGTTGAAGGTCGTATACGGGGAGAATTTACTTCTGTGCAGAGGGGGAAGGCTTTAATCAAGGCGACATGAAACGATCATGAAGGGGATGGGCAAGAGGCCTTTTTTTCTTTTTGGTATAATTTTTTTCAAATCTTGGTCTGTTTTTGTATGATTCACCCCACGCTCTCATTCGTATCGGCTGTAATATTTGGTGGCACTGTTTGAGTAATCTTTTTTTCCCAGCGGTGTTCTTGGTCAAGGTCTTGTATATATTTAAATACGCAAGTGGTCACGGTTTTTACGCGCTGAATTGTTCGTGATAAGTGAAATCTGAAGCTTCCATTGCATCATAATGTCATATACTGTATAAATATTACTTGACTCTCACAGGAGAAACTTCGAAAGGCAAGCCACGAAATTATTTCTTATATGAATGTGGTTCCTTTCATGACCGCCGTACTAGACCGGCCGTAAATTGCACCTCGTGTTACTATGTCCAAGTTCCGATGTACGGTGGACTGCATTGTAATTAATTTAGGATTATCTCTGTATCGCCTCCTTTCAAATTTAGTAAGGGGTCAGCCTCCTAAGAATGGTCATTGTCCCTCCTTTTTTCCTTGATAAACCGCGCTTTCAATATACTAGCAGCAGTTCGGTCATAATCAGTCGTTCGGTTATGATCAGTATTTCGGTCAGTCATGACCACTCCATCAGCTTGGCCTGCTCACTCGAAAAAATATGGCATAGAACGAGCCTAGAAGGACTATACTATTGTTCACAGTTACTATGTTTGAAACTACAGCCCACTAATCCCATGGAGAACATGGCGAGAACATGTGTAGTATCATGATGCACCCTCGAAATGTAGCATTGGCTTCTTAACTATTCTTGACAAAGGGTATGCACTAGAGTATTTTCGCTTCCCGTGTCGGTCATTTCATTTGGGAAAGATCCATTATTCATCTGAATCTCTTTTTTTTTGGAACGATGCATTTGTTTTGTTTAATCCACAGTATACCAGGTTTAGCTCAATGGGTCGTCCAATTCCTCGTTTACGGGCCAGTAATATCTGCATTGGGATATGGCAACAATCGTGTTTCAATCGCACTAAGTGGAGCTCATCAGCGGTCTGGGTCGTCTTGCTTTCAAAGCTTCAAACTTCAGGTCTTACTCGGTCGTCCCTTTAGGGTCCCATCTACGTTTCGTGAAAATCTCCTACCAAACATTCTTCACGCATTCGCTTGCGCGCTACGGTTCGAATGATGATATTTATAGTAGTTGTTACTCATCAAAAGGTTCGCTATCGTTTCGTGTCTGAATTTCGATTTTTGTCCAAGTTGTGGCAGTGTCATATCTTTGTGATGAGCGGTATTCGTGTTCTTAATGCCATATTGGACGAACATCCGTAGGATTTTTTTTCTAAATTCCAGATCCAGAGTCTAATTTTTTAGAACTCCGCTGGTCATTCCAGAGTTTTCCAATTCCGTAGACCATTTGTTTCCAGACTTCCAAATTTCTTGACACTAAAAATAGAATTGCACTGAACAGCGAACGAGTTGAAATGTGAAACATAAGTTCAACGTCAGAATCCCACGCTCTCATTTATTCCCACACCGCAAGAGCTTATAGCCACGTGATCTCCGACGAGTGGTTTGGACTCGGTGTTGTCGGATGTTTGTTGAATGTTGTTATATGATTTGTATTATGTCATCAAGCTATGCATTTGAACGTGTAAAGAACTCAAGTCGAAGTCTCCATCAAAGGCCCCTATCTCATATTGTGTTCAACTCAAATTCCAGCCCCGAGTTGAACTCAAAACCGGCCAACTCAAGTTGAATCCAATAGAAGCTCTGGCCGTGTAACATGCGACTGGAACAAGTTTGGAATGGTTGGGACATCTGGAAGGGGGGGTGCTTCCAGACTTCAGTCTGGAACGACGACGATTTCGAGATCAGCTGATGCGTCATCCCGATTTAGGTGGCGGCATCAACGGCACACAGCCACGTTTCCTTTTTCAACAATCTAGAATCTGGAATTTAGAAAAAAAGTCTACGGATGGTCGTCCAGTATTACAATTTTACAAACCCCATTCATGTACCAGGTTTACAAGTTTATGCCTATTAATCGACGTCTCATGATAGAACCTTCTCCGCGTTCTTTCCGGTAATTACAGTAGGAATCTTACAAACTAAATGCAGTCCCTGAAAACACAAGTAACACGAAAACTGCCCATGAGAATACACAGTCCTTATTAGGCAATGACGACAAAAATAGTATGACCGAAACTGTATTTGTCGCGGGAAACACAGCCAATTGCAAATTGTCTCTGACATAGAAGCCCCTCGGACACGTTAAAAAACCCCATCTTACCGTATTATAAACGCTGCGGTTTTCACACAGCCCATTTGATCGCTAGACGCTGTGGGCTTGCTTATAAGCAACTTCAATTCGTCGCTTACTCTTTCGACTTCAGCAAACCTCGTTCTACTCTCGAAACATGTCGGCTGTAAACACGGTTCCATTGAATGCGTTGGAGAAGAGGGCGAGGAATCATGCGCTCCTGTGTGGCATTGGGTTCCTAATATTTTTGCCTATCGGGGTGCTGGTTGCCAGATATACGAGGACATACACCAGAACGTAAGCAGGATTCTCCAGGTGCTTCAAGCTTCCTGCTTCTCTGTTTTCTGTCGTGCACGGCCCTCCGGTGAAGCGCTTAGGTAGATCCGGAGTGATGCATAATAATTCATCATGCCTCGTCATGGCTTTGTCATTCAGATGCATTGAAGTCGAGACTAACGCTATTGTAGGTGGTTTTGGGTGCACTGGATCACGCAGTTTCTCATTTCCGGTCCAATTATCCTTGCCGGAGTGGCGTTAGGATACATGACCGGGGATGATCTTGGCCTTGAACCATTGAGCGACCCTCACCAGAGGGTCGGCCTGACATTGCTTATTCTCTACCTGGTGCAACTCCTTCTAGGAGCGGTGGTCCATTTCTTCAAGCTCCCATCCGTGTTCCATGGGCATAGGGCTCCACATAATTACCTACATATTGCCGTTGGAGTCACCATTTTCATATTAGCTGCCTATCAGGTTCGTGTCAATATTGGTCACTTTATGACAGGCTTCATTGCTTGGAGAAATGCAATATTGCAACTCTGAAACGTTGTTAACAATCGCGTCGGTGTCATCTGCGGTGGACAACGTCGGTGTTTTGAAGGCCCAGGCCTATTATTCATTCTTCATTTATTGGTTCTATTTTAGGAATTAGCTCTGGTGTTTCTTGGGCATTCGAGGCACTAAAAGTTAACCCACCTTTATCGCTTCTCAGGTACACGATGGTCTTTATACCCAATGGGCGTTCGCGACGGGAGGTTTGCACCTAGTCCCTGATTCGGCGAAGCATGCGTGGTTGGCACTCATCATTGTGAGCTAGAAACTTGATTATAAATTCATACTTAATCTGGGACTAACGATTCTTCCCTTGGGGCGATATTAATAACAGATATTCTGCGTCTTGTATGTCCTGGGATCGGGATTCTTACCTAGACAATTGAAGCGGGAGAGTCAGGCCAGGTCAGATATGAAGAGAAAGGAACCGGAAGATCGTCTAGCGAAAGAGGAGGCTTTGCCCAAGTCAGGTTAGCAGTAAATAAGCATTCAATTTATATACACCAAATAGAACGGTTATGGAATACAGAGAACGCAGTCACGGAGATATAGATACAGTCAATGAGACCTATGGTACTACAGAGAAGGAGTCGGAAATTTTTAAAAGACTAATCACGAGGGGAAAAAATCTCTATGGGTACTTGACGGTGGTCCAGCTTCAGCGGCGACGAAAGCAGAGTGATCATAGGGCAGCAAATGAAGCCGCCCAAAAAAAATAGTCCAGGATCAGAACGGGGATAACGAGGATCAGAAGGACGACGGTCGCAATCTGTTGCGAGGAGATGTGGCCAATGGATGTTTTCATGAATAATGGATCGTCTAAGAATATTGGCCAAGATTCGGCTGAGTGGAACTTCCGTTACCACCAGTGAAATTCATTTCGCTGGTCCAATGAACACTAGACACAGAAGCGGGGGAAGAATCCGCGTTTCCTTGCCCATAGGTCATCATATAGTGCTGGTACTGATCCTGTCTAGGACCACCGTGAGGCAAAATAGCCTCGGCTGGGCTATTGGGATTGGAACGATGTGGTGAAACAGATTGGCTATGCGCATCGTAAGAGGAAGCTGGAACCATCCCTTGGGCATAATGAGGTTGAGAGTGCATGGGAGGAGCCACCGAAATCGCTAGTCCAAAAGGGATAACCGGAGAACTGGATCCAAGAAAAGCTGGGAAAGGCCTATCGAAGAATAGAGCACCGACTAAGAGAGAGCTCGAATTTTGCGCCGGATAAATGATCATGCCAGCGCCACGAAGAGCAGGAGTCCCCCATGGAACAATAACGACCTTGGAATGCAAGTTTAAACATCCGATAAAACAAGCGGTCCGTGACATTGAACTGACCGTCTCATTCTCATATAGAACTCTGGATAAATTACGGAACATGATTTCATTGGCCGAGTTAAGCCTACTGTCCCGGATATGTCGATCAGCCACGAAGGTGCACATTGGGGGATGATGCTGGTCAACGTGTGTGATAACCTCATGCAATACCCTCTTCTCGTGCAAGACATGTGCAAAGAACTGTGGGGGCCAATCACGGACTCTACTGCGACAGAGTCACATCAGTGGTGCACACGGGACAGAAAATCTCATCGCACCTATCACCGTCGATCTCAAGCGCAGCAACCCGTACGTCCTGACTTCCAGCTCTATCGGATGGCCTGGTGCCGCTGACGATGAGACTGCCTCGCCATGGAGTAACAGGGGGAGATAGTAGAACCTGAGACTGGTCAACAGGAGAGGGCACGAGTGAGTGATTAGTGGGTAGGCGATAGACCATTCTGGAGATGTCGGAAAAATCTCATGGTGTTTTTGCCTTTAACTGTTCTGGCAAAAGTAGGTGGGGAAAAAGTTGATGAATTCAAACTCAGGGACAATTGTGCACCATACCTGTCTAGGAGACCGAAGGTACGCGCATGGCCTTGAAGTTGAACCAATAAACATGGTTTGGCGGGGTACTCGCCCAGGTTTGCATATTCAACCTGCCTTTTCCATATGGAGACAGTGTCCCGGAGGATCGTGCAGTACATTAACTGGTGGCTTAGAGACGGGGATCTACGATAGGGTTTGGTAATTGGTATAGAGATTACCCAGGAAGACGGATCAGGACAGATCTTACATTGCATTCCTACCAATGAGACGTTGAAGTCGGTTTACCTACAAGTCACCTTACCGCAGTGAAATGTATTTGT
Organism: Agaricus sinodeliciosus; assembly: GCA_022315185.1. Classification (NCBI taxonomy): domain Eukaryota; kingdom Fungi; phylum Basidiomycota; class Agaricomycetes; order Agaricales; family Agaricaceae; genus Agaricus; species Agaricus sinodeliciosus. Next base: position 148,165 of record JAHTMV010000022.1, on the reverse strand, counting down.
ACCTGTCACACCAAGGCTAACAGTAGTTGACAATTAGGCGGTATTCATACTTGGTTCATGTTGTAATCCTGGTGTACCACTGAGTTTGGGGGGGGGGGGGGGGGGGGGGACTCATCGTATCCAGGGTCCAATGATGAGAGCTGAATGGGCGAAAGCCGGATGAGAAGCCACAGAGTCAAGCCGATAAGCAACCAGAATAATGAATTTCACAAGTAGGGTAGCGTAGGATACTATTAGATTTGCATTCATTAAGTGGTATATCGCTCATCATCAGTAGTTCACTTACGCCTGTTTTCTGGTTATCTCCCAGGCTTCTTACAAAACACAGGTTTTGTGGCTGACACTAAGCAACATATCTATTCTTTCGAGTGAAAATGACCAAGGGGATGGAGTTTCGATTTTGGAAGGTGTCACGCTTGTTACGAATCGGCATGTCGGAGTATGAAGATTACTGATCGCATCAACGACAGATTGAGTTTGGAATCTGAATTGACTCGGGGTAAGCACCCTTGCACCTCTTGGTTGATCAAAAATCAGAGCTGAGTCCAAGTATTTACAGTACTGGGCGAACTACTGATGACTGATAGTATTGGTAGGATGGCTTCCAGATATTCGGAGATAGCCCCGTAGTGTAATGGCAAGACTCAGGGCTGCTGCAGCAACGGTCCTCGCCGACGTGCTTTATATGTGACCGGCAGCTTCGCAGTGTGAAAGGGGGTTACGAAGACGACTGACAATACTGAGAGCGCTGGCTGGAGAAGATGGGAATCAATCGAATTTGCCAGTGGCGGAACAGACCACGTTCCAGCCATGTGGCCTGGCCACGATAGGAGCCCGACGGTTATTGTGTAAATAATTACATGAATCGAGTCGGTAACCTGTCGAGAAGTCGCTTCCTTTCGGTGACACAGCAACGATCATCATCCAAGTTTTCGGCTGCCTTTCTTCGGTCACCGGTGTGGATCCTTGCTTGGTTTCACAGCCACTGTTGTGCCGACCCTTATCGGAATATTCAGAACCTTACTGATTTCGCAATCATTCAATCATTTTTTCGAACAGGACTGCGGACGCGAGAATTCGAGACAAATCGAACTTCAGTCAACGAATCGCGATTCTTTGAGACTCTTGCCTTTCATAGCACCCCCCGAGCCAGTCAGCCGAACTCCTGTGATATATCATCATCCGTCCCCATGACATTATGGATCCTTACCCGCCTTTCGCGAGAGCTGTCGATCCTGGACTTTTCGTCATCGGCGCCTGTCATTACATACCTGCACCTGATAGCGTCGTGCCTTGCCTTAATTGTACTAACCTGATCTGATTTATCTCAGATCCCATTGACTAAAGCCAACATATTCCCCAAGTTCAACGAAAGCTTGGTATGAGTAATTGAGGATGAGATGATGGTCCTACTTGAATTGGATGCAAATATTTCGTGCTCTCGACATAGACCACTTATCGTCCTACTAGTATCGGCCATTGGAAACACGACCAGGATTACAGGAATCAGGATGAACTATACAGTTGAAAGGTAGTCTTCACTAGAATTTATTCTAATTGTATTATAAGGTTGCCTGGGTCTGTGGCGCACATGCGTTACGTGCCAACAGACAGACAGTGGAGATAGTACGAGAATTTAAGCATCGGTTCCTAATCCGGCAATCTATTGGAAGGGGACGCTTTTGCTAATTATAAGCCTTCTGTCCCTCAGTGCTCACAGACTTTCTCAGGCTAGTCCGTGTGCCAAACATCCAAGGGGATTCTATGGGTGGAATAACCAGCCAAATTACCACCAGACATATCGTCCCAAAACTGTTTTTCCTGCGGCCTTGTACTCTTTCTCAGCTCAGCTGCTGTAATGGCTCCATGCAGACTCCATGTGGTATTGTAGGACGTCACCATCGCCACTAACCTTTATTGAAGTGACCTCCGATCAAGAGTTTTATAACTCCATTAGACTGGCACTAATTTACCGAATGGTGAGATGTTTTCACTTCCACTGATTTCGTTTTACCATGCTTGCAACACTAACGACTCTCGGCATAGTTGCGGCACACAAACTATTGTAGGAGTGATCTAAGAGTTGTATTTACTTCCTCTGGTGAAATTCGAATGGCGACTTCAATCGCATCGATCCTATCTTGTAAAGGTACAGATGATAATCAAAACGCAAACCGGCTCACCAGAGGGGAAGTTCGCTGAGGCCAGGGTCAGGAAGGGAAACGTGAATTGCTTCGGAAGTCCGCCTAGCGTTACCATTGCGAACGTATACATGTCTCGATACTTCGTAACATCGAGTATTTCTCTCAACACAGAGTCGTAACTAAGGAACTATGGTCAAAAGAAGAAAGTTGAAAGGTCATGCATGCCTTGCGAAAGTAACGGATGGTCGTTCCTACCATGGGGATAGGTGGTCTGGGTCATGAAGGAATTTCTCTTAGAAGCTCTGGCAAGTAACCAGGATTTAAAGGCTGCATTCAGAACCCACAGGCTGATGATGACCTATGGATTAGCTCGGATATGTAGAACCCAAAAAGCCTTGGAAACGATCAGCTCAACCAAGTCACAATAAGCTTCTGTGTTGGTCATCTCAGATCTGGTCACTCAAAAAGGGAATTCTACATCAAAAAAGGAAGAGAATGTGGACGTGATTCGGTGTCCTGATGCTTCTCTCAAAGGGACAATAACCTCCTGCGATGCGCAGAACTTCGTGGGAGCAACAAGGGACGCTTGCGTGTTTCTGTGACGATTTCCTTGACGGCATCTGCCACGAGCCGCTAGCTTGCTGCTAGCAATTTTTAAAGAATTTGCTCGGGTCATGCTGTCATGTAGCCACATAACGATTTAAAGTTGCGCACCTGGACAGCTTGTTATTTGCTTGTTATCATACTTTAGAAGCGATCAAATCCCCGATGAGTTCGTTCCTAGATCAGGATCACAAAATAAATTCCTGGGTCGCCGTCATAGTGCCAGTCAAGGTCAACCATGGGGCCAACATGGGGCCGTTCACCTAATCACCGCTACTTTTGATAACGGAAATAGGTACTTCATTTCTCACAATTAAATCGTTCCTTGAAGGAAATGGTAATACGTAGACACAAAAACCCCAAGAATTTTTCTTGACACTTTCAATTGATTTGGTGCAATATTTCTTGATCCCACCGATTTTGTTATCTACTATACGTGGTATATCAGATTAGATAGAGGTAAATTTAATTTCCGAGCCAATTGCTCTGGAATACCACGGTTTCGTAGAGTTAAATTGTTTTCGAATTTTTTGAATCAAGTCCTATTTAGACGTTCATAGGTATCGGTATTAACTATTCGCCGCCCGGCTCTACCCGCACCGGTCACTGAACCACACCACATCGAAAACATCTGTTAAGACATCGGTCTTTGATGGTGATTCACTATCCCTGTTGGAACTCAGCCTACGCCATCCTCAAAGCGAGCGTGCTCCTTGGCCGGAGTTAGAAGACGATTCTCAATTATTGATTGTTATGGCCAAGGACACCTTTCACCTTGATGAAGTCACTTTTCGGGATTCTATTCTTTCCAGCATAGCAATCACCTAATGTAATGTTCACACCGTTGTAATTGGCAATCCTATTGTGAGAGAATTCCGTTAAACATTTAAGTGAATATTGGCTGAGAGATGCAGGGTAATTGCAGGTTTGTCGTGCTTGGATATTCAAACATGAGCAATTTCGATGATGCAAGGTTGCATTTGGTAAACATAAAGTAAGAGAAGATCAGAATGCTGAAAATTCTTTGGAGCAATCGAGTATTGAGTCACTCTTAGGCCCGATGTGGAATGGGCGTTCCTGATATATATCCCAGCGGACAACCAGGGAGAACGAAAGCGGACAACCACGTTACAATACATTACAGTATTCTCGCCAATTTCTACAGCTGTATTCAAGACTAAAATCGTCGATCAACTCGGGTTCGGCCGCATCTCAAGATCAAATGAATATGCTCGCCTGGAAATTTGGCAACACGGTATCAAACAGGGAAGGACAATCGACAAGCTGCCAGTAGTTCGTGCCATGAAAGAGCCAATGATGTTTGATACCGACCAGACAGCCCCTCGGTTCGATTCTACTTTCGGCTTGCGTCACTTCCTCGATTTTGGTTAGTCTTTTTTTTATTAAAAAAATCGAGGATATTTCCCTGCACTAAACGGCGTCAAATCGCCGTCCTGCGAGGTATAAGGCCAAGCCTAAAGAGCCCTCTCATTAAGTCACTTCACAAACCACCGCTTCTGCTTTCGACGAAACCAAAGAAATTCGTTTTTGCAGCAGCAATAGTCCGGAACTTGTCCACAGGTACATGTTTTATTCATGCTCCGGCGCTCTGGAGTCACTGGCAGGGCTAATGTCACAGGGACGTAACAGGAACGTCTATCCTGGACCATTTGTGCCTATTTGTCACGGCCCTCGATGTGCCATCACTGCCGTATCATGGCCGGACAAATGGGGATGCCAGATAGATTGAATATTCCGGCACTCCAAGGTGGAAGGCATACAGCAGCTAGCTCCATGACTCGTTGTGACTGTGAATTGCTGTCGCGAATAAATCGCTGTTACTCCCCCTGACCCAGGAACCTGACCCCGAAAGGGCTAGTTGTCAAGTGTCCCAAGCGCTTTGATGGAGCCAAAAGAAAGAGAAGTGACTGCGAGTACGCAGTTGTATCACATGCTTAGTAGTGATTCATTGATTAGCTAAAGATCTCTGTACAATGGCAGCTTGCACTCAAAGAACGAACTCGAGATCTAAACAAGTGATACATACTGCAGCTTGAACCAGCACGAACTTATAGGTAGCTTGGAAGTTGATAATCAACCGTCGACGTCCTATGGCTTCTGTAATAATCCTTGGTTGCCCAAGCTGTCAATTTACTATCGAGCCTAAGCGATCTTGTTTACTACTGTATTATTCACTTGTGAAATCAAAACATGCATGATATACATTTGGCGGCGTGTCCTCAAAGTCAGAGATTCTTCTTTCTCTACGTTAGATTCTCCGTTAGGTTCTCCGGCAACAAAAGGGGGCTTAATACTGTACTAACGCGACCGTAAGTTTACACACTTGACCAAAAGGGTTTTCCGATAAATCCCCAAAATCGCGAAAAATCGAGAAAAAATTATTTCCGCAATAAAAAAAAAAGTCATGCTGACTGTTGACTGAACTCACGGTCGTGTTAGTACATTAAACAGCGAAAAGCGGGAGAAGTATTGAATGCTATATAAAACATATATTATCAATTATAGTAATTAGGCCGAGAAGTAAGCTTCCCTCTATATCGCATATCACTAGTGATATGCGATATAGAGGGAAGCTCTCTTGCTGAAAAACATGGCAGGATGCCTAATGCAGAAGACATTCATACACGTTATTCACTTCCTATTGAAATTACCAAGCGGGCTGGCTCGTTTGGCACCAGCGCAAGTAACGTTGCCGGAACAGGTTATCCGAGCCTTTTCTTCTTCTTTCTCATCACCACCATTGGTTTGTGTTTTTTGCTTTTGCGATATTGTATAACCACGTTTACACGTTCATTTCCGTCCTTTTCGCGCTGTCTCGTTATGACACTTCTGACGACACAATACCCGGAGAAAAAAATCTGACTACCGTGGCTGAATCAAAAATTAAGGGATCTGGGGACCACATGTCCAAGCCCTAGACTTCAACGTGGGCGATGATTCTGAATGAATCATATTGATGGAATCGTCGAAAACGTCTATCTCGGGCGACCCGGTGATACCTCCCAGACATCGTATGGAGTGACGTTCATCACCCCTAAAAATGTCACCTGTGGAGCACGAGTGTATGTATGAGAGTAGCACGCCGTCCCCAATTAAAACCCTGGAAAAGCTTGAGCAGTGGCGAATTGAGTTAAAGATGTTTCATCTTTATCTCTGAGCATTAAACACCTGTCAAAGTCACATACGCGTATTCAATTTAAGAGGCTTCACGAGCGCCCAGAAAAAGTTTTATCGACAGATGAACGAACTCAATTCGCGGGAGAATTCTTATCTTTACGATATGCAAATTGAAATGGGGAATATATGAAGTGAAAAAAAAATCTCGAACCTCTGATCAGAGATTTGGTCACCGATCGTAGCGAGGTCAAGGTCCGGCGGACGAGTCATAGACGTTCACCCATGGCTTGGCGAACATAGTTCGTCGAGGAGTCATAGAGCGCATGCATAAGAGTTCAGATACTCCAATAGGGTTAGCATCTACCCTTTGGGCCATTTTCATGCTAAACAATCATCAGTACCCTGCTTCGCAAACGAAAGGCATGAAATTACCGAGAATCAGATATCGGGCGGGCATATCGACGAGCTCCCAAAAACTAATTATTCCTCGCTCTGGATAGTAAGGCCGCAATTAAACCAGGCGAGTCGTTGGTTTGAATATACGTGTCCGTAAATTCGGATAAATTACTATCAATGCCAGACACGTCTACGGTGGCAAGTTGATACGTGTTCGGCAAAAATACCAGGGTGATTTCGACAAGTTTGTTCCGCTCTACTTGGTACGCAAGGCGAACCTCGTTATCAGAGACAGACTCTGATGTGACTAGACCTCGGAGGTCCCGATGAAGTTGCAATGACGCTGTAAACCTGAAAAGAATATCATTCAAACAGTGCAGATAGCATGTCTGAAGACAATTTTACAAGCGTACCATTCGTAGAGTGGTTCAATGCGAGGGTCATCTTCTCTGACATCCGCAGCTTTGCTTTTGACTAATTTCTCCGCCTCTGCACGGTTCGCTCGCGCGCGCTCCAATTCGACATTATCCGTTTTGACTTCTTCCTTGGATTTTTGTAACTGTTTTCGAACAGCTTCTACCTGATCACTAAGTTCTTGCATCTCTGTTACCTGATCCTCGGCCTTTTGCTCAGCTGCTGCGATCGTCAGTCGAGGCTGCGGATGAGTTTGTCGGAGACGCGTAAGTTTGAGACGAGTGTCGATAATCTGCTGCGCAACTGCAGCGGATTTGTCGATGATAGCTTTGGCTTTATCATAATCCTCTTGGACGAGGGGTGAAAGAGTACGGATGTTGTGATGCAATTCAGCCAAACGTGTCTTGGCCGTCTTGAGCTTTGCTTTCTTCTCTTCGTTCGTAATCTCCCGTTCTTTGATATCGGCAGCGGTGACAATGGGAGCGTCATCAATGTCGCTGACGATAGACTTTACATAACGATCTTTGGCATTTTGCTCGAGGAATTGGAATTTGAGCTTTCGCAAGAATTGCTACGAGTATATACGTGAGCACGACGCGTTGGTTCAGATGAACAAGACCTGCAGTCTGAGCGATAAGGTTTGCAGAGACAATGCTTGGATCTCGGTGTTCGGAGCCCTCGAAATCGATGCCGGATTCCTCAAGGTTAAGTGTGCTGAATTCGATGGGATTCCGGAGGAGACGAAGGTTGGCATTGACTTGCTCAAATTGAGACTTTATATTATTTGAAGCTTGGAGTACCCGTTCTTGTTCTTGTTGGAATTCGAGGGACGGCCTGCTTGTCATCGTAATTGAGAGGCAACCTGGAATCACGTGCTAAGATAAACAAGCATTATTACGTAAATTTTGATTATCGACCCTCCCTCGCGTTCATGATTACAAAAAACGAGCATCGCTCTGAAATTGAAAGAGTTATCTCTTCGATGGCATCTTGACTCAAGATTTACATCGGCACCAACGTCTTTCATCGCAAGATCTATCCATTCTCCGACAACTTTCTTTCGTGCCATTACTGTACTATTACGACCGGATGTTCACTGTCAATTACATAAGCATGACAAGTGTCACTCGGATGTTAGTTCACGAGGTCACGAAAACTGTTGACATCATGTTCACATTTCTTTTTATGGATATGTTTTTCCTTTTTTAGATATGTTTTCGCCAATGGGGTGTTCACACCCCCTGTTGACATGTTGACGTGAACTAATTTTAGTTCACAAATAGCCGTGTTGACTGTTGATGTGAACATCCGGTTGTAATAGTACAGTATTACTTACAAGCCCGGTCACCAATCTTTCTGAATGTTTGAATTATTGGTAATGTTAAGGCTTTCCAACTTCAAATGTTTTATTATTGAGAATATTCAAATCATCCTCTATTCAAATCATCCTCGTCCGTGAACTTATCAAAAGGTATTGTTTACCCGCAGACAATGAACTCATTGCATGCACAGACAGGTCCGAGTAGGATAAGTATCCAACAACATAATATTATCGTTGTGTATCATCGTTGGAAATCATTCCGAGTTTCCCGCTTTCTCTTTCTCAATACAAACATTCTTATATACATGAGTCCAACTAACATGAATAAACTCACCGAGAAAGCGAAAGAATGAGAGATAATGATATTTAATCGATGGTCACTGAGCTGATATCGCGAGAATGGCAAAGACTTGGCCCTAAGGGCCTCAAATCATCTGGGTCCGATTTGGTATTGGCAGGAATATATTCGCCGTGATGGTAAAACCAAACTCGAATCAGGTCCTATTCATGACGGTAAATTGAGAAATTGATAGAGAAGTGATTGTCCATGAGCAATCTAACTTACGGACTGACTCCCGAAAATTAATAGGACAAGAAGCGGTACTGGATTGCATTGTCAGAAAAGGTCAATGGTGAATGGCGTATACGTACTGCATGCGAGGAGTATATCAAATGCTCTCCCCGAATCCTTTGTGATAACGAATGCAACTGCAAGTCTAATAAGCGTTGAGGTTAGAGAGAGTTTATAAAATTCAAGAAAGACGTACAGTAGGGTCATTATTCCAAGAATACTAAATGCAAACACACGGCATAACATGGACCAAGGAGTTCCAACCGAGATCGAGAATAAAAATCTTCGATTTTGAATGATTCGATATGCGAGAACACCTGAGATTTACTGGAGTGAACAGTAAATGGGGCGAGGTTTTGTAAATTTACTTAATAGTAAAATGACAGTTGCTGTCATCAGCACTAGAAGAGAGGCTATACGAGTCCTATGAATATGAAAATCGTCAATGATAATTCGCCACGAGGGAACGGTATTTTGGAAACATACAGTGAAGACATCTTTGAATCACAATAAACTGCTGTAGACGATCTTTTCACAGTTTCATAATACTGTGCAGCAAACTAAATGCTAGTTTGAATAGTCAGTCGGAAGATATGGTTTAGGACGTACTGCAATTATACCGATAACGATCCCAACCCACACAAAGTAGGGCGTAGAAATAAGCTTGAGAGTCAATCAATTTCGGTTGACGTTAAAATTAACGATAAGACGTACTGTCAGTTAAGTCACAGGCCACGTTTCGAAAGCGGAGGTATATAACACTGAGCGGAAACTTAGGAACATCTGTGCTTTTATTAGCATTGGTTTGCATGCGCCTCTGAGGACTTACTTGAGTAACGAGAGCAAGTGTTGTACACGAAGTCCTATTAGGCCCCATGAATTAGACAACAGATTTACTTGAAAACATGTGATGAAAACTCACAATACGGGCGCGGCATATATCAACCCGCTGCGAAACGTTCCGCAATATTTATCAATCGTGTTTGAGCTGGCGAAAGTGTACACACTTATTCCTAGAGACATAGTTCTTCTTGGTGGCACATGGATATAAAAGAAGATGATTGTTGGACCAAACTCGAATCGAAGGATGGTTACTTGTCCACTTGCAACTCTGATGAAGAAAGAGAGGGAAGGGAGCGACCTGGGATTTGATTCATTGCCATCTCATATAGTAACGGTACGACATGACATTGGCAATTCGCATGGGAGGATAATGATGGAGAAAGCAGTCGATATCAATGGGGCTATGTGCTTACTCTATCCTTGTTGGCGGGGAGGATATAAGATTAGAGTCGTGGAAACCCAAGCTCTTGTATAAGCAGAGGTGATCCAAATCTCGCTGGCGATGCGCACTGCCACCTAGTTACTGGTTGATGTAAATGTTGAGTCTTGCAGGCAGTGGGTTATTCGATTAATACATGTTCTATCGGCACACGAACCACCAGTCCGGAATAAAGGTTAAGTTCGTCGAAGAAAAAACAGGGAATTGGCAGTTCAAGTGCTCCGGAGTTCGAAGCAGTGCAATTCCACACCGAGTTATCGAGCGATCATTCGTTGGCAGAGCTGCGAGCTATCCATGTCAGCGTTTCCTTCTTCCACCGAAGCATAGGACCTACCCGTTATTGGACGACCATCCGTAGACTTTTTTTTTCTAAATTCTAGATTCTAGATTGTTGAAAAAGGAAACGTGGCTGTGTGCCGTTGATGCCGCAACCTAAATCGGGACGACGCATCAGCTGATCTCGAAATCGACGTCGTTCCAGACTGAAGTCTGGAACACCCCCCCCCTTCCAGATGTCCCAACCATTCCAAACTTGTTCCAGTCGCATGTTAGGTCATTTTATACCGTAAAATGAGTCACGTTAAAGATTTAATCTTGATTCCATCTGAAAGTGTAGGTCTTGAGGTCGTGAGACACTTGAGATAAGCACATGCTGCTCTGCAAAGCTTACAATTGTGACGCGATGGGCCACTCGAAAGGGTATCTTATGAGAATTGTTACCAAAAAAAACACTGTACTTCTCAGCAGCCTATTGAAAACTTGCGAGGGCATAGCAATTACTGTGCTTCAACATATAATTTAATGGCCAACATACAGTCAACCAGTACAACAAGTAACTCGCAAGATCATTCCCCACTCATTCACCACCTCCCCCAGTGATCAAGCCATCTGGACTTGTCACCGCACTCCCGCACACGCGTCCTGGCCCTTCACGTTCTTCTCCTTTCCCTTGACAGCACGCAATGCCGAAGATCTCTCCAACCCTCGGGAAGGATGACATTGGGAAGCCCGGGGCCCAACCCTGCCTATCACTCTTATTTGGTCTACTCTATTTATTAGTATACTTTCTATAGTGTACCGCGGATTGTGTTCGAGCGTCGCGTAATAAACCCTGATTCAAAAAAAAAAAAAAAAAAAAATTGCAAGATCATACTCGTGTAAGTGCAATTCTATTTATAGTGTTAAGAAATCTGGAAGTCTGGAAACAAATGGTCTACGGAATTGGAAAACTCTGGAATGACCAGCGGAGTTCTGAAAAAATAAACTCTTGATCTGGAATTGAGAAAAAAAATCCTACGGATGTTCGTCCATTTTGTAGCTTGAGATTGGTGTGCTCCGGGTGCTCTGGTCGCATCAATTTCTGATGCCGGCGATGGCCGAAGGTTCGTTTGTTTTCACGCCACATTTTCGATTGACAGTTGTGGGATCCTAATAACCCGAATTTACTGGTTCCAAGCTGGTTCTTACCTTGTTGCTATAAAAAAGGACAAGGGCAGTGTACGGAAAGAAGAGAGAAACAATAACCTTGCTAAGCGAACCAATCGCCAACCTGCGATTAACCTGCGATTATCATTCTATTCATATTCCTGGACCCACAATGACGCCTTGGATTGATACCATGTGAGGACGCTGACCGGTCTCAGACCGCAACGCCACACAGTGAAAGGTATATAAACCTCCCCCCCCCCACCTATCCGTTTCTTCACAACTCTTCCTCGAACTCTCACTTCGAATGCGCACTCGCTCAACGCTAGAGCACGCTTGTGATCGATGTTCGACCTCGGTGGTCGGGCAAGAGATCCCCAGCTCTACCGTCTGTCTCTTCGCCCTCATCGTCGTCAACACTCGCTGATTCTTATGCTCTTAGTTCGCTTTCTGATGCGGACGGTCTGGGTGACTCGTAGTCGGTGGCCCTACTCTCCGACATCGACCAATGCGTATGTAGCTCTCATACATCGTTGTGCTTGATGCTGACATCCTTCTCTTAGTTGCTAATATACCCCGGTCTTGACCATCTCCAGCAAGCGGCGGCGATGCTCGCATTTTTTTTATTCCATGCATTATACCTTTTTGAAACCTCCTGCCACCCACCGACGCCACCGAGGGATTGATATTTGGCACCTCTTGTTGCTAACGCGCGAGAGCGCTGTACCAGGGCTGGCACGCGACGACCGTATGTCTACCTTTCCTATTTACTCTCGCGGCTGACTGTGTATCAGATTGCTACTACTCTGCCGGCCAGCCCTACTGAAATATCCGAAGCTGATAAACAATTTTTTTTTGTAAAAAAGCAGCAAGCTATAGGCATTACTTGCCCAGGTAAGCCCTCTTTTTTGCGTACTGATCTTAGCTGACTCGTACTGCATTAGCGGTTTCCTCAGGTGAGTCATCATATGCACTGAATATCGACTCTGTTCCTTGGTTGATGCTGCACCTCGCGGCATTCCCTACTGTGAGTCCCGTCCACTGTTCCTTATATTATACTGCTGCTCACAAGGTTGTAGGTGTGCTTCAAGACGACGCCGTGTGCTTCAAGAGATTTGCTACTTCAGAATCAGATCCTGTGTGAACATCGCTTCGTCTGTCAGCATTAATGAGTCGCGAGCTCTCAAGGCATTCATATCGACCCACCCCTCCTCGGACGGACAGTTGATTTCTAAGTTCTCAGCGAGATGATGTCGTTGACGGCGGAGGTTTGCATACATCCCGCTGTCCATTCCTCGCTCAGGCAGCAGCTGGACCGTCAAACATTCAGCAACGAGTGTTACCGACTTGTTCGCGCTCTGGTCACAGACTGCTGCAGCTGGTTTGAGCATATAACATGTACGTGATTTTCCAACACCGATTCTTGGTTCTATACTAACTCGACTCTTGGATCTTTAGGTGTGATTCTGTGTGCATCAAGATTCAACACTGACGCCAAGATATGCAGCGGCTGGGCTAGAGAGAGCTGCGGACCGCTGCGGCTGTTTTGAGTATATAATTTGTACGTCTTCCTTTTGCTCTTTGTCGTTCGAGATGTAGACTGACGACGCTTTATCATATAGGTGTGATTATCTGTGTGCCTCAAGACTCAATATTGTGACTCCAAGATATGCAGCAGCTGGGCTGGAGAGAGCCGCGGACTGCTGCAGTTGTTTTGAGCAATACACCTTGTTCGTTTCCCGTTTTCTCTTCGAATTCTGCCAGCTGACAATCGTTTAAGGACTCTATCTTGACCGATGCTTTTCGGATCCAAAACTCCAGGAAGCCTACTCAAAATGAGCGGTGGTGGAAAGGTAGGCCATTCCACATACAAAACCTACTTTCTTCTTCATGATGGTGAATCGAGTTTCTTGGCCTGGCTGAATATCTGACTAGAAAGGGTTGTGCAGCTGTATTAGCACTTGAATTGAAATATATGCCTGATCCCACTGGCGTTGCTCCCCATCTTTACGAATACCGTGACCGGACACCATATTGCTCACGTTCTCGCGCTCAGCTCTTGGATCTGGGATGGTGAGAGAGCGAATGTACACTCAGAAAACGGCCTGTACCATAAAGACTGATTCTCACTTGATTCAACATGACACCAAAACAAGTACGTCCACTCCGATATACCATCCTCCGGATGCACAAATGTAAATTCTATACAACAACTTCCGGCTGAAGTGAACAGAACCAGAAGGGTATGATCCGGAGATCGGGTCTTTCAATTTTCCAAATGATGTTAAAGCCGTTCAAAGCAGAAAGCACAATAATTTGGCCAAAAAGTGGTTACCCAGTCCTGGTCATTTCCTTCTCCCCACTCGCCTTTGCGTTCATGCTGCACGGCACAAATTCAATGGGTGGTTTGCAAGACATCAATGTTCCACTCACATCACAAGCCGAGTTCCATGGATCAGCCGAATCTGTTACTGCTAGCCTAGCAGGACGACGTAACTGCAATTTGACTGCGTTCAATGAAGGTATAGCGGAAATGTCAACTGCTTTGAGAGGCATTTGCTTGAGTAAGCCGTGCGTCATGGATTCGTGACGTCGAGATTCATTCTTATGCATTAAATTAGCTTCACAAACGTAGAAGGAAAAGATGGAGAACTCACGAATGGCAAGTCACTCAACGCAAAAAAAGGAAAACTATCACCATACGCCTCAAACCGAGAGGTCACCAGGCAAATGCAGGACTCATTATGGAAGGTTGTATCTCCATATCGCATCCCAGCTAGAACCACCGCTATGGCCAATTAATACAGACTCGATCTCGTTTCATCATCATCCCAGTCAACTTCGTTGATTGAAAAGAAGACCGAGGCTTGAGAGGTCATCGGAAGCTTAAGAGACTCGGCAACGTTCTGCAGGATAGCGGACTTCCCAATTCCAGCAGAACCAACCACCCAGCGGATTTTTCTTGTCGTTGCAGTTGGCGATGAAGTATAGGCACCGTTCAAGGGTGGCCAAGCGGGTTCCCAGGATGACAACGCGGAGGTGGATCACGAGCGGAAGAATCAGATGCGGCCACAGGGATCGTTTTCTCGAGGAGTTTCTCCATGACTGACAGAGAAAGTAATTAATAGAGGTACTGAAACAAGGATGCTACTTGCATTGGTTTGAGGTGGTATTATAAGTAACTAGTTAAGATGTTATTAGTATAAGGAAAACTATCACGGGAGAATCTCACCATTGCCCTCAATAAAGGTTCCCATCACAGTGAAGTCGTGAGCCAGATTGAACATGCCAGTATTATGAGGCTGCGGCCGCGGGAATACTGCCCTTGGGGTTGCTGGGAGCGTTTCAGGTGCCTTCGTTTCAGAGTTAAAATCCATAATCGAAACTCACAGTCAGCTGCGGAGAATTCAAACAATGTTATGAAGGCGTATTAAATGAATATGGCGAATGCTGTGGCGCCAGTACTAGTGTCTGCTGGGAGTGGGTAGATTCCGCTGGAGCGGGAAGACACGGGAGATGGGCAGGCTGCGGGGCAACCGAACTATGAGGACTGAGCGCTACTGCCGACCTGGAGTCAATAACGCCAGCATGGGTGAGTGCCTCCAACGCCTGCGAGGTTTGACCACTGAATTCATCCAGCACTCCGTCTGCATGGACGTGCCCTGTCCAGCCTATAGTTATGTTTCGCCTGACACGTCGGGGACGGATCTGCTCTACCCTGACCCTTCTAATTTGAAGACAAGTGTGGGAACCTTAGGTGCACCTGCTCTATATGACAACTCAGGACGAGCTCTATTGGCTAATGGCTTTGCAACGGCTGTACACGGGCGGAAATTCTCATTGTTTTTATGCCTCAATGTTCATTTTGCACTCGGAAAATCGATAAAAGTACACCCTTGTGACAGAAAAGTCAAAAATATCCGGAAAACTCTCTCAAAGAGCCTTCTCTCCAAGTTTAGAAGCTCCACAGTCAGCGTGAGGTTCTCCCGCTATAACTCCATGAGAGGGCTTGCAAGACGTCGTACAGCTTTTGTTCCTGTTGTTTACTCTGCCTGACTACAAGATGCATTCCGCCTTCCTCATTGCTTGTACGCTTGCCGCACTACAGGTATGCAGGGCCGAGATAGTCGAGTCGTTCCATGATCTCCGTACAACAAATTTTGACTTCATCATAATTGGAGGTAAGTACTGACTTTCCCACAGAACTTTCTTTCTCAAAACCATTATAGGTGGAACCGCAGGAAACGTTGTTGCGAATCGACTCACGGAACATCCGGGGACAGAAGTACTCGTCTTGGAAGCAGGGGGGTCGTAAGTACGATTTCCTTTCGAT
Organism: Agaricus sinodeliciosus; assembly: GCA_022315185.1. Classification (NCBI taxonomy): domain Eukaryota; kingdom Fungi; phylum Basidiomycota; class Agaricomycetes; order Agaricales; family Agaricaceae; genus Agaricus; species Agaricus sinodeliciosus. Next base: position 132,538 of record JAHTMV010000022.1, on the reverse strand, counting down.
ACTACTTTCCCGTTATTTAAATTCCATCTCCAGTCCTGACGGGGTTTTAAACACTACCGTGCCTTATTTCTGTCTTCGAGCAACACCGCATACGTCTACCGATTGGAATTATACAACCGTCCCACAGGCAGAAGCAAACAACAGATCTCTGGTGCTTCCACGAGGGTATGCCCTGGGAGGAAGTAGTACTGTCAGTAAGTATGTTATACATACTTTCAAAAATACTATTCACACGACCGATAGACTACATGGTGTATACAAGGGGTACTTCAGAAGATTGGGATCGTTACGCCCGGGTTTCTGCTGACCCCGGCTGGTCGTGGGACCGTATGCAAAAGTATTTCCGTCGGGTTGGTCGCATTCTATTACGACTACCTATACTAAACAAAACTAATTAGAATGAGAAATGGACGCCACCTGCCGATCATCATGATACAACGGGCCAATTTGACCCCGAGGTTCATAGCTTCACTGGAGTCAATTCCGTCAGTCTTGCTGGGTTCCCTTTGCCCCTTGATGAAATGGTTGTCAATGCAGCAAAACAATCACATCCTGACAGCCAATTTGCATTCCGGCGAGACTATAATTCTGGCCAACATCTTGGAATTGGTATGGGTGTCTTCTCCGTGTGAGCTAATTCATTTTTAATCTCTAACGTCTCTTCAGGCTATATGCAGAATACTATCAAGGACGGTGAAAGAAGTAGCTCTGCTACATCTTACCTTGCACCACGGTATGCCAACCGAAAGAATCTACATGTTTTACTCCATGCGCAAGTAGCGAGAGTCCTGAATTCGAATAAGAAAAATAAGGATCGACCCTCGTTTGACACTGTCGAGTTTACTGACGGTTCAGGAGGTAAGGAGACTGCTGCCAGATCATGATGTTGATTTGAAGGGAATATACTAGGCCCATTGCGTCGTTTGCAGGTGAAACGCGAGATCATCTTATCGGGGGGTAGCTTCGGCAGCCCTCACATCCTCCTTAATTCGGGCATTGGCGACTCTGAAGCTCTCGCAGAAGTTGGGGTCAAAACTGTTCATCATCTCCCCTCGGTTGGCCGAAACTTATCCGACCACTTTTCGTCTCAAGTGCATGGCTTGTGAATGCCAAAGACTCAGAAACATTGGATCTAATGAACCGAAATGAAACCCTTGCAAACGAAAATCTTAAATCATGGCAAACAAATCGCACAGGTCCTCTCGCTGGTGGTATATCCAATACCGTAGGATGGATTCGTATCCCACCAGATGCAGATTTTTTCAAAAAGTTCCCCATCAAGATCCATCTCCAGGTCCAAACACAGCTCATATTGAGTTAATTCCGATGGTATGGTATACATCCATTCTGAGGAAAATACTAACATGCATTCCTAGAGTGGTATTCTTCAACCACCATTCCCTGACGCGGTCATTATCTGACGATTGTAACCGCTCTTTTGCAGCCCACAGCACGTATGTTCAATGACACTCCTAAATTTGGGCATGTGAATTCAACTTTTGCCGGGCATTTTGACAGGCGGCAGTGTTACATTGAGATCAAATAATCCCTTCAGTGCTCCCCTGATTGACCCGAACTACCTCGCCAACGATTTCGACGTTGCACTCATCAGAGAAGGTATTAAACTCGCTCGGGAATTGGTCACTCTGCCAACTTTCGATGGTTATATTATTTCATCATTGACAAACTCAACAACGGATGACGAAATCGATGCATTTATACGAAACGGCCTTATCAGTGGCTTACATCCTGTATCCTCTTGTGTTATGTCGCCTCGAGGCGCTGATTACGGTGTTGTCGATCCCGATCTAAGGTTGAAAGGAGCTGACGGTATACGTGTTGTGGATGCTTCAGTTTTGGTAGGGGGTTCTTCCAGCTTTCGGAATATGCTAGCTGAGCTTGTTTTCGCTTTAGCCATTCACCCCGGCTGCTCATACCCAAGCTTCTGTCTACGCGGTTGCAGAGAGGGCTTCGGATATGATTAAATCTCATTGGAGGATCTAAATGCTATTAGGTGTAGCGTGAACTTGAACTGAAGACCGTCTTTACAGCCATTGCTCTTCATTCCACACAACATATGAAATTAAATTACAGGCGTTTTGCATGAATGTTTTGGTAGCGTGCTTACATCTCGTATTATGGAATCCTTTCTGAGTATACAAGGCTTCGCAAGTACTCCGAGTCTGCGATTGCTCTGTCGCATTATTGGTTATGCTTTTGGAGAAGGAACTGTATAATTCGGCCTGAGTCTATCTCCAAGCTGAATGCGTGAATCGTATTTGCGTTGGTTCAAGTGTATCGACAGAGCTAGTGCAAGGTGCATGGGGAGCGGATGATTTGTTGAATCCCTGAAGCGTACGTTTTCTCTCAGTTTTTTTTCAAATGACTCTACTGCAAGTTCGACTACGTAACAGATTGAATTATTTGTCTGTCAAGTATAGAGGATCTGTGTACGTACAACGGATCATATAAAGCGAATACTCTGTTAGAGGGTGATTACGCAAACATGATTTGACAAATAAATTTGCCCAGGTTTTGAGTAGGACTACTGCAGACACATTCAATCCGAAGCGAGAAAAAGAAAATACAGTAGAAACCATCATGATATTATATTGATATGTTATACGTACACATAAGGCCAGTGCCGCAGTCGAGCGTTCGTCTGTAATTCCATCAATTACGGCGATGCATTAGATAAACGCACCAAAGTCCTTAATGCTTCGCCCTCAAAACCACCGTCGTCGGCAGCTCGTCCCTCTTCTTAATTTCGAAGAGAAAAAAGGCTGTAACTCTCCGGTGCTGCGCTACCCACTACTGACGACTAGACATGACATGGTCAATGCCGACAACTTGTTCAAATGAGGTTACCGAGAGTCCTTTTGTCCTTTTCATGTCATAATTCCCAGACATCGATCCTTGAAACCTCTCCGATTAGGCTCGCAATCTTGCCAATCCATTCTGATCTATCAGATTGAGCTCGTGGAGTACGCCACTCAGAGCCAGAGGTCTGTCGTCGGTAAACAAGTTGAGGAGACTGTCTACGCGGCGTGCTCCAAATACCGTAAACTCAATAAAGACATACTGGTCCTGGAGCCCGAGAATTCCCTATTGACTCAAGCTCAATGGTATGCCCATTTCCTTCCCAGCGGTACTGGCAGCATTTCGCCGATGGAGGAGGGCCGTCTGCAAGCAAGGAACTATGTTAGACAGAGAGAGGAGAAGCGACACACCTAGGCGGAGGAGATCAATTTGACTCGCCTGATAGCCCTCCGCCATTCTTGTCGGCTTTTGCCGTGTGGCTGCCTTTGTTGCGCGGCGATGAGAGTGAGGAAGACGCACAAGATAGATGAGATAGAGCGAGGCAAGAAGTAGAGATAGCTGGTAAAGTTGTCTGGTACTTCGTCAACAAGAATGCATCCATTGCAGATTTGAGAAGAGACTGTATCACCAGAAGACGACGATGATTGAGAAGCAATAGTTTATGTTCAACTCTTAAGGCGAGAGAACGAGTGTCGGATTCGAAGGGGACTGAATAAATGTGCATGAACAGCGAAGATGATGGGAAAAGAATGTCAAGTTGACGATCACAACTCCGGGGATTATTTACCATCCTCAACTTGGTTTGGCTTATAGCCTGAAGTTTTCGCATATGAGCAGCCGCAGCAGCTTCAACACAATGTACATCGCGACCTAGCAGATGGAGCTCGACGAGTGTGCTACTTGAAGTCAGAGGCTCGTTGTAGATAAACCACACGAGGAGTCAGCGGGGGTAGTTTCAACTATGGAACTCAACGAAGACTCCCTCGTCTTGGATGGCGAGAATGGACCTCTTTAGCTTCAGCTGTATGGTCCACATATTGCTAACTGCGGTTCTGGCAGCTTCCTCACTAAGCTACAGTGAGCTTACACTGTCCATGTTAACGAAGGGAAAATAACATTTAATCAACAACTCACATTCAACCTCGGGACCATTTCAATACGCAACGTAACTGGTATCCGCCACCACGGTAGCACTTGAACCACGACGGTGGTACTCTCTAGGAAACTGGTAAAAGTGAGATTTTAGTCTACGGGGAGAAAAGGAAAAGGCAAATAGACGTTGTAATCAATAGTCCAGTGATATATGGGAGCAGGATTCCTCATCGTCGTTCACTAGAACAAGCTTCCATAGCGACTAGTATACAAACGCAATCCAAAAAAGCGGGGGTTCAAGAATGACGGGCAAGATTCATATTGCCGAGTTGTCGCCCACCTGGACCTGAAGAAAGAATACCAAACGCAAGCAGGACGAGTTCCTGGGTGATAATGGAGGACTAGGAAGGGTGGAAGAGAATGGAGGGTGGAGGGGGCCTGTGTGCAGATTGGATTTGAAATTTGAAGGGCCAGGGAGGGAAAGAAAATAAAGTGAAGGAGCTTAAGAGACCTTTGATTATTGCGCAATAAGCCAAAACGTTGGACAGAGAGAAGAGAAGCGACGCACGACCAACCCGATTTTTTCTATGTCGCGTCACGCGTCATGTTGCGGGTGATGAGAGTAGGGAAGATGCGTGGGATGAGGAAGAACATTGAGGGGCGTGTGAAATGTAGACACTTCCTGGACGAGAATTGCATTCACTTCGGGCTCTGATATACCAAGTCTATAGGAAGGACGGGAGGATAAGCGCACGAAGGGTCGAGGCCAGGGGAGTGGAATATAGTGGCTCTATCATTGGGATTCCAGCGAGCGGTCACCACTGCACCGAATGCAGACTGCTACATTTCCATCGCTGAATACCATTGCATTTCAATCCTTCCCGGCGCTATTTCCCCCTCTTCTACCCCTCAAAACGTACGGTAACGTCCACACTACATATTTTCTACTACGCTGTTTCCCTAATTGATCTTGCCAGCGAAGGTTGGATCTACATCATGATGGACTTCGGAATTGAGCATAATCTTATCTTTCCCCCTGCGACCACATCCACAACTCTCCGCTCTATAGTAATCGGGATTACTGGCCATCATGCCACATGCAGATTGAGTGAAACCATCTGGTGCTCTGTCGACGAGAAGACATTCACTGGAGATTATACTTAATATCCATGAAGACAATGGACTAGAAGCCCCAGTGACGATATTCATGTTCCAACTCTGGGGACGAAAGGACGCGTGCCGGAAACCGACGAAGACGACAAGATGATCACAACTCTGGGGATTGCGGATCATGATACTCACTGTGGTGTGGATTCAGTTTTCTCGGGGCTGGAATGATGTTGGATCGTTCCCTTGCCCAGTTGCCCTTCGTGACACGCGGCCCAAGTCCAATCCCCTCGATACAAGCAAACCAGACGACTCATCGTGGCTCAACATTGGCTCGTCGCTAGCAGAAATGAACTTTGGAAACTGCTCGAATCCGGCACCTGGCTGTGCCCAGGCCTTTGACATGAGCCGTCAGGAGGTTGGGTCAAACCGTAGATATGGAAAGAGGTACGAAATCAGTGTACAATGTTCAAAAGCCGCATCTTCATTTGCTGCCTCAAACTTCAAAGGTCTTGAACCTTCCTATCAAGGTTGTGAACCTGTGATCTTCGATATCCCTGCAAACGCAAATACCCTCCAGACTTTGTTTTTTTTTTTGTATTCTTCACGCGTGAAAAGTTGACGTTTCCAATTATGAATGGAAATATTGTATCGTAAAAATTCTAACAAGACAAGACGTAACAAAACAATTCCACTTTTCCTCCATTATCAGCTTTTTCATGATTGAAAGATGAAAGATGATGTATCGGAGATTCGGCTCTATGAGCAAAAGATGGATGTATATGCATCCCGAGAAATTGAATTAGAATTGTCAAGAACCCATGACATAGCTTCTTCTTTGCGTGAAGATATTGTAGGAGCGAGAGACTGTAGGACAGACCCTGGACAGACCCGTGACGGCGACAACATATCGGCTGGCTAAAATGGAAACTTAACTCTGAATGGTACCGGTGCTGGTGACACCAACCGTAGTTTTCGCTAATCCTGATGTGATCGAGCTAATAGACCAAACCACAGCAGGATCACTTGCAGTGTACCATGCTTATATCACTGTCGAGCCAACATGCAGGCCAATTGTACAAGACTGACGGTTAATTCATTCACCTCAATCCGCAGTAGTCTAAAATATATCGACTTGGATTCTCGCCAACAGGTCTTGCCAATTTTGTAGAATACTCAAAAAACACTCAAGACAACATTCATAGAATAAGTCGTACATTATACATCACTCCCATACATTCTACGTTCCTCCAATGAGAATTTCACCCAAAACCAGTATGTCCACTCCGAAATACCATCTTCAGGATCAACAAATCGAAATTCTACGCAACAATCACCCGTTGAAGTGAACAGAATTAAAACAGCATGATTCGAAGATCGAGTCTGGCAATCTTTCAAATGGTGTTTGAGCCGTTCAAAGCAGAATTTGCATCCTTTGAGCCGAAAAGAGGTCTCCCAGTCCAAGCCATTTCCTTCTCCCCATTTGCCATTCCGTTCATGCTACACAACATTAATTCAAATGGGTGGTCGCAAACAAGGATATTCCACTCACACTGCAGGATGGCTTCCATGGATCGGATAGATTTGTTGCTGTTGTGGCAGGACGACGGAACTGCAACTTGGCTTTCTCATCTTTTGACTTAGCAAAAACGTCAACGGCCTTGAGGGGCATTTGTTTGAGTATGCCGTGTATCATGTGTTCTTGACGTCGAGATTCATCCTTTGTGCATAGATTTAGCCTCATGAACACGGATGAGATAGATTACGGAGAACTCACAAACACCAAGTTGCGCAACGAATTATATGGAAAACTATCCTTATCATACTCTCCAAACAGAGTGGATAGAATGCGAATGCAGAATTCATTTTGGAAGGTCGAATCTCCACGTTCCATCCCAGCTACAACCAGGTCAATAGCTAGTACATACATATACAACCTCGACGCATTGTCACCCCAGCCAACTTCTTGTTCATCAACTGCCCAAGTAACCGGAAGCTTGTCACCAGTACCGGGACCACGGCGCAAAATGCCGCAGGGGAGTTTGACATCACCGAAATTGATACCATCGGGAGCCTCGTTTAAGATCCTGAATGCACATTGGGCCATGAGTTGTCTAGCTTCGTGTTCAATATCATGGGAAAACCTAGATCGCCGAAAGTCGGATATGTAGTCCCCGAATGATTTATGGAAGAGTTCGAGCCTCTCATGAGGGGCCCGATCGCGTCTAGGAACATGCAAGATGGAACGGAGATGATTGACGGCTGCGTAAGCTTCATCTGGTATCATACCTAAACAATTACATAGTCCGACAAAGTTACTCGGGGTGAAATTACCCAAGCCAAACGTTAATGCCAGCAAAATTTTTCGGGTATTCATCATGACTTTCGATGGAACATTGGACAGAATCCGAGCATACAATACATCGAGCAAGGCCATCGGATGATCCTCTTGTGGCACATCAGTCATCGGATGATTATCAATGTTGTTCAGTACGTCAGAGAGCTGCGAGGCTGGGCTTCCAACAGTCACATCGCCAATATGTCTGATGACCGTCTGTGCATATGCAAATAGCCCACCCGCAGCATTGGCGAGTTTCCAGAAGTCTTGTTCCTCGGGCCACCGGGGATCGACTGAATCTGATGCCTCTTTGATCTTCTTGAGTTCGTCGCGAAGGAACCGCTCAACCTCTGCGCGAGCCTCGTCGGATTCTACCGTGATTTCCTCCTTCTCATATGCTGGCGCGACGTCGGATTGAGAAAAGAAGGAAGTGATGTGCTGTTCGGGGCGGCTGGCAATGAGCCAGACGAGGGGAGAGGAAGGGTACTTCATGCAGAGATCGGAGATAAGCCGGAGAAGCTCTAGCTGTGTGCGCGCGTTTTTGCATTCATCAAGACCGTCGATGACGACCAAGGTGCGACCAAGGGAGCTTAGTTCAGGGTGGTGGATGAAGGGTTCGACGACGAGCTTGAGGAACTGCTTTCCCATTGACGATCGAAGGAGTGATGGATCGCGGGTGATCTCCTTCTCGATGAGTTGACGGTATGGCTCGCATTTGGCAGCAAACTGATAAGAGATTGTTATGACGGCTTTATTTCCATCATCGCGTCCGTTGATAGAAAAGAAGACTGATGCGTGGTACCTCACTGCAAGTTCGGGAGACTCGACAACGCTCTGCATGATGGCCGACTTTCCAACTCCGGCTGCACCAACCACCCAGCGCGTCTTTCTCTTGCCGTCGCAGGTATGAATGAAGTGTAGGCACCGTTCGAGGATGGCCAATCTGGTTCCAGGATGACATCGCGGGGGTGGATCACGATCGGAAGAGTCGAATTCTGCTCCAGGTATCGTTTTCGCCAGAAGTTTCTCCATGACTGGCAGAGGTAATGATGAGCGAGACCCATGAAACAGGAATAGTGCTTACACTGGTCAGAGGTGAAATTATAATTGGTGACTGGTAAAGATGCAATTAGTATGGGCAACCCAATCTCGTGGAAGTAATCTCACCATTGCCCTCGATAAAGGTTCCCGACACGTTTAAATGATGAGCCTTATAGAACATGCCTTGGCTCTTTTGTTGCTGTTGTGGTGAATACTGATCGGAAGGTTGCTTCGAATCATTATTGGCATTTGAAGTTCACAAGAGAAACTCACAATTAGAGGGTCGAAATTGAGAGATTGTTGTAAGGATGTCGCTGGTAGGGACGGAGGCGCTAGAAGCTGCTGAGCTTGGACAGATTCTGTATGGTTGGAAGAAGATGCGATGAAGGTATATTGCTGGACACCGGGGCCGTGAGGTTCCGGCGTTCGTATCGCGCTTGGTGGCGCGGAGCCACTTGGTGTGACTGGCCGCGACACCTGCGAGGGTTGAGCATCGAAGTTCTCCGACGCCCTGTCACCAACAAGGCGGTCAGTGGAGTTAAGTTGATGATATATGGGATTTCCTGGAACTGATAGATGAGAAGCACCAGTGGCCGTGGCATTCATGTCCTTCCCCGGTATACCAAGTCTAGAAGAAGGGCGAGAGAGTAAAGCAGGGACAGAGTCGACGCGAGGAAGGGAGGTAGCTGTACCATCGCGAGAACCTGCTGGGGATGAACGTGAACGACGGGAACGCAGGAATGGAAGATGGTCGGATAACCATGAAGGCATCGAGAAAGTGGAGAAGCGAAGGAAAGATCATCCAGCCTGTCCAGCTTAGACTTGCTAGTTATGTTTCGCCTGACACGAGGAATGCACATGTTGTTCTGGCATGAACATGCGTGATGCCGTGTCAGGCTATCCTGGCTTCGATTTGTGGTTAACCAGATATGATATTCACCAATCACAATTGCAACGCCCACCTGGCTCTCCGACTTGATGACTTACACTGTACACCTGCAGACTCGCGAGGCTATCACCATCCTTTGTGAAGATGTTGTTTCCGTTCAATGCCATGACTGTTCTAATGAAATCCCTGACCGACGATATTACCGCCAAACATGATCATGCACGTGATTGCTGAACGGCTGGACGGACCTCGGGTAAGTAGATCAATCGTCCGCTGTTACTATAGAGCCGCTCTTTCTTCCTCTCTCTGAAGCTTGTAACAAGGCTCAAGCATTTTTGAGTTGTGTGGTTCTGCAGTTTGAGAAGCGGGAGTTGCTACTGTGTTTGTCTGTCCTCATATGCAACCGCAGTGCCCAGTACTGAATGGCACATGACAGACCGATTTTCGATCGCTCTTCTTCCTCGAGGTTATTTTTCGCACTTCCTCTACATGTGGCTGCATATTAATATTCTCTTTCAGTTGTGGTTCGTATAGCTTCTCTCTCTTGAAGTTGAACTTGCAATAAAGCTTGTTTGAACACGGCTTCAGTGACCTGAGCTCTCTCTTCCGGGCTTCCTTGGCGTTCCATTGTAACACTCGTTTCGACCAAAATGGCGGCTTCAGGCGGATCAGGTGCGGAAAACTACGTCAATTCCTTGATTAGAATGACCGCCTAATTGCTGGGGTGGTCGATATAGGGGACCGTGTATCTCAAGAACAAAGTGAGCCCAATTAGGCTGATCCTCTTCCATGACGTATTCTCAAGTTATCTCTTTCAGCAGCACCCGGTATGTTCTTCTCAAGCACATTAGATCCACTTAAACTCAAGGAACGCATAAGCAGCCAAGCACGGGCTTGGAGAACGTGAATATATACTCCGGAAAATCTAACTTGGCTTTAATAATGCTGATGTGATTCCGGTAGGTGGGGATGCGTATACGAGAGACACAGAGGAGGGCTCACGTACGTCTATCGTTGGCTTTACGACCTATTCGACTTGACCTGACAAAGAGTAATAGCCCTCCTCGGTAGTACAGCTGGTGGTACTAGCCAGCGGGATGTAGGTAGGTCTCGATATGTGCAGCTTCCCTTTTTAACGTCCATCGAATGCTTATATATGAACGCGGTGGTAAGAATCTACACGTATCCCCACTAGCGGAAAGAAGAGCAAATTCGCCCTCACAACTACGCCTCTCACTATCTTTATGACTATCACCGTTGCTGGGCTGGCAATCGTAGGGGTCGTTTATGCTATCCTCAGCCGGTCCTCAGTAGCTGCCCTCGACGATGGCGTTGGAAGACTTCCATGTGAGATTACTTTTTCCTGCTTATCATCCCACCGTTTTTCTGATGTTGTTCCTTCAGTCATGGGCTGGAATAGTAAGCATTTCAACCTGAGCCTTTCGTGTGGCACTGAATGTATTTGACGCAGCTTGGAACGCTTACCATGTCCGTTTTTTCGGCCCTTTATTCGGTTTGAAGCTGATTTAATCTTTTCAGTGTGAAATCAATGAGACCATTGTTCTAGACAACGCAAAGCTCATGAAATCCATGGGGTTACTGGTGTGTTTCCTTTGGCGTCACTATCACTGAATCACCAGTGAGCTGATTGGCCCTTCTCAAAAAATTTCAGGACGCTGGATATAACTACGTAAACGTTGATGATTGCTATTCCGAGAAACAACGCGATTCCGATGGTAATATTATCGCGAGTAAGCATCCATCATTCGTTCTCACTAGGAATATGGCAATGAGACTTGGAAATAGACAAAGAGCGATTCCCTTCTGGCATGCGATCATTGACTGACAAGCTCCATGCAATGGGATTGTGAGTCGAACGATTGTCTGGTCTTCCCACCATCGGAATCGGGCTAATGAAATCGATTGGACTATTAGTAAAGCCGGCATCGTAGGTTGCAATCTGGTTATCGCGCTGAGTAATGACTGATAAATATATAGTACAGTGATTCTGGATGGTTTACCTGCCAACTATACCCAGGTTCGTACCAGAACGAAGACAGGTTGGTCGTTCCGATAGTCTGCATTATTCATGATTCACTGAAGCTTTGCGAAAGAGACATTGAGTTGTTCCAAGAACAATGGGGCTTCGATCTTCTCAAGTAAGTTAATTCAACGTACTGGACTGACGCCGGGTTCTGACCGCATCCATAGATATGATAACTGTGCTGGTACGCGCTTATTTGATTTACTTTGCTTTCGTGGTCGGCTTACACAGCCTGGTACAGTACCTTTTGATGAAGTTATCAAGGAAGGAATGGTCGGAAGTGAGTCAATATGCCTTTCTATTTCTCAACATACATTAATTACTATCTCTTTCATTCTCTTTTCAGAATTCAAGCGGATGTCAGATGCTATTGCCAGGTTGAGCGAACGCACAGGAAAACCCCCTATTTTGTACTCTCTTTGTCAATGGGGACGAGTGAGCAAGTTTCACGCCATGCGATCCTTTCTGGCTTTAACTATTTTTCTAAGGAGCAACCTTGGCTATGGGCGAAGAAGCTTGGCCAGACCTGGAGGGTGAGTGCTTCTTTTTCATTTGTCGTAAGCGTCAGATGTATGACCCAAATGGATAGACAACCGATGATATTAATCCCTCCTGGGGCAGCACCACTAACATTCTGAATCAGTACGTACACTTGGCAGAATACTTTGATCGGCGAGCTCATCCTTATTCCAGAAACTCATTTTACTCTTGGGCGAATGACTATTATGGTTACGGTGATATGGATATGGTTAGTTTTGGTCAGTCTTTTTACTAAGAGTTGAAACTGATGATACGAGGGGCCCGCAGCTCGAAGTGTAAGTTTGATGATGATGAAAACTCCATCTTGTCGATTCACGCTCACTGTGACGATAGTGGTAATGGTGGAATGAATTTTGAGGAATCAAAATCTCATTTCACTGCATGGGCGCTGATGAAGTCTCCCCTTCTTATCGTAAGTCCAGGCTTGACACGAAGTCCAGATTATTGACTATATTTCCACTACAGGGCACCGATGTACGCGTATCATTTATGAACAATTTGAAATTGCTTAACGACTGCGCTTTAGCTCACCAAAGCGACCAAAGAGACCATAACGATTCTCAAGAACCGAGAACTCATCAAGATACACCAAGACCCGGTTGTCGGAACTTCCATCAGCCCCTTTAGATGGGGAGTTAATGTGGGTATATCTGTTGACCCTATGGTGGTAACTATTGAGCTTGACGTTTCGGATAGCCCGATTGGACAAGCAACTCCACTCATCCCGCGCAGTATTGGAGTGGGGAGACTAGTTACGGAACGGTCTTCATGTTGGTGCGTGCTTCCCAAAGTGAACACTATATTGACGATCAATTTAAATTGATTTATTTCATATCAGCTTAATGTCCTTGATCATCCAGCCGATATGTTCTTCAGTCTAACCGAATCACCCTGGATTCGTGCTGGAAGGCAATATTCAGTTCGTGTAAGTGGTCCGACGGCTTTTGAGTCCTTTGGTACTGATGCCGGTCGCTTAGGACTTGTGGACTCATACCGAAAATGGTACCGTGGCTCGAAACATGACCGTTCATAATGTTCCGGCACATGGAGTTGTCGCCTTGCTGCTTAAAGATGCTGGAGATGAACCTGCTGGAACCGAGCCACCTTGTGCAAAGCCGGAGTGGTGCATGAATGAAAACGGACATCGTATTGATCAGTAAATGTTTTTCAAACGTTTTTTTCTCCTGAGCATTCTGTGATTTCTATATCCTGTATTCTGTACCGTGTTGTTTTCCTAGTTTTCAGTGGATTTTGTTGTGAGTTTGTATTGGACTCGGTTGTGGTATTGATAGTGAATGAACATCATTGTTGTCGAGTATTTTCAGGATCTGGGAGGTGCTCGTCCGTGTTTCTACAAGAATGACTTGCGATTACATAGTGTCTAATACCAGGGTCGCCTTACGTCCTTTGTTTGACTCGGATCAGACGTGTCGTGCAATCCAAGTGTCAGGGAACATATCCTCAGTGCCCAGACCCAGATGCTAGTGATGCGAGGTAGTAACAATGATGTCTGGATAGGGATCTCGGACAATAAGCCAGCGGAGGATCCGTCGCGGCCTAAATGCGGTTAGAAACGTACCTATGTACGAACTTCAAGGAGCATTTCTGTTTTATAAAAGTAGCCGATGCATTGGGGATCCGTCACCATCGTGTAATCAAACGAATGACAGCTCGCACTATGACCTGAAATCAATATCTTTGATTCCCTGAAAGTTGATCCGTTCGTTTCCCTCTGTGTTGATTCGAGGTATTTACGACTGGTCCCCGCTGAGCCCGTGAGGGACGCGGGATGTTCTACAAAGTTGCAGCGCCGTATGTTACGAGTCATATTTTTTTCTAGAAGCACAGTAGCTCGTTCGCAAATATCACGCCAGTGATGCTTCTCTTAGATCTGGGACACTCTTTACCTGGAAGTCATCTCCTATGTCCGCCACCCCGGTTGCATTGTCCTCGGAGGCTATAATTAGCTCGCAATATCTGTTTTGCCACATTATTGGGAGGTTGATTATAAATCAGTTTTTCTTGCGAATACCGTAGTGGTTGTCTACGTCAACGAGTAGTGATACCTACCACCCCGGCTGATGAAGAATGTCTCTGATTGTTTTTTTTTTGCGGGCTGTCCGGGGGAATCTTTCAAATATAAACGGTCTGAGTGATTCTGCAAAATTTTGTCGGTGTTGAGACATCATCGCTGGCGCTGTTGCCAGCGGATATTCTTGTCAGGAAGCCGGGTAGGTTAGACAAAAGGTACAGATAAAAATGGGCTATGAGATTGAATGTCGGGTTTGGGAAGGTCTAGGCGGTTAGGACTCAAAGCTCAAAGTCTCAGGCGATGATAACGAAGGGGGGGACAATCGAGTCATCCAGATCCGTGCCTCCGACTATCCGTATCACAAATCCTTGTCGTATACTGTAGCCTGAATAGGAGAATTTAGACAACGTGAGTTAGATTCAAAAGTAGAATGAATGCGAACGTCGGAGTAGGAGTAATCAGTAGTATGATTAAATCACGTCGATTCACACGGTCTGCCATCCTTTGAACATATGACGAACCGACTTGGTTTTTCGAAGAATAAGGCTTTTTACGTCAATGACTGCACCACTTTGCCCGCCTATGATCGATTGTTCATGATCAGGTGGAAAACTCGTTACACTACACGTGTAGCAGGCAAAATTCTCTATTGAAAATGGCATATTCCATTCATCATTGAGTTACCCCCCCCTGCTTGTCAAGCGCGAAACGGATAAGCTGATACAATACAAAAAGTTCGAGTTATCGAGCCGGCTACTTATTGGTTCGGTTGTTTTATTCCACATGATCAGAGGTTTATCGTGATCGATTAAGAAGGATCAGTGCATGTTGTTGTAGATACTTATTGGAAAGGGTGCGTAATACCTTAGCAGCGAAGCGCTCACCTTTGCTTCTTAGGTTTGATGATTTTTCCCTCAACGAAGCCGACCGTGTTATAGAAATTTTTACTGATCCTCGGGTTTTTAATCTATTGCTGAAAACATTTGCTCCCCACGAACAATGGAAAAATGTTCCGCGATGAATGGAAATCTGATCTTATTGCAAATAGTTCGGAACCAGTATAATGTGGTTCTGCAGGGATTGGTCTTGTCAATGCAGTTAGTATTTCATGATCTGTTGATATTAGTGTGTATATTTGTTGTTTATCATCCTTTTCCCGGGTATCTTCTTCTCACTGTGGCCGTATTAATTGAAAAACGAGTTACATCCCCTGGTCTGCGTTGCATATATTATGATCAAAACTAGAAGCATCTCAGCAATGTGGCGTCTGCTTAAGGAGCCAATGACTCGGGTCGCTCATACCTTCGACTATGAACAAATTCTTGAGGAGATGGTATACTGATACTTTCGTTCTATACCCATTCCTCTTTAAATTCTCAGGATCGCGCTGAATGTTCGAGTTCTGGATACTGGGGCCCTCAAGAATGGGTCGGTGGTAGTTCTATTGTCTAATGTGTAATATGCGGCGATCTGTAGACAGGAGATCTAAATCATGACACTTTTGCAAACAAAAGATGGTGTGCAGTTCATTTTAGTGTTTGAACCTGAAAAATGGGGGGAATACTTAAATTTAGTGACAGACTTCCTCATGTATTCCAGACGAAGTACAAACTTGCTCTCGCCTAAAAAGGAGAAGTAAGAAGAAAATAAAAGAAAGAAAAAAAGGCCCAAACCCCTAGTTCAATTCATCAGACCGCTTGTATAGCTATGCGGTGATGAGCTGTAGTGTGTTAACTCGTCATTGACTCACTCTACTTACCGGGGAGAGATATCATCGTCATCCATCATATCATGATGATATCACATCATACACCACAAAACGTAAGAGTCTTTTCGACTAGTTCCAGACCACATTCATTATACCGGTGTTTAACCGACTCTTGGGTATGTTTTCATACAACACGCGATAAGGGACATTAGGGGGGTAATGTTTCAAGGTTTGATTTCTTATAATGAAGAGAGTGTGTGTGTCTTTCCGTCCAATCTGTGGTTTCTCCTTTAGACAAGATATTGCATGAATAAGCGGATCATGATCAGTAAACGAAAATGTCGCCTCTAACATTTTCACTCGGACCTTTCCGACATGCTTGAAATATGATAAAAAATACAGGAGGTATGTGTATGCCGAAATGTTCATTGTCATCGTTAAGTATGTATGCATGACTGGAATTATATATATATATTATATATGTACATCCAAAAGAAACGTCGCGTGCGTGATTTAAAGAGAAATGTGTCGCAAAAAACGGAAGACAAAAAAATGCAAAAGACTTCTTCCCCCAAAAAAGGTGCTAAAAAAAATAATCGACGAGGAAGGAAGATGCAAGAAGATCAGGTCAAGAAAGAGAACAAACAGAAATATGGTATATTCTATGACAAAACAACGCTCATGATGATGTGATATTTACACAACGAAAAACGAACGAAGTTCCAAAAAACAAATCATTATTTATCCTTCGAAGAATAAGCCCCTAAAAAGAATCGCGTCAATCCCCAATGAAAAGACACTCAAATTTCTCCCGGAACTCACAGATTCGGCAATACATATCACCACTAGCGGTAGCGATATATGGACCGTTGACATCAACCGATATTACTATAAAGAAATCGAAATCGATATCAAAAATAGGGAATGATAAAGAGGTGACGAACCTGAGTTCTTGTGACCGAGCAATTTAAATCGGGCTAGACCGTCTAGCGGATCCCATAACACCAACGAACGATCTTTGGAACCCGACACCAACCATCGATTATCAGATGAACACGCGACAGCAAGCACATAATCCTATATCATTGTTGTTGTTAAAAAAAAATATTCGCATACCTCATTGTTCACATGTTTGGGCAAACAACGTACCTGGTGACCTTTCATGTTACCAATTAAGGGACAACCGATTGAAGGCGCGAAATTGGCGTCATGGGGTAGGAGACTCGTGGTATCCCAATACTTGACGGTACAGTCCAAAGAACCACTCACAAGACTCTTCCCGTCCCCACTAAACTTGATCGCATAAACGCTATCCCCATGTCCTCTCAATTTTGCCACCACCTCCCCCGTCGCAATATTCCAAATCCTCACAAGCCCATCCAAACACCCCCCAGCCACGAATTGACAATTCGGCAAGATCGAAATGGAGGTGACACCGCATTCTTGGATGCTGCTCGCTTCGCATTTGAATATCCTATGATTTCTGCTGTCATTGTTAGTGTTTTTATTGTTATTGCCTCTCAAATCCCATAGCCTGGCCGTCCGATCGGCTGAGCCTGAGACTACAAAATTCCCGTTTTGGGCATAATCAAGTGCATAGATCTCGTTTGTGTGACCCGCAAATACGTGACGCAGCGATTGTGATTTGATGTGCCAAACCTATACGGCACAGTAGTAGCAAGCGAGATTGAGAAAAATAGGAGGAGATACTCACTCGCACTCGTTGATCTTCCCCACCTGTCGCAAGGTATTCTCCGTCGGGACTGAAACGAACACTGCGGATGTAGAGATCCCCGTCTTTCGGAAGTGACGGATCGATGAGCGAACTGGATGGTCAATGAGGAACCGTATTTTGACTGCGGTTAGGTTATAGATGAAATACCAGATCTGAGCACCGGTCTTTGCATTGTATATATGGGTAGCTTGATTGCAGCCTGTAGCGACACGGCGGCCATCGGGTGAGAATTGGATCGAGCACACCACGCTAGACAATTAGGGGGATCAGAAAGATGATTGGCTGGTGCGATAAGCGAGTGAAGCCTCACCTCGGATGGGGAATAGAGCACACCAAATCGAGGTCCATGGTCCTAGGGAGCCGGTGATTGAATGTTATTGTGTAATCGGTGGACTCTTTGCGATATTCGGGGGGCACGTTGAGCAGAGAAAGGTCATCGGGCAGTGGGGGAACGGTGGTGGTGGTGTTGCGGGGTGGGAGTGATGATTTCTGAGATGATGGAGTGCGGGGATATGTTTTCGAAGCTGCCAGAGGCGGTGCTGGGGCGGGCATGGCCAACTCTGGAACTGTATTACATTTGTTTTATTTCTGGCACACAACGAAGCTCACCTCTGGGTCGCTCGTTCGGTCTCATTCGTTTCGGCTCCCGGCGTTCGTCGCTTTCGAAATCAGGATATTCTCTCCCTCGGGTCTTCACATTTTGCTCCCGACTCGTATCCCGCGCTACGTCATCGGGCAGTGGATGTGCAGGCAGCGAGACGGGGTGTAAGAATTCACGGAGGGGCGAGGGCGGTGGCAGGCCCGCGGCTGCCCGCTGTTGCCTCAGTTCATTAAACAGCTTGAGCCGCTCCTCTTCGAAATGTTGGTGGTACAGTTGCAGCTGGTTCTGGAGTTTCCATATGGCCCGTCTGATCAAGGTGAGTTCTGAATCCTGTTCGCTAGCTGAGGCCGAGTCAGAGCGGCACGGACGAGGCGGCAGAGAGCTCACCAAGGGTTGTGATGCGGGAGAGCTCGTAGCGGAGGGCGTTGCGCTCTGCATGGACTCTAGAGTAGTCCTCCTGGATGGAGTGGAGGGCGTCTGCAAGCCTCGACCGTGCTGGGTCGTACTGGGTGGGCCGTGCGTCGTGGGCCATGAGTGGTAGATATGCGGGGGAGAGAAAAGACGGCATCACGCGGCAGTTTAAGTAGCAGATGCAGAGATCCCGCCAGATACAGTCCTCCCGCTAATTCTCTCCCGTTCTCCCTCAGGGCTGCCTTGGAGCTGGCCCAGTGCTTCTCCGCTTTCTCGCATGCTCCTCCCACAGCCCCCAGGCCGCAGCACGGACCCCGTCTGGGCCTATCATGCGGGGCTCGCCAGCTCACAGGCAGCGGGGACATTGACCAACTCCGCCGCGATGGACTTTTCTTCCGGCATTCATTCTGTACACCGAACAACTGACTGTCACAACCCCCCCTTTCCTGTCCTAAAAATACTTTCCCATTTCCACCACATCCAGCCGGCAATCTACACCATTTGAAACACCGACGCAGATGCACCCTGTCGCCTACCCGAATCAGCGTTACATTGCCATTCTAGAGGTTGGAGTGGCGTTTTGTCCAAATGTACACAAAAAAAGTAACCGGATGCCGAATGCCGTTATGAAACTTGTTCATGTGCTAAAACCGATTAGACGTTGTGCATTGTTAGAACTTGTCCATATTCGGTGACGTTCCTTCATGCGATGAAGGTCAAAAGACCCTTATTGGCTATCAACGCGGCTCTATCACTCCAACAGCGTCAATTATATTTATATATATATTCTTGATTTGGTCGAACAAGAACAAAACGGTTCAGATCTGTGCCACTCCCCCGAATATTGATCTAGTTGGAAACAGATATGCACCAGACTTAAAATGGTTGCCTTTTTCCTATTCATTGGGCCTAGAGCCCGCGAAAAATGGAAGAAGCTTCGGTAAATGGCAGCCACTTGAACCCCTCTGTATCGTAATTTACTCGCCTCCATTTTTCGTTTCACATCATCTGGTAATTACCCATACAACCGGGCCATTGGTTCTTTATTCCTTTGGTCGGAGATTAGCCGATGGCCGTTTGACTTGGCGATTTGTAAAAGCTCGAAATCATTTTGATAAAGTAATTTGCTAATGGAGCCCTAAAAAAGAACTACTCCCCTCCCCCCCCCGCACACGAGTACAACCTCGGCATTCAGAAGGTTTTCGTCCTCTCCAAAGGGTCTTCAAGGCTACAAAAACCCCCTTTTTTCACACAACAATAACACATCCGTCAGCATGTATTACGGTTACTATCGGATACTCGCTCCGGACCAAAACCGTACAAGGTACATAAAAGCTGTCATTGATAAAATGCAGAAAATGAACGTACTCAAAATTGAAGTGATCAGCACTTTACTTATGTACACATAATACTGTATACAGTCGGTTCGGTATTACTCTTTAGCCTGGACACCGAACTCGCATGAATGACAACCAGAGTGAGAGAAGGGGAGCCTGAAGGGAGTTTGTATCAGGGACATTGACGCAACTGCTAATGCGATTGCGTTCTCATCGACGAATGTGTAATATGACGAAACCAACATGGCAATTCCTTTTTTTTCCCTTTTTTTCCTATTTTTTTTTTTTAACCGGCCATGAATGCCCTCATTAAACTGCACTCGGGCTTCTAATGGTACATTCCCTAAATTCGGCCCGAAAATTGTAATTCAATGATGTTTTGTATACAAGGCCACGTCGCGCGACGGCCATCAAAAATTGCCAAATAGTAAGTATCATCATATGCACTCATCATCGATCACACACTCACAACGCCAAAAGTCTCCACCGATTTTTTATTTTATTTTAAATTATATAAAGTAATGGTCCATTCAAATTTGAAGAAGCAGCCCGGGGGAATATTACAAACAGGCGAGAGACTCGGGAGAAACTCAGTTGTATTTCTTCTTTTTGAACGTGATTTACTTACGTTACTTGAATCTTTTATATTCATACTGCGAATCCACCTTCCGCGTTTTTGTTTTTGTTTTTGTTTTTGTTTTTGTGTTTTGTTTTGTTTTGTTTTGTGTTTTTTTTTTTTTTTGCCTGCAGATTTATTTATCGGGCAGCGATTCTTGTAGGAAATTTGGGGGCGAAAGGCCCGATCATGGAGTTGGGATGGCCTCTTGGGGTAGGGTTTTTTTCAGAGGGGAAAACGAGGAGCAAGTAATTATCTAAGTGGGTTAGGGTAGGACATCGACGTCGGATGGAAGTGTTTTTAATGGTGAAGATTATCTTTCTACTATGGTTGATAGCAGCCAATTTTGTTGACATTGAGTTTTAGAAAGTTGCTCCAACTTGACTGAGCTGTCGACTGTCTATCACGCCGAGAGACAAGTTTATGGATCACAGTCATTGCGACGCGGATGCGGTTACCCTTGTTCCCGTGACATAGTAGATCTGATATGAGTATGAGAACACATAAGGGGGTGGTACTTATTTGACAAGAAGACAATGGAACTCGGATAAATTCGCTTCAAGGGGATGAACACTCATCTTTCATAACAGAAAAAAATGGAGTTAAGTTTGTGGGCGTATTGACAACGAATAACACCCTGTGAGAGAGAGAGCTTGAGCGAATCGGATATACTTCCGAAAAAAAATATAAAAAAAATGAGGGTTCATATAGGTTCATAGTTGACAAATACAGCCGTTCAAGGGAAACTTTGATACCATCAGAAAACAGATGTTTTACCTGAACAATAATTGGACCCTGTAACCGAAGAAAGGAGACAAAACGTGAGATGAGGCAATATAAAAAGGATAAAAATATTGAGTAGCCGATGACAGAAATGATTAGAATCCTTTTGGGGGGTGGTTTGATAATTTACCGATAACCAACTATCGCCCTCCTCTTTGTGATGTATGATATCAGTAATCAAAGGTACTCATGATCAGGCCTCTCGGTAGAATGCGAAAGTACAATCAGCTGATGATCATGATAGGCCACAATTCGGTTGATAAACCAGGTGATCAAAAAAAAAAAAAAAAAAAAGGCCAAAAATGTCTGTTATCTCTCTGAGAAGATTTCACCCGTTCGTGATGAACATCGGAAGAGGAGATGTCTGACACAGAAATTGTATGGAACAGTGACTTGGATGCAACGGAAAGATGCGGGGGGTCGCCAATCGCCCTATCTCGCTAAATGAGGAAACATTACAGCGGCTAAGATTCGATTCATCTATTGTGAGTCTAGATACCTAGTACTAATAAGGGGCGTGTGAGGACGTTCAATTCATATGCGCCGTGGTTCAGTGAGGTTACGCGGCCATATCCGAGTCCTTGATAGTGACAACATGAGAGTGTCCTTCCTCCCTTGCGAATGTCAGACTATCAAACGTCAAATTGTGACTGATGATTATTGGTGGACCATAAGGCAACACGTATCATATATGACGATGTGACGCACGTTTGCAATGAATTGTGAGAATCGTTGAGCCCCTAAGTTGCACAATGACAGCCTTTGAGACTCATGCATCATGACTAATGACGTAATTCAAACGCTGACGTCTGACGTGGGCACTTCAAAGCCCGATGAAAACAATCGAACGACTCAAAACCCAAGTGCGGAGGTTCGAAGATTCTACTAGAAATGCGCATGTTCCTTTTCTATAAGAGTATTAGTTTTAGTGTCATCGGTAGATAGCATCAACTCTGGGCCTTATTCAAACCTTCAAACCTTCATCGACATCACGCACCGAACCGGAACCAACGTAATCGTGCAGGAACATCGCACTGTTGCAGCTCAGTCGAAGAGTTCCTTATTCTTCCCCACGGTTTCTGAAGCCCGGGTACGCTTTTAGCGTATTACAACAGGCCGCAGAAACAAGCTCTCAATCCCGAGTTAAGCCATCAACTACCAACACTAGGAAGTCCTGCCAGTGAGTGTCAGAAACAGACTGGATATAGATAGCCCAATATCACAGAGGTTTTAGAACCGTTGTCGGCTATCAGATTCCATGAGACAGCTGTAGGGCCAAGTTGACGAGGAAACGGCAATGCGATGTTTGACAAGCAAACACTCCGAATGCAATTTAGCCACAGTGGTTCGGAAAGGACGTCACAGATTGCGCTCGAATTGTATGGCGAATACGGGTTGAGCTGTTTTGCGAGAACTGTGGTGAAGAATGGCGAGTCAAGACCGCTTTGGGAGGTTCAGGGACCGAAGGTTGATCGAATGTTCTGAATAGCGTGGTCATTACGTGAGGGGATAACCTCGGAGTGGTTTCGAAACATTCACACCATTCGGTAAGTGGTGACATCCTGGGTCGAAGAATGCCACATAAGTTCAACTAGTACTGAGCCGAAAGCGAGAACCACACCGGTTTCGCCACCAAAGCCCAGACTCCACTGTGGAATACAAAACACAAAAGCGGTAACAAAGAACCGTGGCATCCTGACACCCTGTAGAAGTGAGAAGAAGTCGAAATCGGTGAAAATCGAAGACTGTTGGAACCGAGATAAGGATTTAATCCAGATGAATTTTTATCCGGAGATCGATTGTTGTGGTGCGGCACACTCCTCGGCGTTTTCCAGAGGCAAGAACAAACATGGCACCAGTGATTTGCTGACGGAGAGAAAGCCATTGAAAAGCCATTGAGATCGTAGGGCGTGGTTCTAAAAAAGTCTTCTTTGCCTGCAATTAGATTTTGCATTTCCCTTGAACTCTATATATATCAGACTTATCTCTTATTTTGGCCTTATGTCCTCTTTTTACCTTAAGGTCTTAAAAGTGAATACGGGAACAATATGGTGGCGGCGGTCCAAAGACTGAAGTATTGCACTGGTATATACCATTGCGCGGTTGTCCGGGCCACATCGGTTTCTCTTATCGCAAATTTTCCGAAGAACCGATTCCTAAATGCCCGCACGAAACTTGTGGCGTTGATTTGATGTAGACGATGGGAAAGATTATACGAAACTAAAACTGACCTGCAGAGATTAAGCCATCAAAAGGGAACACCGCACCACGTTGGATGAAAGTAGATATGATATGAAGTTGATGCCTTTTTAAGTACAGTATATTTTGATCCAGGTTGTATGGTGACCGGCGGGGTTTATTCCCTTCTAATGGGTTGAACTATGCCTTAGAGAGGTAAAATTTTCCTATACAACACCCTACTACAGGCTACTAGTGTTCTGTATGCCTCGCGCTTACACTGTTTCTTAATATAGAACAACTAGCATCAGCAAGTTGGCAATTTACTTTTTACTTTTTGTCGCTTTTCGGCCTTTTTGCGAATTTGATACAAGTGCAAAAGCTAGGCAAAAGCTGAAAGAATAAAATGGCCATTTTAACATTAGGTACATGTAGTAGTAATGTCTGTAATCTCCAGGTTTTTTTTTTCAGTTTTTCGCTTTTTTCAGGTTTTTACGGCATCTGTAAGAGGCCAGCTTTTTTCAAATCCGGGCCCGAAATGTGGCAACAGCTTTTTTGCCGCTTTTTATCGCTTTCTTAGCTTGCACAAGCGAAAAAAAGCTAATTGCCAAAGTATTGATGGCCTATATATACTGCAGTTCGCGATACATGTACTTACTTCCTTTTCCTTCCCGCCGAATACATACCTTGAGTCTGTCGTATTTCCTCGTCCCTTCTCTCTCTCTCTCCTTGCCTCACCGCTTCCTCTTGCCTTAGTGAGGCCGCCGTGACCCTCTCCCCTCGACGACCTTTTCATGTTCTCTGTTACACGGCTTGTTCCAGCACTTGGGGAAGAATCTCAAATATGTACGTGTGAATGAGTCTGACAGAATCATTTTTGAATACAGTCTTCCTTGCCCTCGGCCACACTTCGTAAACACTCTATGCTGAAGTCGTATCCTACATAGGAGATTTGCTGCCGTATACACTTTGCTCTTAAGAGCAGCTACTTGCTCAGAACTTTTCACCCTTAATTACTTCTTTGCTACTTCTTCTATTCATTCTTTCATGTCGACTTAAAAACATTTTACATTTTGATGGCATCAAGATGGTCTTACAAGTCAGACGGGATTGCTTATCTTCTTCTATTTCAAGGCCAAACCGTACAGGAATGCGGTACAGAAAAATACTCTGGCGTTTTGGCGATGAAATGCTCGTAGTAGGTTGTTAGTAGGTTGATAGTTAACGTCATTCATTGCCCAAATCATCTATCGGGTTACTTGCTATCAAAGTCTGGAAAAGATGGGTAGCAATGGCAGAATAACGGAGTCGAACTCTATCTGTTTCAATCTTTACACACGGCTTTCACCCCCGTGCGATGCGACCACCGGTATCACCAAGCCTTCTTTATGTCTGTCATTAGGCGGTTTGGAAGAGAAGAACTCAGATAATCTGTAGCCACGAGTGACCATAGTAGAAATAGAATCTGCCCACGAACTACCTTCACTATAGTAGTGACCGCGTGGTGCATTGCATGTTCGTCCACAGCCAAGTGAATGCACACCTAATAATATACTCCCTGGTATCCACCCTAATGCCGTCCTACACGAGTAACACAGGCATAGTAGACTACCTCTAAAACTGCATCAGAAGATTGATGTTCGCCATTTCCATCAAAGTGGCATAGTTCCCCATAGCAAATTCATGCTCATATTCTGTGTTTTCTCCCTCAGGAATCGTGATATTGACTGCCTTCCCATTTTTATCGATGAGCGTGATTGTATCCGGTCTCCGACAAAGTGAAGAATTGGTAAAGGCTTCGATCTCATGGCGTTTGGAATTAGACCGCGACCAATGCGAAGCCGAAACTAGATAAACGAATTGAGTGACAACGGTTTCGTAGAATGATGAAAGGCATTACATGCGAAACTTGGCTGAACACACTTGAATTCACCACCTGATTGGGAAACGCCTGAACAATGCGTGTCTGAATGGACAATGATGCTAGTCGGAATGAGTTGATTGCGACCCAAACAGAGAACACTTTCATTGGGTACTTACGATGCCAATCCCGGGGTAACTAGGAATGCAGATGCAAACAAATCCCCGCCAGTCGTGCAACATCCGCCAGAGGGGATTTTACCGCATGACAGATGGCTCCCAGTACAAGAATTACTCGTGAAAAGATGAATAGTAGTATCCGATGATTGGCCTCGAATAGTGCAGAGTAGAGCCGACAGAACGAGGAATAAGCAGAAGTTCAGCGACATGGCAGAAGACAAGAACGCAATCTTCCGCATTGCATAGCGGTCAAACCTTCATTTGGGTCGTGGCATGTGTGTAAGTTGCGAAAGGCCAATATAATTGGTATATCCGATCCGTCCCCACGAAGAACTCCGGGATTGTTTGGCCGGACATTGTGTGGTTTCTCACGCTTTTTGATGATGGATTTGAACGTGTCTGGGTCAGGCTCCTATTCAGCACGCTCCAAGTTGCGCACGTTTGGCAAACAGGAGAATTCTCCTGTCACTTTTTCCAGGAATGTTTCTAAGACTCTCCAAAATTTCGTGCGGAAGTTGGGTACATTCTCAGGGATGATGTGGATGAGAAGCATCACCTTCGACGCTTGGCGGCGAGTTCCTGGAGCTTTGCCAGATGCGGTTTGGAATGAACGATAACTGAATACTGGTACAGCGTTGATGATCAAGGTGCTTCAAGTTCACTGAATTTCCAGTTCGCTTGGTAGTACAGGGATTGAGGACTCAGAGTAGTGAATACATGCGGGGAATAATTGCACTTCCATAACGACAGTAGACCCCTCATCAGAGTATCTGGCACAAGAGTATGGGAAGAGGACTGCGGCCCCTATTGAATATTTCGGATTCTCATAGCCAGTCACATACAACAGATGCAATGACCAGTTTGTCCGATAAATACCCAGATCCTCTATCACTTTCCACGCCCAGCCCAGGCTGGGATTACGTAGCCAGTTATCCCTTTCGCGCGCCCTCGTTCCTGTCTTGAGTCTCTGCAGACTTGCAGCACGGGTGAAACCGCGGAATTAAACCAAGACTTCCGTGTGGTGATGTACCCCAAGTATCCCCAGAATATCTGCTTTAAGCACCACCTATACGTTGCAAAAGTCTGATGCTGAACGGCATTGAGGTGAGAGTCGCCGACGGTGAGCGACTTCACCGAGAACGATGAGTGTAGGAGACGAGCGTCTCCTTACATGAGATGTTGAATGCATTCAAAAGCTAGTTTGGAGCCAACAACGTTCTTTCAATTTGTCCCAACCCTCATTGAAACCCTGACAGCAATGCTTCCCAGAACGCCCTTTACGTATACCCGGTTCCCGCTGACATACCTCAGCTGCTGAGGCTCACTGCTGGCAACGGCGTATCGTTATCATTATCAGATTGACAACTCTCGCGCATATTGTTGATCTCAAAAGGCAACGTTTTGCTGACGAAAGTGTATATACTGCAATTTATCTGAGTAACTATCGATTCTCACTCTGAACGGAGTTGACGGCTTTTATCTAGGAAGCTGCTAGATGTGGTTTGCAGACTGTGTCAGCTGGCTAGAGTAATGTGTGCTCTACGTTCAGCCTTTCACTGAAAGGACTGACGCGTTGAAGAGTTCAACGCTGAAGCCGTTTCGGGAGTTTCCGTGCGACGCGGTGACATTGACGGTGGTGTGATTAGGGCAGGTCAGTATGTTACACTTACCTTCGGGGACACGAGCTGCGATTCGCAGCATTTTTCTCGTGTCTTCCACCATGATCCAAGCCCCGATCGGTGCCAATGCGTAGTTTTATGCATTTGTCTTCCTTTTCCTTCTCGCGGCTGCGACCTTATCATTGCTTTTGACGTATAAGTCCTTTTCGGTGCTCCCGACGGGAGCCTCTCGTCACCTGTGGAATGCCAGACGAAAGGGACTAGGGTCAGGACACTGCTAGGAATTGCGCCTTTATAACCGGGAATGGAATTGCGCTGATAGGCATACGAAGGGGTTTGGATGCCAGACTTTCGGATGAAGAGGACTTTTGTTTATTCCAAGGCATTGGGCGAGACCAAATCCCAGTCGATACCAGTGCATAGTTCTATGCATGACTCTTATCGGACCCGACAGTACATCGACGCATCTCAAATACAATCGGGCGATCCAAACCGAGTATTGGAGTAGCTACTAAACCATCGAGCGCGTTGATTTACTGGCTCATGATAAACCACTTCGGCTAATTGGGTGAACCTCAGGCTCACGACAGTTGACTGATTGTGATTGAGCGGTACTCGGGTGTTTCTCATTCTCATGAGGATCATCTGCGGTTTGCGTTTGACCGGTATTTGATGGGTTTTGGTCGTCATCCTTCAGTTCGATTGCTTCTTTCATTCTTCCTCAATCTATACACTTTTTTCTTTTCTTTTTGGTTTGAAGGCAGTGGAAAGCGCGCTTGCAACAAGAATACGTTGCGGCCATACGGCTCTATTGAGTGTTCGTATGGATGGCGCCGACTTAAAGATAAAGACCCCAAGTTGCTGGTTTACAGGAGTTCTGTCGTAATAAGCGGAACTAACTCGTGAAAGGAGGAAGAAAATGCACCATGAGAGTAATGGTCTATGGCCAGTAGGAGGCGGAGGTCCCTACGAATAGTCAGGTCAGGTCATATCTCTGAATCGAATCAGAAATAGGCTGTCATGAACTGTCCTCTTCTGCCATAGTGTCCAACATTCATAGTTCACCAATTTGAGGGATTACATGTTCGATACGCTATCGACTCTATTATCAGGCATTCAGATAAGCCATTGGGAGACGATTTCGAAGGTTGGCGCTTAGAGAGCGTGCAAGCAAGTAAATATCACGTTTACTGGATCTCTGGGCGTATGCAGGCGAATATGGACCTGCTACACTATGTATCCATATATTTTCATTATTTTAATTAATTATATAATCCCCTCTCACCAACACCTGTATCGCGCCGAACTGTTGCGAAAGCAGAGCGAGTGCTGCACAATGGCATTAACAGACTTACATTGGAGATAGTCTTGATAGCAAAGTGAAGTGGTTGTGAGAGTAGAGTTTAGCTGGTTAGGCTGAGAGTGAGAATGATAGAGACTTGGAAACTTAATATTATCTTATATACTACTACAGGATAGGGTTTAGGGTATAGCTTAAACAACTCATGAAATCATAGTGCCCTGCGGGCGTAGTCTACATGTGTATAATACATGTATTTGAAACAGGAGTCATTCATACGTTATACCGAGTGTAAGACTCGAGGTATTCATTTCAACACTCCTCCTTGAGTGGACTCACTGTTGCTTTAGATTAAGCATAAAGCAAAAAAGAGAGAATTTCACTTTTTCTAGATTTTTGGTTAAAACATCAGCAGGATTCTTTGATCCATCAATCCAATCAAGATTGATTTGCTTCTGTTCTAGGAGCTCTCAGATATAATGGAAGCGAATGTTGATATGCTTCGATCGTTTCTCCTGAACTTCAGAAGTCGACCAGAATAGACTGCCCATATTGTCTCCATAGAGCATTGGAGTTTGTATCTCAAAACCAATCTCGGTCAGGAGTTGGGAGACCCAAACTAATTGTTGCGAGCAATCAGAGATAGCCATATATTTGGCTTCTGTCGATGAAAGTGCAACAGTTAACTGTTTATAACTCAGCCAGGAAATAGTTCCCTTAGTGATTGTAACAAAATTGCTGGTGATAGATTTCTGGTGTTCTGGATCAGAAGCCCAATCTGAGTCGGAATAGGCTATGACACCTTGATTCGAGTTACCATCAAACTTAAGAACCATATTTTTAGTGCCATTAAGGTACCAAAGAAGATGCATGCTGGCAGTATAGTGCTCTTTATTTGGAGTTACCATGTGTTGTGATAATTTTACAATGGCAAATGCAATGTCTGGTCGTGCTCTGATCATGAGGTACATCAATGATCTGACCAACTATTGGTACTTTGTTCTGAATCCATTATTTGGTACTTTATCGGAAGTTTTGAACATGTATCCTTTCAGTAACGGTGTTTCTTCAGATCCGGATTTGATACCAAATCGAT
Source organism: Agaricus sinodeliciosus (assembly GCA_022315185.1). NCBI lineage: Eukaryota > Fungi > Basidiomycota > Agaricomycetes > Agaricales > Agaricaceae > Agaricus > Agaricus sinodeliciosus. Next base: position 103,211 of record JAHTMV010000022.1, on the reverse strand, counting down.
CAAGGACCTTTTGAAGGTACTTTTGCTGATGCAAGAAGATTTTCTTGTTCTGACAATCTCGAGATATTTGCATACCGAGAAATTCTGTCATAACACCTTGACCACGACATTCCCATTTGGTTGAGAACTTTAGCTTCAACTCTTTGAGGAGCTGGGAGTTTTTCTTTCCCATAAAAGCTACATCATCAACATAGACAAGCACAATGACAAGTTCACGCATCTTCAGATGATGGTAATAATATATGCCTGCATCGGATTTACATCGGATAAAACCAATTTCGGTCATGCTGGCAGTTAATTGTTTCCACCAACTTAACCCGGCTTGCTTAAGGCCGTACAATGCTAGGCATAATTTTCTTTGCCAGTGGCTGTGAATCCTTCGGGTTGCATCATATAGATTTCTTCATCCAGTTTGCTATATAAGTAGGCAGTTTTTACGTCAATGCTAAACATATCCCAATTTTCAAGGGCGGCGATGCCTAGAAGAAGACAGGCAGTTTCATAGTTGACTACTGGAGAAAAGAGTTTGTTATAGTTGATTCCTTCGATTTGAGAGAATCCTTTTGCGACTAGTTGAGCGCGAAGGTGGCCATCACTTTTCTCACTAAAGACCCATCTATTTTTAATAGTTCTTTGACCTTTCTGGAGATCTACTAATTCATAAACACCACATTTCTGTAAAGCTTCTAATTCCTCCAAACAAGCATCAATCCATTTCTTCTGCATTGCTGCAGGTAGTTGCGTTAAGTCCTTGAATTGGACTGGCATTTGGATCTAATTTGCAAGTTCAAAGAGAAAGTTATTTAGCCTTACTCCTCCTTCTCTGATTAGAACTTGAACTTCTTCCATAGTGGCTTCTTCAGGGACTGGAGCATCGCCAAATTGGGATGGAAGTCAAGAGCCATGCTTTTGTTCATATTCCTCAGCTCGTCGACTAGCTTCTTCATAGTGTCTGCAAATTTCTTCACGATGTGCTTCATCAGCTTGTTCGTCAGTAGGTATACGAGCATTCTGTCTATCAGATCTTGGAGGTACCCTTCGCTGGATTCCTTCTTCGAAGTCTGGCAAGAAAGGTTGTCTCTCGTAATCTTTCAGAACTTTCGATGGGTGTTTATCCCCGTAGATGTTATCTGGTCAGTTCGGCACTTTAGTTTCCCATTTAGATCTTCTAACATTATGTTCTGAATCATCAGGTGGAGTTACATCATGCTGTTTTCTCCATGTTGGCCATTCCTGCTATAGAGGCTGGTTAGATGGGCCAGGAGTTGCATTACGAGGAGGTGGTGATGGAGCTCTTTGTTGCCGTGATGGCAGCATCGGCTGTGGTAGTGTTGGTAGACATGGTGGACTGCCAGTGGAGCTTTACTAATAGGTGGTTGATCCATAGAGAGGCCATTAAAAGAATTGGAATCGAGATTAAAATCGACTTCTCCTCCATTTCTGGAGTTCTCTGATTCCGAGGAATTACTTTGACTTGGAGTATTACTCAATCTTCTTTTGAGGTTACCTGGTTTCGATTTATCGCATTTCAGGAAGAAAGCTTCATCGATAATGGCTGTGGGAGAAATGAACACTACATTTCCATTTTGCTGTCTTATAAATTGATAATTTAGGCCTTGGTATCTCAAAAATATCATAAGCTCAGATCGTGAGGAGAGCTTATTTGTACATATTTCTTTTGGAGATAAATGTAGGCACCACAGCCAAACACTCGGATCTTCATCAGGTCCAGTTTGGTTCCATAGAATAATTCATACGGAGTTTTCCACTTCAGTCATTGTGAAGGCATGTGGTTGTAAATATAGACTGCATATGTCATAGAGAATCCCCACCATGAGTTGGGAAGACATGTGTGTTTGCACATGGCTTGTGATTTCTCATGCAACGTTCTATTGAGTCTTTCAGTACGCCCATTTTGTTGGTGAACATTAGGGGCGGAAAGCTCATGTTTAATGCCGTTGGTGTTACGACCTTAATCTATAAAGACTCAGGTTGCAGACAAGTGGACAAAGACTTGAGAGCGATGAGAGAGTAGAGTAAGGGAAAGATACGATTGGTAAAGCATAAAGACTACAGCAGTATATACAGGGTTTATATACGTAAAGACAGCTACCCAGGGTAACTAAGTATAGGACAGGACTGAGTCATAATACTCAGGATAGTGGAGTAAGAATGTATGGACATGGAGTAAGGCATATGGGGGTGGAGTAACAGTGAGACAAAAGATACTAGAAAGGAAAGGTGAAAGAAAAGTATAACGGGCAGACATGAGAACGCGGAAAAACAAAAGAGCCAGAACGAGTGACCATAACCAGTGAAACTATAACAATACCCTCCGTTTAGGTTTCGTGACCACATGAACACTAGTACTTAAGGGTATGGAGAGCTGCGAGTATCGCCTTCTTCTTCGACCCGATGATATGATGATCGAAATCAACACAGCCAATGAAGTGTGGAGTGTTGGGCATTCTGACTTGGGCCACAAAATAGCTGTCTCCTGTGAAACTTTCTTTGACAGTGAGTTTGTCAAAGAGTGCATAAATGACTTCAGCCCAAAAGGTTTCATCTTTCTCTCCTTCATCGATGATTGTAGTGTATCCTTCAGAAGGGTTGAATGGAATGGGTTCAGAGGATGGTTCATATCCCCTTAAGAAGGCTTTGAGTCGTACAGCTTCGACATCGAAGTTGGCTTTCAATCAGAGATCGTTTTCGACAGGAGGGAGAAATGGAGAAGGGCTTTTGATGCGAATAGGGAGGGGGGTAGGCGAGTTAGGTCAGGTAGAGATGTCGGCGTCATCACCTAAGTAGGCTTTGAGAACTGTGCGGGCATATTTGATCTTTTCCTCAGATCCGACTTCCGGCATGGCACGTAGCAGATAGGCAAGTTTGACAGATATGTGATGGGCTTTGAGCTCGATACGGGTGAGGGATAGTTCTCTGGCGTCATCAACCAACCTGTCCAATTGGTTTTGTATGTTCGTGTCTTTGACAATTTTGTTGAATAGCGGTTGGACAGATACTAAGACTGTTGACGTATTGGTGGCAATGGTACTAAGAGTGCCTTCTAAGTTATGAATGTGAGCCAAATTGGTCAAGATAGTGAGGATGGTTTCTCTTTGTTGTTCAATGGAGCGTAGGTTCTTGTTGAATGCAGTGTCAATCTCGGTGTCAAAGGCAAGAGTGTTGATGAAAGAGGGGGTGTCAGACATGTTTGTTGGTACGAATGCGAGGTGTTCTGAAAGAAAAAGCAAGAAAAGCTTTTGGTTTAAATATTATTCTCCATCTCCTCTTTTAGGCAGATGCTCTGAATCTGCAATCTACCAGCCCGCATTCCACCCGGATCTATCTCCTTCTAATTGCTCCAACAAACTGGAGTTTGTTAACTCCGCCATTTTTACCACATCTTTCAACATTTTGATCATCCGCTTCTCCTTCTTTAACTTCAAAATTAGCTCCTTCTTTTCCTCATCTGTCATAGGCATGGCGTCTTTGGGTGGGTTCATGATAAGCGGCGTTTGGACATGTGATTGGAAAAGAAGGTAATCGGACGTATCCTGATGGGCGTGCACCAGGTGTTGTCCTCTGAAGAGGGCTTGGGCGTCATAAATGTTGGTGTTACTTTTTTTTTTTTTTTTTTTTTGTAATCAATATAGTATATTTCAATACTACTTAAGGGTGCCATGACGCGTTCCCCATACTTTACATCACCTGTACTCTACCTAACTAAAAAGAAATCGTATCCGGCTGACGAGGTCGAAGCCATAAGAGAAAAAGAAAAAGAAAGAAGAGCCATCTCGAAATCGGTTACAAGTACACTTAAATACAAGTAAAAGCAAAATCGTTCATACAAAAGGGAAAAGAAACATAACCTCTTTCTTCCTCTCTTCAAAACAGCCTTCGTGACAGGCTTCATCTCCATCATCGACGCTCGGAAGATACTCTCCCAACCATCATCCACTTCCCACACTCTCCAGTGTCTTAAGAACTCAATCGACTCGTGCAAGAAGATTGGCCCTTTACTAGTCGGAAGTCTTTTTTCTAACTTCCTTACATTTTCTGAATCTCGCTTGCAGTACACCTCCTCACAGTAGGCCAGCCAGCTCGATTCAGCTTGTCCGGAAGTTCATTGATGAAACTAAACACTTGTGGATTGTCTTGAAGGAACAGTAGAGTCCACGTATTGTGAATATTCCTTCGAGATCGTAGTGGTTGATCTGCCTTACGAACCAAGGACAGACATAAGTATGTGTTGCCCGTGTTTCTGGACACTTTAGATTGCAAGGGCATGATTTGTACGGTTCATTCTTGAAGAACCGCACTCTGTACTCCCCAATAGGAGCATGTAAACAAGCCACTCACATAAGGCGTGCGAATAGTGGAGAGTTGTTGGCAGCTGAGATTCCCTGATATAATTGGAACCATGGGCTACCTTGAATATGACTTGGAAGGACTGGATTGCCTTCCCTGTCATTGAATTTGTACCAATTATTTCCTTTATGGCACAATTTGTCATGATCAGTTGACCTAAAAAAGTCATTACCTTTTTGTATGAGTTTTGAGCGCGTTCCTACACCTCCCGAAGAAAGTCTGTGTGGTGGCGGCACAATTTGATTAGGCGAGTGGGCTAAAATAATCTGCCCTAAGCGTGTTTGTCTGTCCTCCGAAGAGTCCATGTTTGGTGGCGGCTCGCTGTCATCGTGTGAATGGACTATGAGTCCTGGGCGCGTTCCTATACTCTCTGAAGAGAGCATGTTTGGTGGCATTCCACTGATAGTGCAAACTCCTTGGAATCCTGCTTGCCAAAGGGAAATGGCGTCTTGCGTTGTCTTCTGCCTTGTATAATGATAAGAGGCAGATTGAGGGAAGGATAATGATTGCTCTGTAAACGTCTTGGCATTTACCGCGTTGCAATAAGCCTGTTGAGTGGCTGGTTGAAGCATACCAGATTTGGCTGAAAAAGATGCCGGGGATGTCGCCCATGATTTGTTGAAGCCTCGTATTTCGATCTCGACTTCAGGGAAGTCCGTGACAATGGCCTCAAAGGCTAGGGATACAGCAATAGAGAGCTGAGATCCAAGCGGTTTGGCATTAGTTGACATCAATTTTTTTACGATCAGCTGGGACGTTGTGTAAAGGACGACCTTATGAATGGGCCACCCTTTTTGTAGCTTTTTATGAGCTTTGATAAGTGCCAGGAATGTTGACCACCCGACAATAGTTTCCTCTGTTGTCCGCCTTCCAGCGGCCCTCGTTTTATATGCTATGGATCGTCCCTTGAACAATGAGATGACTGTGACATGTGAATGATTTTGATCAGGAACAGGAACGTTCGGATCGAATTTGTGTTTGACGCCTGCTGTGAAAAGATGCAACGCGTCTGGTTCCCTGATAGGCGCAAGATTCAGATTATCATGGTATTCCTTTCGTTCTTTGTGTGGTTTAGGCATGGATATGAATTTGATTTTGTCCGGAAATCGGTCAACTAGCCGATATCCAGGTTTGATATGTTCAGAGAGGGGGTCGAATATCTCCGAAGAAGGATTGTCGATCACCATGTCAAGTGGGGATTTGATGATCTTGCAGATTGCTTTGGATTTGCGTTCCAATGCATTTGGATGTAGGGCTGAGCCCTTGGCTTGCCGCCGTTCTAGCAGCGAAAGAACAGGATGATGCGGGTGAAGCATGTTGACGCGAATAAACGATCTCTCAACTAACTTCTTTAATGTAAGATGAAGAGGCATGAGGCCAGCCACAGCCGCCATTGCCCCCATAGGTGAAGTTCGAAACGCGCCAGTGATCCAGCATGCTCCTTGGTTATGAGTGAGACGAAGCATTTGGATGTTTGATTTGAAACACCTCATCCCAGGTTTGTACCAACAGCGAAGTCCAAAAGTCGCTATCGGTTGTATGCACGAAATATACAGGAGACGCTTTTGTTTTGGCGTCAATCCTCTATTGGAGTTTCCAAGTGACTTCATGCACCTTACTGCAGAAACCGACTTGGTGGAGTAGAACTTTACGTGATCGCGAAAGGTCAAGTTACGATCAAACATAATTCCCAAATATCTCCATACGTTCTTGGGGACACATAAAGTGTCATTGCCAAGATCCAGACTGGGATTCTCTGAATCTTTTTTGCGCACGGAATCAGCAAAGTTGAATAGCTCCGTTTTTGAATGTTCCATTACTAGACCGAAGTCTGTGAATATTTTAGTCATCTGGACATAAGCCTCTTTTAGAGTATCATGTGTATCAGATCTACAAGCCCCTGTTGCAACAAGAAGTCCGTCATCAACAAAAGAAAGAAAAGTAGATAAGGGGAAATGACAATGACTTTCTTCATCCCGTACCCATTTGTCCAATAAATGAAAACATGGAGCTATGTACAATGCCGAAAGAATTGGCGATAAAGCACTACCTTGGCTGACTCCTACATTACTGTCAAAGAATGGAGAAGTGACATTGTCTATAGAATATTGAGTCTTCCTACCGATTAGATAATTTGAAAAGAAAGAAACTATACTAGGCGCAAACCCAAAATGTTTGAAGATTTTAGAGAGTACATTATGATTTAATGAAGGAAAAAATTGTGCAATGTCAAAAGCTAACACCGACGTTTTCTTCTTTTCTGCCCATGCAGTGCGCACATGATGTGTAAGTGCCACCGCTGCGTCCTCGACCGACTGTTGGAGTATTCCTCCAGTCTGACATGGATGTATGACGCCCGCTTCTATCCCTTCAAATTGGAGCTGGCACGCTATCATTTTCTCAATGAGTTTCCCCATTGTATTGAGTAACACAATTGGCCTGAACGATTTGGCCTTGTCATATGATGGCTTGCCTGGTTTTGGAATGATTACCGAAATGGACTGTTTAAAGTGTTGAGGCCAATGTCCTATATGGAAGCAGGCATTGGCAATATCCGTGACAACTTGACAGACTTTGTCATCTGTAGCAAATCGTTTCCACAGTCTCCAAGAGACATGGTCAGGTCCTGGTGCGGTATTCTTAGCACAGTTCTTGAGCGCGTCGTAAAACTCTTGGACAGAAAACTTTACCCATTCTCTCTCCGCAAACTCTGGAATTTCTTCATACATACAACTAATATTAATCTCCTCTCTGTCATCAGCAGTATTATATGTCTCATGTAAGGTCTTGAACAGCTTCTCCTCACTGTTACACGAGTTCCCTTCATTGTCTAAGATTGCTTCTACTGCCGGCATCTTCCTTTCTCTAGTCCATGGCATCAGGTCCCATGGTCTCTTTCTGTCACTTGCCATACTGTGAATTTGCTTATCAAAGTATTGACGCTTCGCTATATGCAATGTTTTCTTCATCTTGCTGTGCATCTCCCTGTTCCGAGGCCCCCCTTTTGTCCCCATTTCTCGGTACACCTCTTTACATTCCCCGTTCCACCATTTCTTTCCATGACGGCTCGGCTTCCTTTCTTCTGAATATCCCTCCCATGCTCTTTCGAACACAGTAGACACTCTTCCCATAATTGCCTCCAAGTCCTCTTCTGACCCAGTGGCATTTACTTTCATCCTCCCTATCTCTCCGCAAATCTGTGTCACATAGTCATCTTCTTCTTCTGACCACGCTTCGATCTTCCTCATGCACCTTAACTCAGGTTCACTTCCCGAGATTGGTACTTCAATTTGTAAAGGCCGGTGATCTGATCCCCACCTTTCTCTATTATCCACTTTTACTTTGTATTGGAATCCTTCCATATTGATCAGCCCAGCTGACGCTGCCACCAAGTCTATAACTGATGCCCTAGAGTGTTCGTTATCCGGAACCCTTGTTGCAACTCCCCTATTTACCAGGTGCACATATTGAATCTCCATATCATTAAATATTTCCTGGAGCCACATGAAGGGAGAGGAAGGCCCAATTTCTCAGCTAAGGGGTGTCTTGCGATGCATGGCTAGTATGCCACTCTGCCTGCCAGCCTCTTTCAGCCGTGCTGTGGAATCAACTTAACCGGAAACCTGGCTATTTTAACTGTACCAGGTCCGACGACGGAGGATAGTGTCCTCTCGAGCCAGCTGCGTGTTTTCCACATCAACTGCTACAGTCCACAGTCCACACCGGAACTGATTCCCGTTACTCGGCAGCCGGTTTCAATATGTCCTTATGGACTGAGGTACCGTGCTTAACTGTCCGAGCTCTCCGTCTCGCAGGGGCCATTACCGGATTGATCCCTGGGTTGCTTATGCAGTTGCCTGGATCCGGAGATTAGGTAATCCCTACTAACTACTGGAACTATGCTGAACCCGATTGATCGGGAAGCGAACCAGTGGGGGGTGGCCTGTCCGGTCTCCCGGTCGGCTTGTTATAAACCAATATCCCCCTCTTATAGATGCCCTACGTTCACTGATGCCGAGGCACCAGCTCCACGCCGAATTACCGGACTCTTGGGCAAAGTCGCATGCCACATAACCCCATTACAGGGCCGTCACTTCGGCATACTTTTCCTCTACACGGCTGGGGGGTGACAAAGTTGGCAGTAGTGACAGAAGCCTATGACACAGGCTCTTGCAGCCACCAGTGCTACCCCCCATGCTAGACCCGATCAGTCTCGTGGGAACAATCATGTGACATGTCTCTCCACCCTGCCCGAATGACCGCTCACCAACGATTACCTAATCAGGGTACCGTGGGAACATTCGGAGTCACCCGTGATATTGCTTGGTCATCACAACCTTGCTCACTGCTTACCTAAGGTAGAGGATAAATCCTGCTCACCCCCAGGTTCGAACGCAGGACCACTGGTCAAGCAAGCGCTAAGCCAGGTAGGAAACGCCTACACCCTGGCAAAATGCCCACTCAGCCATATGGCCGACAATGTTGGTGTTACCACTGACAGTGGAGAGAGTGGGTGAGTTGGTGAGGAAAGACATTGACGATTGTTGTATACTGATTTCGACTTTTGTTGGGTTTTTTTTATACCCTATGATCATGCTTTTTCGTATTCGTCTAGGATATCTTTAGCGTTTTCCAAGGCTGATCTTGGTAACCAGGTGTCTTCTTCATTTCTGTAACCTTTCCAATGTACCAGGTATTGGGTTCCTCTTCCTCACTTTCTATGTCCTCGGATCTCTTCGATTTCGTACTCTTCTTCTTTGTTTATGATATCAGGTGGTGGCGGGGTAGGGTGGTGTTGGCTGTCAAACTCGGGTTCGTGACATCGCGTGAGCAATGAGGCGTGGAACACATTGTGGATTGCCCAGGACTCAGGTAAACGAAGCTTGTATGACTGATCTCCGACAGCTTTGATAATTTCGAAAGGTCCATAACGTTTATTGTCAAGCTTCCGTGATGGTCAGTTGGAATGGATGTTAACTGCTTCTAGCCAGACCTTTTCTCCAGGTGAGAACATTTTAGAGACATTTCCGTGGCTTTCTCAGTTTTGCATAAGGTCATTGTTTTCCTCCATTGCTGCTTTAGCTTCTTCTCGGACTTTCTCTAATTCCGATGAGAAATCCGATGCTGCTGGATTGGACATAGGTAAACTGTGATTCCCTTTCCATGGATGGAATCTGTAATTCAAAAGGAACAGTGTGTTCCTCATCACCGAGTGGGTTTTGTCATTGTAATGGAATTCCACTGTAGGTAACCATTTCGTCCAATCGTTTTGTCGATAGCTGATAAAGTTCCGTAGGTACATTTCGACCTCTTGGTTGATGTGTTCCATTTGTCCATCAGTCTGAGGGTGATACGCCGTTGACAGGTTCCTTTCTATTCCCAATGATGCACATAATTCCTTCATGAACTTCGATGTGAACTGCGTGTCCTCTGTCACTGATGATTCTTCGGGGAATACCGTGGAGTCTCCAAACTTCTGATTTGTATAGGTGCGCTAATTCGATTGACGTGAGAGTTGTCGTGGTGGGAATAAGGTGGATCATCTTTGAGAATCGGTCACTGACAACAACAATAGCATCTTTCCCTTCAGACTTAGGCAAAGGTCCGATCATATCAATAGAGATTTCCTGCCAAGGTCCTTCAGGGATCGGTAATGGGTTCAACATAATTGGTTCTGGTCTGCGAATGATCTTGTTCTTTTGACACATGTCACATCCTCTGACATATCTCCTGATGTCTGTCTTGATCGTGGGCCACCAGAACGTTCACTTCAATAGTTCTAGCATCCGATGTTGTCCAGGATGTCCGATGTCGGGAGAATAATGGTGGTCGTATAGGATCTGATCTCACAAATTCCTTTCGTCCGGCACATAGATCTGTCCTTGTCAGTAGATTATCCCTTCTGTCTCCCAAACTTTCTCTGGTTGTTTCGCCAATTCCTGCAGTACCATGGTTTCTCTCTTTTTCGACTTTCTGATGTTTTCCAGGATTTGTTGATCAGCTGATATCTCGAATCGTCGATTTCGTAGAATGGTCGTTTCATATACTGGTGCTTCTTCGACTATTCTTTGTACAAACTCCTTTCCTTTGAACATTTCCACATTCCTGTTGTCTCGGCTTATGTCTGGTTTGACAATGCGGGAGAGGATGTCGGCTTTGGTGTTGGATTTTCTGGGTATATGTCATAGTACATAATCGTATTCCTGCAGCATAAGGTACCATCTTGCTTGTCGAGCGTTCAGTTTCTGTGGTTCTCTGAAGTACTTCAGGTTTTCGTGGTCTGTCCAGATTTCGAATTGCTCCTTCGCATCCAATAGGTACTGTCTCCATAATTTCAATGCCTTGATGATAGCTAGTAATTCCTTGTCATAGATTTCATAATTCCATTCTGCCTTGGTTAATGTTTTGGACATAAATGCGATCAGGTGCCATTTTCCGTTCTGCTCCTGTGATAGGACTGCTCCAGATCCATAGTTTGATGCATCCACTTCAAGCCTGAATTTCCCGTAATCGTTTGGTAATGCCAATACCGGTTCACTGGTGATAGAATCTTTGATGTTTTCGAATGCCTGCTGTTGCACTTCTTTCCATTCCCATTCTTTTCCTCCTCCTTTCAGCTGATTTAGTGGTGCTGCAATGATGCTGAAATTCTTTATGAAGCGCCTGTAGAAATTTGCGAATCCCAAGAAACTTTCCACTTCTTTGATTGTGCATGGTGTTTTCCATTCTTTTATGGCCATGACTTTTTCCTTCTCCATAGTGGCTTTTCCGTTACCAACAACCATGCCTAACAAGGTGATTTCCATGGCGTCAAATTCACGTTTCGATTGTTTGAAGAATAAATTGTGTTTATCGGCAATTTTCAGGAAATGTATGGTCTGTTCCCGTAGTTCTTCCTTTGTATGTCCAGGGATTGCAAAATCATCCATATAGTTGACCAAAGCACCTTCTTGAATCATTCCATGGAATATGGTTGCCATCATACGTGAAAAGGTCGCCGGGGAGTTGCTCATTCCGAAAAACATGACAGTTGGTTCGAATAGTCCACAATTGGTGATGAACGCTGCTTTCCATTCATCCCCTTTCCTAATCCTAATGTTGTTATATCTCCAGATGATGTCCAGTTTATTGAAATATTTCGCGTCTCGCAATTGGTCGATTACTTTGTTTATGAGTGGTAGCGGGGTTTTATCCTTGATCGAGTATTCGTTGAGTTTTCTGTAGTCCTGGCATAACCGGAGTGAACCATCTTTCTTTGGAACGAAGAAACAAGGTGCAGCGTAAGGTGATTTCGATGGTTGAATTCGTTTGGATGCCAGATTCTCATCCAAAAACTTATCTAGCTCCTCCCTCTCCTTTGGTGTCATGTTGTAAACCTTTGATGATATTTCCTTTGGCGCGTCATTTGCCAAATTGATCTCATGATCCCATTCTGTTCGAGCTGGTAATTGTTTAAAGTTTCGTTTGTTGAACAAATGCGTAAATGGTCGAATGTAGTCGGGTAAATCTTCTGGGTTGGTGGGATCTGGTTCTTTTTCCTCTGTAGCACTGTCCACATTAGTGGTTAGCCGTCGAGAAAAAGAAATCGTTTGGTGTGGTATAGTGCATGTACTGGGACATCTCGTAAACCTGACTTCTTGGTTTATCCAGTCGATCTCCGGATTGTGTTGGACTAGCCAGTCGTATCCAAGAAAAATATCCGCGCTTGAAATATCCAATACTAGTACCTTGATTTCCTCCTTGTGTCCTCCTAGATTCATCAGGATTTTGGTGTCCTCTGTTAACTTTCCACTCCGATTGGGTGTTCCATCTGCGTTTCTCATATTGACAGGTTGTTTCTGTTTGACCTTCTCCAGCTTCTCTTTTTCGGCCAACTCCTTTGCTATCAACATCATATGTGCTCCCGAGTCAATAAGAGCCTTGACCGTTTTGTTTCCGTTCTTAGTGTTGATGGTTGCATCCAGCAGAATTTCACACTTCAAGTCTCTCTTGAAAGGAATAACATACTTGGATTTTGAATTTGTTGTTACATGGGGAGAGACTCTACGGTTTACAGGTTGGGACTTCGCGCTTAGTCGGACCCTTCGGCAAAATCCTGCTTTTCATCGTCACTTTCTTCGTTTTGTGGACCATCCTCGGTCATTTCCCTAGTCCTAGCTTTCTTCAGTGCCCTACAATTTCTGGCAATGTGCCCTGGTTTGTTACAATTGTAACATGTCATAGTCTTCTTTGGCTGCCTGCATTCTCTGGCAAAATGTCCGAACTTTCCGCAATTGAAACACTTCTTCTGATTATTCAGGGTTTGGACTCTAGCGGTTTCGGAACTTCCTATTTCCATGGGTTGACTGCTTCTTCCATAAGTGATTCCTGTTGCAGTATGTTTGTCGAATAGACTCATCATTTCTGTTCCCATTCCTACTGCTTTTATGGTTTCGAGCCACTCGTTGAATGTGGTGGGGACTTTGTCAGGTGGGAATGATAGAATGGTGTGAATGATTTCCTTTTTGACGTTCTTTTTCAGCAAGAAGACAGCATGTTGATCATCCGTTCCCGCTTTGTTCATCATCAAGGTAAATTTGACTAAGAAGTCCACGATGGGTTTCTTCCCTTGGGTCATTGTCTTGATGGCTATCTTGCTTTTCTCCCTGTCCATTCCATCGATAAACAACTCCTTAGCTTGCTTCTCGAATTGCTTCCACATAAATCCTATGTCTGGGTTGGTGACTTTGTCTGCTATGAGTGCTGAGAAACTTCCAGCTACTCCTCCTCTCATCCTGGATATGGCAGCTATGATCATCTTATCATTGTCGGTGATTCTGTTAAACTTTATGAACAATTTGATGCTCCTCCACCAATCCTCAAACTTCTCTCTGCTTCCCTCGAACCAGCCGGGATCGGAGATAATTGACTTTGTGTTTTCTGTGGTCGACATGACTGATGGTTCCTTTATCTCTGATTGTTCTCCGTTATCGATATGTATATCTGCGAAAATATCTGCAATTTAATCTTCTTCTTCTGGGTTAAGACGAGTAGTGGGTTCGTCTTCATCATCTTCAGAGTATGGTCGATTGGCGGGTTCTTCTTCTTCTTCTGACTGCGGTGCTGGTTCCGGCCTTGGTGTTGGGTTCCTCGGTAATTCGACCTGTTGTACTTCTTCGTCGTAATATGCAGCTAACTCTTCTTCGACAATTTGTTTCTTCCCTTGTCGGCTGCTACTTGGCATAAAACTGTGACCTGATGACTACGCTTTGTAAAAGCCTCGACGCGAAAAAATTACGTCCGTTCGATTGGTAGATCTGCCATGTGCACTACTATTACAGCAAGCTCGCTAGGCTGCTGTCTGCAAGGTGAGGTGGAAAACGCTTTACCAAATGTTATGACCTTAATCTATAAAGACTCAGGTTGCAGACAAGTGGACAAAGACTTGAGAGCGATGAGAGAGTAGAGTAAGGGAAAGATACGATTGGTAAAACATAAAGACTACAGCAGTATATACAGGGTTTATATACGTAAAGACAGCTACCCAGGGTAACTAAGTATAGGACAGGACTGAGTCATAATACTCAGGGTAGTGGAGTAAGAATGTATGGATGTGGAGTAAGGCATATGGGGGTGGAGTAACAGTGAGACAAAAGATACTAGAAAGGAAAGGTGAAAGAAAAGTATAACGGGCAGACATGAGAATGTGGAAAAACAAAAGAGCCAGAACGAGTGACCATAACCAGTGAAACCATAACAGTTGGTAGACAAGTACTCTTGTAGAGTACTATTGGTGTATTCTCCTCCTCGATCAGTGTGCAGTCTCTTAATCTTTTGATCAGTGGAGTTAGCAAGCAATGTCATGATTTTGATCATTTCTCGAGATGCATCACTTTTGTGGGTAATCATTACGGTAAATGCCGTACTGGAATAATCATCCAATATGGTTAATACCCGTTTATGGTGATGATAAGAGATTACCAAAAGTTTGAATAGATCTGAATAGATTAATTCAAGGACTTGTGTTCCATGGCTTTCTGAAGTGGGAAAGGATTTTTGCGCGAGTTTACCTTCAGCGCATCCTTTACAGACTGGTTTATCTTGTAGAATACTAATAGGAGGAATGCCTAAAGATTCTTTTGAGAATTTACTCAACACAAGATCTGACAGATGTCCTAATCAATGATGCCAGGTTGTATAATCAGCATTCATGGTTGCATAAGCACCGGCTTCAGGGATTTCCTTGATTATCCTAGTAAGGACAGCGGAAATACTGGGAAAATGTCCTGATATACCCGAAAGTACAGTGTGATTATTTTTATCTTGAAAGGTGAGATGCTTCGCATTGGCTTCTAATCTTAGTCCAGACTGTAAAAGTTGTCCGACAGAGATGAGCTGCATGTTCATACCGTTTATGTAAAATACAGGCCAAAGTTTAGTCTCTCGGACTTTTTTGGTCCCTGTATTTGTATCTACAACTAAGTGTTGGATGATTACTGTTCCTCGGCCTTGAATTTTTAATTGATCAGAGGCAGTTTGTACCATTCCAAAGAAGCCTCGATCGACTGTAGAAAAGTCTGAGAGACTGCCAGTAAAGTGGGCTGAAGCACCACTATCTAGCATCCACTTAATCGGATAAGAATCAGAGTTTGATCTTATGCTCATGATGAATGACTTAAATTCAGGCGTGATCTTATTGAGAAGAGCGTTCCTGATGCTCGAATCCATCGCATATATTACATCCGGATCAGTACATGAGGGATTGTTTAGAATTGGTCCTCTTCTTGAACTGGAGCGGAGCACCAGGCTTAAAGCTCTGGTGACATCACAGCACTGGAAGGAAGAATTAGTAATCAATTGCAAGTGGAGGGATAATACTTGCAAGTATGAATCCTCTTCATTCTCAGCATCATAATCGAATTCTTTTTCATCATCCATTTGGTCTTGCCCAGAATGGATTGAGATCTCATCGTCCTTTTTCTCTTCTATCACTGATTTCCCAAATTCCTTGATTGCATAATCAATAGGCGATCCAGACCATCTTTCCGGTTCCTCAGGCATTGTGTGATACTTAGATTGAGTTCCACTTGGCTCCTTCACTGTTTCGACATTGGTTGTGACAGCTACACCATCGATTTGGTGAGCTCCAAGATGTTTATCCCAGGTGAGGAGGGCCTTGAGTTTGGCCATTTGGTAAGGAGACTTTACCAGTCCAAGAGACGTCGAGATGAGGGTCTCATGTCCGTTGTACACCGGTTTGGGTAATGCATTCTAAATCCCAATAAGTAATATTGGTATAGAAGCTGTTGACCCAAATATATGTTCATCCATATGGAAGTTCATATTCCATGGTTATGTCATCGACAGTATATGGGTAATCATACTGGTGATGAAGGGTGTGTGACCATGTGTCTGTGTAGTGTGAAGAAGGAGAATGTGAAGGGTTTGCATCTGAATAAAAGTCACACCATACATCATCGTCATCCAGCCAATGATTAATGGCAGACCCGAGTTTGACAGAGGTGTCAGATGATAATTCACCCAAGTGGTCCCATACAGAGTATGGTATGACATCAATATTGTCAATAGAGTAACCCCGTTCGATTATTTCATCCCAAGTGAGATTGGGTGGGATTTTACATGACATATCATCAATGGGAAAGTGGTTAGCGTTATCCCATGCATCAATGGAATGAGGTGGTGGAAGAACCGGCAGGTTCAACATTCCAGTCCAGAGGACGAGAAGTTGGTTCGACCCATTGGTTATTCCAGTCGTCGCCCATATTATTGGTTGTCCATCTATATGCAGCAGATTCAGAAGAATTGTGCGTTATGGGTGTGACATCATCAGATTGGTTCGTGGGAACCACGCATTCAATGTTGTCATTAAGCATACCATATAGAGCCCAAAAAGGTCGATCACAATCAATCGAAATTGATTGTTCCCGAGATTCATCATCAAGCCAGGTTCCATCAGCAGATGGATCAACCGATTCGAGATAATTCAGGTTTGATTTGATCGTATTTTAGTAATCGACATTGTGACACCAATCATCAATCCATTCATTGTCGTCATGTATATTTAACATGACGATGTCTGCATTAGGGGAAGAAGCAACGGAACCATCATCAGGAGATGATTGTGATGTATTTAAACAAGATAACTCACCAATCAAGGAAATCGGCAGTTTGATTGCCACTTTCTCGTTTCGGATGCAATACACCAGAGACCATGTGATCGGTGCAGTAGAGAGAGAAGAAGATCGAGGGTCATAGGGTTGGGTTTCAAAACCCAGAGGAATGGCAATTGTGTTACGACCTTAATCTATAAAGACTCAGGTTGCAGACAAGTGACAAAGACTTGAGAGCAATAAGAGAGAAGAGTAAGGGAAGGATACGATTGGTAAAGCGTAAAGAATACAGCAGTGCCTACAGGGTTTATATACGTAGAGACAACTACCCAAGGTAACTAAGTATAGAACAGGACTGAGTCATAATACTCGGGGTAGTGGAGTAAGTGGAGTCAGAACGTATGGACGTGGAGTAAAAGCATATGGGAGTGGAGTAACAGTGAGACAAAAGATACTAGAAAGGGAAGATGAAAGAAAAGTATAACGGACAGGCCTGAGAATGTGGAGTGACCGTGAGATGAAAGATATTAGAAAGGAAAGGTGAAAGAAAAGTATAATGGGCAGGCATGGGAATGCGGAAAAACAAAAGAGCCGGAGCAGGTGAGCATAACCGGTGAGATCATAACAAATTGCAGGGAATGCGATCGCAGAAGCTGCAGTGTAATCGGGAGGCGAGGCCTCAACTGCTGCAGCTTTTCCTTTACCCTTGCTCTTGCCTTTACCACATGTTCTTTTCTGCTTCTTATCATCATCAGGTTTAGCTCCATGTAGAGCCTGCTGCTTCTGCTGCTGGCCTTGCGGCCGTTGCTGCTGCTGCCCATAAGGGTGCTGCTGCTGCTGCTGCTGCTGCTAATGCTGCCCGGAAGGTCCAGGCATAGCATTTTGCTATCACGGAGCCTGTCCGGATGGTTTAAACCTAGTGGCGGAAAGATTCTGAGAGTTTCACCAAGCCACAGTGATAGTGGCTCTCGCTTTCTCGATAGTGAGATCGGACACATTTTTGGCCGAAGCGAGGATGATTCCAATCATAGATTCCATATGAGCCGGAAGAGCAGAGAGGAGCATCATGGTCTGGAGGAAGTCATGAAGAGTTGCCCCAGTGGCAGTGATCTGTGAGCAGATTGCGATAAATTTAGTGATCTGTCCAGATGGATCCTGGGTATCTTGAACCTTAAAATTCAAGAGGGCCTGAAGCCTTTTGTAGACAAAAATTGGTCCTCGGACTCCATAATTCAACTTCATTTTAGCCCAGAGATCTCTCGGGCTGTTGAATTCTTCCTGGAGCATATAGTCTAGGAGGGTGGACTCGATCATTGCAGTTGTCTGCAATTTGAGAGTCACCCTAATTGCCTGTTCCTTAGCCAGTTCAGTGGCATTGGTGGGCAAGGTGGGGAGCAGCTGAGTGTTGCCACTGACATCCCATGTGGTCAGGGTAGAGTCCTTATGATTTATAAGGATCAAAGCATTCTTGATGCGGCAGGCCCAGGTATCATAATCCTTAGCTCCGGAGAGCTTGGGAAGAGCATTCTGGGAAGTGCTAACTTGTGCCCTATATCCCACGATTGGTTAGTAAACCTCTGATCTAGGGTACGACATGCTATACTATAGGCTATTCTAGGTGGGCTTATATCTGTCCATCCAAAAGCAGTTGGATCTGGAGATCCGAAGATCATCAACAGATGCACTAACTGGGGCCTATAACCTTTTGCAAAAGCAGAGCGAGTGCTGCACAATGGCATTAACAGACTTACATTGGAGATAGTCTTGATAGCAAAGTGAAGTGGTTGTGAGAGTAGAGTTTAGCTGGTTAGGCTGAGAGTGAGAACGATAGAGACTTGGAAACTTAATATTATCAGTAGACTACAGAGTTCTTATATACTACTACAGGATAGGGTTTAGGGTATAGCTAAAACAACTCATGAAATCATAGTGCTCTGCGGGTGTAGTCTACATGTGTATAATGCATGTATTTGAAACAGGAGTCATTCATACATTATACTGAGTGTAAGACTCGAGGTATTCATTTGAACATGAACATCCAGGGAACTAGCCAAAAGTATAGTACAATAGCCCTTGTCTAGTAATTTATGGGCATCCAGAATCATCAATAACAGTCCTAATGTGTTTGCGGCTCATATAAGGAATGTAAATGTGTTTTCTCTGAATCAAACAGTAGAAGAAATGCATCAGTAAAATCCCCCAATGCAAACATGGACTTATATTCAAGCTATTGAGATACATGGAGAAAACACATCTGTCATTGAGATTGTGTCTGCCTGGTATTCATCAGGTATAGCTATGTCTGCACTGGATTTCCTGATATTGACATGCCTGCAAACCGAGGCTTCACTGATGTGGATTTCCCCATGGCCTTAACAACCTATCCACTCCACACCATGTGATAACTTGTAACTTTCACCATTCTGGGAACTCAGCAAATTGACCTGGCTCAGCCAAATTACTCCAGATCTTCAATACTGACTCTATCAGATAGAGTCAGTGTCACGAGTAGCAACAGTATTGGTAATATCAGCCAAAACATTAGGAGGGGCCTTGACATCATCGACTTGCATGTCTTAGAGGTAAGAAAATAAGAGTGTTGGAATAAATTATAGTGCTTGATGCTGACTAAGCTCAGTGCTAATTATGATATGCATAGCACCTATTTTAAGGTACCTTATCTTTAGATGCACTGCTTAGCGCTGCCTCATTCTATGCATTATGTCCATGTGCAGGTGCAGCCTCACAAAGCTATGCTCTCTTTCTGCTATTGGTAGATAGTATTGTATTGGTGCAGCCTTACACAGCCCATTATGCTCACACAGACCATCCTAGAAAAGTATATAAAGTCTGTGCAACTCTCCTAATAAATCATCAGATTTCCATCCATTAAGTGTGTTTCCTAAGTCGTACATAGTCTTAGCTACTTGTTGTACTATTCTAGTCTTCAATCACCATTTCATGCATAAGTATTAACTCTTCTGTCACTGCACATGACTATGCTGTTCAACAAAGAAAAAAGCTCAAATAAAGAAATATGAAGGTCTCTGAAGTGGACTTCCCAGGTTTAGTGAGAGGGGTGTTACCTGGATTAAAGTCAGTGATGATGACCGAGGTGTCTGAATCAGAATCTTAAATAACTTCAGAAGAGGAGACTTGCTTGCCAATCTTATGCTGCCAACACTGTAAGTACAGAAGACAATAGAAACACTGGCAGATAGACCAGGATCCTTCTTGGGAGCTTCAGGGTCAGCAAGCATCACATTCAGAAATGCCTGCTAAACATGCAGTAGTGAAAGCTTATAGTCTTTGTGACTGAGTTCTCAAGACAACCAAATGTGGTAAGATACAACACCTGGTTTTTCTTTCTATGAGAGTAGTGATGATAGAATGTAGATCCCTCCTCATCAAGTTGAGTAAAAGCAACTTGGCTATTAAATAATGCAAAGTGAAGTAAAGAGGATTTGCAAATAAGAGGTAGCTTGGCTATGAAGACAGTCGGTATGGCAGAGGTAATGAACACTGCTCAAGAAACAGTGCCTTATAAACTCACATTCTCCAGAGGAGCCACATTATTATGAAAGCTTATCATCACTTCTATCACAGAACCTCTATCATCCAGACTCATTTATCTCTCAACCTCCTACTACCAATGATCCTCTCATTGACCAGCTGCTCCAGCAAGTTTGAAAGTACACTTTCTACATCTATGCTTACAATGAGTATAGACAATACATCATAACCTATAAGGCTGACTTATTGGATAGTTAGCATCATGGATGGAAGGCTTATCCTAGTCCAGGTGTTGAAGCAAATGCCTAGCAGTGACTAGTATCACAGTGGTGAAAACTTACATTTGTTATATTCAGTACAGCTAAAGGATAAGAGTGATAGAAAGAGAGCAAAGAATTGTGTTAAATAAACTAGCTACAAAGTACAGTTTATATACTGAGCAGAGAGTACTCTATTCATAGGTAAAACATATCAGTAAGCATAATATAAGTCAGGAGGACTCAGATCACCCCTTGAAACTATCAACTGTTAATACAGGAGTTCAGGAGTTCATACATTGTTCTAATAATAGTGAATGATAGGAATGAAACATATAATAGGTCAATCAATATGTATAGTTATCTCCATACATATTTCAACACTCCTCCTTGAACAGATTATCATTCTATAAGTCCTAGCATAGGGCAGAACAAATTGAACTTGATCTTATCAAAGTTTTTGGTCAGAATATCAGCTGGATTTTTGGTGCCATCAATCCAATCGAAATCTAAAAGATCATTCTGAATCACTTCATGTTAATATTGGTAGTGCGCATTAATGTGCTTGGAATGCTTTTTTTAT
This sequence comes from Agaricus sinodeliciosus, assembly GCA_022315185.1. NCBI lineage: Eukaryota > Fungi > Basidiomycota > Agaricomycetes > Agaricales > Agaricaceae > Agaricus > Agaricus sinodeliciosus. The sequence goes on along the minus strand of JAHTMV010000022.1, from coordinate 82,380 downwards.
ACTTCGTTAGAAGCCCAGAATAAACTACTTTGGTTATCACCATAGGGCAATAGTGTGCTGATATCAAAACCAACTTCACAAAGTAGTTGGGACATCCACACTAGTTGTCAGGAACAATCGGACAAAGCCATATATTCAGCCTCAGTTAACAAAAGAGTGACAGTTCTTTATTTGTGACTTAGCCAAGAGACAGGCCCTTTACCAAGAGTGCAAAAGTTTCCGGTGACCAAAAGATGGTTATTTGGGTTGGAAGCCCAATCAGAGTCAGAGTATATGATGACACCAAGGTTTGAGTTACCATTGAACTCAAGAACTATAGATTTAGTGCTGTGCAAGTATCACAGTAAATGAACACCTGTGGCGTAATGTTTTTTTGATAGTTTGACCATGTGCTGAAACACTTTGACAATGGCAAATGCAATGTCAGATCATGATCCAATCATTAGATACATTAAAGACTCAACAAGTTATTGGTACTTTTCTCTGAATATGAAGTCAGGAGTAATGTCAGAAGTTTCGAATATGAAACCTTTTGGTAATGGAATATCTTCTGATCTGGCCACAATGTGGAACTGATCAAGTACCTTTTGGAGGTATATCTGCTGATGCAGAAAGATTTTCTTTTTTTGACAATCTCAGGAAATCTGCATTCCAAGGAATTTAGTTAGATCACCTTGATTTCAGCACTCCCATTTGGTTGAGAATTTTAGCTTCAACTCTTTGAGGAGTGGGGAATCTCTTTTTCCTAGGAAAGTGACATCATCAACATAAACAACAGCAACTACAAGTTCACTGGTTTTTAGATGATGGTAAAAATATATACCAGCATCAGATTTACATTGCGTGAATCCAATCTCAATTATACTAGTGGTAAGTTCTTTCCACCAGCTTAATTTGGCTTGCTTAAGGCTGTACAATGCTTGGTGCAACCTCCATACTTTGTTTTTCTTTCCAGGAATACAAAAGCCTTCTGGTTGCAATATATATATTTCTTCATCCAGTTTGCCATATAAGTAAGCAGTTTTTACATCGATGCTAAACATGTCCCAGTCTTTAAGTACAGCAATGCTAAATATTAGATGGGCAGTTTTATAGCAGACAACTGGAGAGAACAATTGATCGAAGTCAATTCCTTTAATCTGGAAAAATCTCTTTGCAACTAGTTGAGCCTAAAGGTGACCATCATTCTTTTCATTGACTACTCGATGATTTCTAATTGCTCTATGACCTTTCAAGAGATCCACTAGTTTGTAAACATTTCACTTTTTCAATGCTTTCAACTCCTCAAGACATGTGTTAAGCCACTTTTTTTTCAGGTTAGCGGGTAATTGCTCAATATCTGAGAATTTGATTGGGGTATTGATAGCAGCTTTCGCTTGCTCAAAGAGGAAGTCATTAAATTCCATTTCACCTTCTTGAACTATTTCTTCAAACTTAGATATTTCTATCTCAGCTTTGTTTAATCTCAAAATGAGATTCATCTCATTATCATCAGGGTTGTTTGTAACATCCAAAATGGGCTGAATGGGGACATCAGTAAGATAATCAACTCTTTGAAGGTCTGGACCAGGGTCAACAGGACATCACCAAAGAGAGTTTTTTCTGATCCTATCCTCATTCAGGGGGGAAAAATGTTTGTTTCTCATAATCCTGAAGAATCTTACTGGGATGATCATCCCTGTATATATTGCCAGATCAGTTAGGTACTTTAGTTTTTCTTGTAGACCAGCAAAGTGAAGACTATGGTGAGTACTCAGGTTCTTGGGCATGCTGCCTTCCCTGATCTTGTGATGGACCAGGTACTCTTCCTGGAACTGGATGTGAGGGTCCAGAAACTGGAGGTGGCATGGGAGGTGGAAAAAGAGATGTGGATCAGACTGGGGTCTAAAGCTTGGAGATAGAGTGAAGGTCTGTCCAAGAATGAGCTCGTGAGTTAGACAGCAGAGCGTGTTCTTTGTGGGTGCAGTCACAGTCACAAAGGTACCTGTTACGACCTTAATCTTATAAAGACTCAGGTTGCAGACAAGTGACAAAGACTTGAGGGCGATAAGAGAGAAGAGTAAGGGAAGGATACGATTGGTAAAGCGTAAGGAATACAGCAGTACCTACAGGGTTTATATACGTAGAGACAACTACCCAAGGTAACTAAGTATAGAACAGGACTGAGTCATAATACTCAGAGTAGTGGAGTAAGTGGAGCAAGAACGTATGGACATGGAGTAAAGTATATGGGAGTGGAGTAACAGTGAGACAAAAGATACTAGAAAGGAAAGGTAAAAGAAAAGTATAACGGACAGGCATGAGAATGCGGAAAAACAAAAGAGCCAGAGCAGGTGACCATAACCGGTGAAACCATAACAATACCCTCCGTTTAGGCTTCGTGACCACACGAAGTATCCTAGTCTGTGAAGTTAATCTCCATCTTTGCAGGTCGAACCTCGTACCCCAACTTGAAGAGGTTTCTCTCTGCCAAATTCTTGACTTCAGGAAACTTCCACTTGTGCGCAAGGTTTAGGATGTTAACCCATTCTTCGAATACGAGACTCGAATAGTCATCATATTTGGTGTTGTAGAAGATGAAGAGGAACACTTGGAATTCTGTGGCATTGGCGTCTTCAATGTAAGCGGGGTCTGCGGTGTTAAAGTTTCTGATGAACGTGTGATGGGGATCGTCGTATCCAGTTAATTTTCTTCGCCAATAAACGGATTCTCTGGTGAGGAAGTATGAATGGATCCAGAAGCGCATTCCGTCTTTGGTTTGGACACATAAATCTGCTCCTCGAATTCTGACCAAAGCAGGTGTTTCGTTGGTAGTGGATTGGAAAGGTGGAATAAAGGTCGAGATGTCGGACATTTGAAGGTGATTTGGAGGATGAAAGAGATTGACGATTGTTGTATACCGATTGGAGTGCTTTCACTGGGTTTTATATCCTACGATCGTGTTTTCTCGTACTCGTCTAGGACGTCCTTGGCGTTCTCCAAGGCTGATTTTGGTAACCATGTGTCTTCTTCATTTCCGTAACCTTTCCAATGTACCAAATACTGGGTTCCTCTTCCTCGCTTCCTCTGTCCTCGGATCTCTTCGATTTCACTCTTCTTCTTCGTTTATGATATCAGGTGGTGGCGGGTAGGGTGTTGGCTGTCAAACTCGGGTTTGACATCGTGTGAGCAATGAATGGAACATTGTGGATTGCCCAGGACTCAGGTAATGAAGCTTGTATGACCGATCTCCGACAGCTTCGATGATCTCGAAAGGTCCATAGCGTTTGTTGTCAAGTTTCCGTGATGGTCGGTTGGAATGAATGTTAACTGCTTCTAGCCAGACCTTTTCTCCGGTGAGAATTTAGAGACATTTCCGTGGTTTCCTCGGTTTCGTATAAGATCATTGTTCTCTTCCATTGCCGCTTTAGCTTCTTCTCGTTTCTCTAACTCCGATGAGAAATCCGCTGCCGCTGGGTTGAACGTAGGTAACTGTGATTCCCTTTCCATGGATGGAATCCGTGATTCAAAAAGAACGGTGTGTTCTTCGTGGCCGAGTGGACTTTATCGTTGTAATGGAACTCCGCCGTAGGTAACCATTTCGTCCAATCGTTCTGTCGATAGCTGATAAATTCCGCAAGTACATTTCGACTTCTTGGTTGATGCGTTCCGTTGTCCATCCGTCTGAGGATGATACCCGTTGATAGGTTCCTTTCTATCCCCAATGATGTGCATAGCTCCTTCATGAATTTAGATGCGAACTGCGGTCCTCTGTCACTGATGATTCTTCGGGGAATTCCGTGGAGCCTCCAAACCTCCGATTTGTATAGATGCGCTAATTCGATTGACGTGAGAGTCGTAGTGGTGGGAACAAGGTGGATCATCTTTGAGAACCGGTCGACGATAACAACAATAGCATCTTTGCCTTCGGACTTAGGCAAAGGTCCGATCATGTCAATAGAAATTTCCTGCCAAGGGCCTTCCGGGATTGGTAATGGGTTCAATGTAATTGGTTCGGGTCTGCGAATGATCTTGTTCTTTTGACACATGTCACATCCTCTGACATATCTCCTGACGTCCGTCTTGATCGTGGGCCACCAGAACGTCCGCTTCAACAGTTCTAGCATCCGATGTTGTCCAGGGTGTCCGACGTCGGGGGAATAGTGGTGGTCGTATAGGATTTGATCTCGCAAGTTCTTTTCATCCGGCACATAGATCCGTCCTTGTCGGTAAATTATCCTTCTTTTCCCACACTTTCTCCGGTTGTTTCGCCAATTCCTGCAGTACCATGGTTTCCCTCTTCTTCGACTTTCTGATAACTTCCAGGATCTGTTGGTCGGGTGATATCTCGAATCGTCGGCGTAGAATGGTGGCTTCATATACTGGCGTTTCTTCATTCTTCGTACAAATCCTTTCCTTTGAACATCTCCATGTTCCTTTGTTCTCGGTCATCTGGTTTGACTATATGCGGAGAGGATGTCGGCTTTGGTGTTGGATTTTCCGGGTATGTGTCGTAGTGCGAAATCGTATTCTGCAGCATAAGGTACCATCTTGCTTGTCGAGCGTTCAGTTTCTGTGGGTCTCTGAAGTACTTCAGGTTTTCGTGTCCGTCCAGATTTCGAACTGTTCCTTCGCATCCAACAGGTACTGTCTCCATAATTTCAGCGCCTTGACTATAGCCAGTAACTCCTTGTCGTAGATCTCGTAGTTTCGTTCTGCTTCAGTCAACGTTTTGGACATGAATGCAACGGATGCCATTTTCCTTCCTGTTCCTGTGATAGGACTGCTCCCGTTCCATAGTTTGATGCATCCACCTCCAGTCTAAACTTTCCATAGTCATTTGGCAACGCTACTGGTTCGCTGGTAATGGAATCTTTGACGCTTTCGAATGCCTGTTGTTGTGCTTCTTCCCATTTCCACTCTTTTCCTCCTCCCTTCAACTGATTAGCGGAGCTGCGATGATGCTGAAGTTTTGTATGAAGCGTCTGTAAAAGTTCGCGAATCCCAAGAAACTCTCCACCTCCTTAATTGTTCGTGGCGTTTTCCATTCCTTTATGGCCCTGACCTTCTCCTTTTCCATAGTGGCTTTTCCATTTCCTACAACCGTGCCTAACAAGGTGATTTCCGTGGCGTCAAATTCGCATTTCGATCGTTTGAAGAATAGACTTCTTCAGGAAACGTATAGTTTGTTCATGTAATTCCTCTTTGGTACGTCCTGGAATCGCGAAGTCATCCATATAGTTGACCAGTGCACCTTCTTGGATCATTTCTCGGAATATGGTTGCCATCATGCGAGAAAAGGTCGCCGGGGAGTTACTCATTCCAAAAAAACATGACGGTAGGTTCGAATAATCCACGATTGGTGATGAACACTGCTTTCCATTCATCTCCTTCTCTGATCCTGACATTGTTGTAACCCCAGATAATGTCCAGTTTATTGAAGTATTTCGCATCTCGCAGTTGGTCGAGTACTTCGCTTATGAGCGGTAATGGCGTTTTGTCCTTGATCGAATGTTCGTTGAGTTTCCTGTAGTCCTGGCATAGTCGGAGCGATCCATCTTTCTTTGGTACGAAGAAACAAGGGGCAGCGTATGGTGATTTGGATGGTCGAATTCGTTTCGATGCTAGGTTCTCGTCTAAGAACTTATCGAGTTCCTCCCTTTCCTTTGGCGTCATGTTATAAACCTTCGATGATATCTCCTTTGGTGCGTCCTCCATTAGATTGATCTCATGATCCCATTCCGTTCGAGCTGGTAATTGCTCAAAATTCCGTTTGTTAAACAAGTGCGTAAATGGTCGAATGTAATCGGGTAAATCTTCGGGGTTGGTGGGATCTGATTCTTTTTCCTCCGTAGCGCTGTCCACATCAGTGGTTAGCCGTCGAGAAAAAGGAATCGTTTGGTGTGGTGTAGTGCATGTACTGGGGCATCTCGTAAATCTGACTTCTTGGTTTATCCAGTCGATCTCCGGGTTATGTTGAATTAACCAGTCGTATAAGAAAAATATCCGCGCTCGAAATGTCCGATACCAGTGCCTTGATTTCCTCCTTATGTCCTCCTAGATCATCTGGATTTTGGCCTCCTCGTTAATATCCCTGTCCGATTTGGTGTTCCATCTGTTTCTCATGCGAATGGGTTGTTGCCGTTTGACCTTCTTCAATTTCTCTCTTCTGCCAACTCCTTTGCTACATCGTCATATGTGCTCCCGAGTCGATAAGGGCCTTGACCGTTTTGTTCTTTTTTGTTGATGGTTGCATCCAGCAGAATTTCGCGCATCGAGTCTCTCTTGAAAGGAATAACATACTTGGATTTCGAATTTGTTGTTACATGGGGAGAGACTCTACGATTTATGGGTCGAGATTTCGCTCAATCGGACCCTTCAGCAAAATCCTGCTTCTCGGTGGTATCTTCTTCATCCTGTGGACTATCCTCGGTCGTTTCCCTAGTCCTAGCTCTCTTCGGCCCTACAATTCCTGGCATGTGCCCTGGTTTGTTACAATTGTAACATGTCACAGTCTTCTTCAGCTGCCTGCATTCTCTGGCGAAATGTCCGAACTTTCCACAGTTGAAACACTTCTTCTGATTATTCAGGGTTTGGACTCTAGCGGTCTTGGAACTACCTAATTCCATGGGTTGACCACTTCCTCCATAAGTGATTCCTGTCGTGGTGTGTTTGTCGAACAAACTCATCGTCTCTGTTCCCATTCCTACTGCTTTTATGGTTTTGAGCCAGCCGTTGAATGTGGTGGGGACTTTGTCAGGTGGGAATGATATAATGGTGCGAATAATTTCCTTTTTGACGTTCTTCTTCAACAAAAAGATAGCGTGTTGATTATCCATTCCCGCTTTGTTCATCATCAAGGTGAATTCAACTAAGAAGTCCACGATGGGTTTCTTCCCTTGGGTCATTGTCTCGATGGCTATCTTGCTTTTCTCCCTGTCCATTCCATCGATAAACAACTCCTTAGCTTGCTTCTCGAATTGCTTCCACGTAAATGTTACATCTGGGTTGGTGACTTTGTCTGCTATGAGTGCCGAGAAACTTCCAGCTACTCCTCCTCTCATCCTGGATATGGCCGCTATGATCATCTTATCATTGTCGGTGATTCTGTTAAACTTTATGAACAATTTGATGCTCCTCCACCAATCCTCAAACTTCTCTCTGCTTCCCTCGAACCAACCGGGATCGGAGATAATTGACTTTGTGTTTTCTGTGGTCGACATGACTGATGGTTCCTTTATCTCTGATTGTTCTCCGTTATTGATATGTATATCCGTGAAAATATCTGCAATTTGATCTTCTTCTTCTGGGTTAAGACGAGTAGTGGGTTCGTCTTCGTCGTCTTCAGAGTATGGTCGATTGGTGGGTTCTTCTTCTTCTTCTGACTGCGGTGCTGGTTCCGGCCTTGGTGTTGGGTTCCTCGGTAATTCGACCTGTTGTACTTCTTCGTCGTAATATGCAGCTAACTCTTCTTCGACAATTTGTTTCTTCCCTTGTTGGCTGCTACTTGGCATAAAACTGTGACCTGATGACTATGCTTTGTAAAAGCCTCGACGTGAAAAAATTACGTCCATTCGATTGGTAGATCTGCCGTGTGCACTACTATTACAGCAAGCTCGCTAGGCTGCTGTCTGCAAGGTGAGGTGGAAAACGCTTTACCAAATGTTACGACCTTAATCTATAAAGACTCAGGTTGCAGACAAGTGGACAAAGACTTGAGAGCGATGAGAGAGTAGAGTAAGGGAAAGATACGATTGGTAAAGCATAAAGACTACAGCAGTATATACAGGGTTTATATACATAAAGACAGCTACCCAGGGTAACTAAGTATAGGACAGGACTGAGTCATAATACTCAGGGTAGTGGAGTAAGAATGTATGGACGTGGAGTAAGGCATATGGGGGTGGAGTAACAGTGAGACAAAAGATACTAGAAAGGAAAGGTGAAAGAAAAGTATAATGGGCAGGCATGGAAACGCGTGGAGTAAGATCATATGGATGTGGAGTGACCGTGAGACGAAAGATACTAGAAAGGAAAGGTGAAAGAAAAGTATAACGGGCAGGCATGAGAACGCGGAAAAACAAAAGAGCCTGAACAAGTGACCATAACCGGTGAAACCATAACAAGTGTCACTGCTTGAACTTGGCCGAGTTGCAGGGACCTCTGGAAATGCTCTGCAATTGGGTGAGTTCAATGTTGCCAGGCTATAAAGCATTGTTGGCCCAGGTAAGAGGGCATCAGGCTCAGCCAGAGATTTCCAAGGTCAGGAAAGTGAAATGCAATACTTTCCAAAGCTGGTGTTGAAATGAATACCTCGAGTCTTACATTCGGTATGATGTATGAATGACTCCTGTTTCAAATACATGCATTATATACATTATGACTGTGCTTCCATGCATTATACATATGTAGACTATGCCCGCAGGGCACTATGATTTCATGAGTTGTTTTAGCTATACCCTAAACCCTATCCTGTAGTAGTATATAAGAACTCTGTAGTCTACCAATAAATATAAAAGTTTCCAAGTCTCTATCATTCTCTACTTGCACTACTATCTACTCGCTCAAAGCTTACCTGCTTGCAGTTCAAGATATACAATGTAAGTCTTCCCATACTGCACTGCTGCTTATAGCAGCATTCTCTTCAACAGCTAGATGGACAGCTTGCCTGCAGAAGCAGCTTGGATCTTCAAGGCTCAACCCTCCCTCAGTCACTTGGCCCTCCTCTTGTACCTGTCTCTGCTATTCCTGGATTCTGAAGACCTCTCAGCTGCAGACACCATGCATTGCGGATTCCTTGGTATAATGAAGTGCGACAAAGACAAGTATTTGGCCTTCCACAATGCTGCCCCTTCCTGCCAACACATTTTACAATCAGGCAGGCCCTTCAGCCCTGACAGGTTGACGATAATGGCAGACTTTTTCAGTGCTTTTGTGTTTAGAGGCATCACAATGTCCACACTCTTTCTCATGCAGGAGCCCACAGTATTTGGGAACCTGGAAGAATGGCAGGCAACTTATCAGTCTTACCGGCCAACAGAAGAAGATTCTGAAGACAGCAATCGACCATGGGAGGAGTGGAAAACAACCAGCAAAGTCAACACAAAAGTTTGCCATGTCTCAGCTTATGGGTCTGCCACAAGACGTCATCCTCTGTATGCTGCACAATACTAGAAAGTAGCTCAGGACTGGGCCCGGAATCTGAGGCTTCACCAGCCAGGAGAGTATAGTTTACAAGATGGTCCAGAAATCTGATTTGCCTATGTTTGGGACTCTCACCAGCTATTTGTTGATGGCTGACTATGCTGAGGCAGGACTAGTTCGGACCATGACTGACCATGAAGCGGGCAAGGTGCTGTGCAGCATAAAGACACATATTCTCCAAGTATCCCCCCCGAATATCCCCCAAAATCCCTCAAAAAAGCATTCAAAATAGGCAAAAAAGCGTCCTAAATAAGCTAAAAATTAGCTGGAGAAGGGTTAAGACAGAGAAGAGGAGGTTACTTACTAAAATACAAGCCTGGAGAGCAAGAAGAAGGGAGGGAGAAGGTGGAGAGGGCAGGAATGGTAGTGGTTGAGAGGAAGAATCAGTGGTTATGCTCGAAACAGAAGTTCAACATGTCACATGACATCACATGACCTCTGGACTTGGGATTTTCGAAGCAAAGTCCCTCAAACTATGGGTGGAGATGGTTTTCAGACTATTTCTGCATGGATTTCAATGATTCAAAAGTGTATTCCTATGTTTTTGAGGTCAGGGAGTTTGAATATTTTGTTAGATCTTTTGTTGGAGCCTACCAAAATATGGCACATTTAACATATGAAAAACACAAATTTCCACTATAACTCCTCCAAAATTGATCAGATAATAAATCTAATGGACCTTGAAAACATATAGTTACACTCTTAAATTATCAAAATCCATGCAGGAACTAGTTGAAAACATGACATTCTTGTTATGTTTCTCTATATCTCCATAACTGGTATGTCTTTCAACAAGAACATACATATAAACTTATGTTCTTTTAATATTTCATGATTTTTCGTGATTTTTCCAGAATTTTCCAGTTAGTAGAACTGGCTCTATGACGGACATAGTTAGAGTTGATTATGACTCCCCACACCCTTGATGCAATCTTGATATCTCCATAACGGGTATGTTTTCCGACAAAAACATACAGAAGACTTATGTTTTTTTAATATTCTAAGATTTGTCATGATTTTTCTGGAATTTTATGAGCAGTAGAACAGGACTTAAAATGACTTACTGAAAAAGACATAATATCACCCAAGACTTTTTTGCTTTGGGTATTATTATTACAACTTATCACATTTCTTTAACTTACCTATCAAATCTGCCTTCAAGTGCTAACAAAATAAGTCTGAAATAAGGTATGACATGAATAAGACTAAAAAGTTCCATAAAAGATTTGGATATTTTGCTGATGTACTGATGCATAAATACGGTTACGGACGGTATTGATCTGTTATCAAAACAGTTCCCACCCCACCGTACCGTGTACGATACGTCTGTTTTCCTGACAGCAACCGTAAATCAGCCGGATTACGGTCCAATAAGAGTAATTTACGATATTCAATTTAATTCATCAAACTAGGGCGTAATTGCCGCACCGGTGGCAGTGTGGGAACTTGTTACTATACTGTTCGTCCTGTTTCGGCATCTTCCGAAACTGTTTACGACACGGCCGCCTGAACTGCCGATCCGTATTTACGGCGTAAAACGGTTACGGTGCGGAGCCCTAATTTGTATGATTAATTTTACAGATTGGTATCAGTTCGTGGCTGGCGACTCTTCTGGAGGTGAATGGTAGATTGAGGATAGATTGAGTTAGTGCAACGGGGAACATCGGGCTTGTTCCTCGCACGGTGTATTTGTCCTCGGAGGTACGTTATATTAGACACAACTTATTCCCGCTATGCATTCAAAAGCATTACTGACATGACGTCGTATACCTTCCTAATCCAGATTTCTCAAATTCCACTAACACTAATTGGAACGCCGCGTGATTGCTTTGAGCATCGTGCGCTTCTTAGAGAGTGTGTTGTATGAAGGCGGACCTTAGGTTTATGTAATTACACATCTCTATTATTACTTTCACCTACCCGAATCAGCCCGTATCGTGCACTGCTCCATCCAGCCCGATCTCTATTGTACCGATGGTTACCGGTGGTCTCTACGACACAGTCTGACACGAGTAGTCGGACACGCGCACCCCGGTGCGACTCGAGTGCGTTCCGCCAAGTTCACTCTGGACCCTCTGGACTGCGGGCCCCTATGGAGAAAGTCATCCCATTTCCAAACATTCGTCTGAAGTCTCACCGTATACCACTCAATATCAATCTAATCCATGATCTCACTGCTTACTGGGCTTCCAAGTACTTGCCTTGGTCTTCAAGAAGCAAGGCATTATAATGGACGCGGGTAGTGAAACGACATATGACCCCCTTCTATCTCGGCTCCGATCTCACCGTCTGGGATCAGGAGGTTCATACAGCGCTTGATCTCTTATTTTCAGATCTTCAGAGTGGAGCTATCTACTTATTACAGTAGAAGTTAGTAAGGAAACGGAGAGAAGACGAGAAAAGCGAAAAAATTTAAACAAGACATATGTCGAAGTAAGTTTATGACATGCGGAAAAAACTAGCGTATTGGCAATGGTTTGGAATGTACAACGATCACAAGTATGTTGATACGGCGCTTGATAGCATTGGTGTGTCACTAGGAGGCGGAATCCAGCCTCATAGGCTAATATTATCTCATTACCAGATTGAGCAGGTTTCACTATGCGGCCAGTGATAAATCTTAATACTGGTTCTTTGTTGATATGGTCTCGCAATATGGTTCAGTAATACGGCTCACACGTGTTGTCAACTTGGGCTTTGCTTGCTGCTAGCTATGAGATTCAAATTTGTCAGTTATATATTTCTGATATGAATTTACGGAGCACAAAGAGAATTTGAATATTTGAGTGAGCGGCGTGATTGCCGCAGATCATTCTCCAATGACATTCAATATCTGCGTACTAATTCTGGTAAGGTCTGGATCAACAACTCCACAGGCCCTTGGTTGATTGGCATACTCCATCCAGGGGAAGATCCTGTATAGGGAGCAATGATAGCAATGTGATACCACACTTATCCTTTACAGGACTTTTTGGTGCCAGCGACTTGTTTTTTGTATCGTTGTTTTGACGTTCGCGTTCACTAGTGTGTCCGAGTCGGGTGTAGTACTTGATGTTTAATCACATCCATGACCGTTACACACGGGTAGGCGAGGTTATTCGCTGGAACTGGGTTCGTTTTTAGCAACTACAAAAGCTCGAAAGATATAAAAGCATGCCTGGAAAAAGGTAAAAAATTCAATTCGCTGCTCAGCTATGGTTGGCTTCGTCTACTTCGTCACCCTCGCACTTGCTTACGCTGCTACCGCTTCCGCCTTTCCGGCACATGCATCTTTGGCTGGTTTGTCCAGAGAAGAGATGGACGAAGCTATGGACATCCTTGAACGTGTCCATCCAGTACCCCCCCCTGGGCCGTTGGCGTACAACGGCACCAAGCTTATCAACAATGCCCACCATCCTTTTAAAGCTCCGGGACGAAATGACATACGGGGACCTTGTCCAGCTTTGAATGCTCTTGCCTCCCATGGAGTTCGTATAATTTTTAAGGCAATTTGCTTCGACTTACAATTTGACCGTCACAGTATATTAATCACAATGGTATTGCTCGCCCCTCAGAGATCGTAGCCGCGGTGATGGAAGGTCTGTCTGTTTCGATGCTTTTGTTGAAATCAGTGACTAACCTTCGGGCAGGATTTAACATGGAAAACAGCGTGGCAGTATTTACTACCTATGCTGCCTTCCTCGTCGATGGCAACCTTATCACCGACAAGATTAGCATCGGAGAGAGTACTCCTAGGACTGGCCCCAGGCCCCCCCTTCCAGCTACTGCAGGCGGTTTCAACACACACAATACATTCGAGGGGGATACCAGCATGACCCGATGTGAGTTTCGTGGATTGGGGCAATTATTTCGAGCAACCGACTTATCTCGTCTCCAGTGGATGCCCACTTAGGTGACAACCACAACTTCAATGAGAAGTTGTTCCAAGGCGTACGTTGTCCTATATATTTTCAGAGTCGCGGCAGCTGATGGCCTGGCAGTTCATTGAATACAGCAAGAAGTACGGTGGTGGAAAATACAACCTCACCGTCGCTAGCGAGTACCGACATAAGCGATTCCAAGATTCTATCGCCACAAATCCCGAATTCAGCATTGTTGCTCCCCGGTTCTACACTGCTTACGCGGACGCTGTCCTCCCTGTCAACCTATGGGTAGATGGACGTCAAGACGATGGTCAGCTCGACCTCGAAGTTGCTCGTACCTTCTTCGAGGATGGGCGATTCCCGCATGACTTCCACAGGGCTGCTCGCCCGACGGGTACCAACAATGAGGTGGTGGTGTTTGACGCTCATCCAATCGAACCAGGAAGTAATGTGAATGGAGTCGATACCTATACTCCCGACCACAGCACGCCGCAGAAGTTGGACGATAAATGTTTGCAATACACGTATCATGTGAACCACACCGTGCCAAGTCTATACCCGAACCCGAAAGGCCCTTTGTTGAAATCTCTGAAGATCAATTTGGGGTACCTGTTTAGCGCGATTAAAAATACGGGATGCGAAGAAATTTTTCCTTATGGGAAGTGAAGCGGGGGTATTAATGCAGATTCTTCTATCCGCTGTTGACATTCTCTCCGAGTGGAAGACGGTTTTTGCCTGTCTCAACCCTCCAATTTCACAACGTTTTTGCTACTATCCCTTTAAGCTCTACTTCACTTCTTCTGATTACCTTTAGTTTTAACCCTTGTGCTAAATGTCAATGTGCTTATCAAACCGTTGGACGAGTACTGGATGCATTGATGCCACGCCTGTCTCTTTTTAGATGGATAAGTTGTTTCGGCGTAATATTTATCTTTTCCATAGTGAAAAGTTTATGCGCTGGCAACCCTTGAATTGAATTTGCACCAGCTATCACAGACAACGAAGAATATTCAGAAATTTAAGGTAGAAATAGGAGACTTCGACTGCAAATGATATGGTGCACGGTGGAGAAGAGCGTAAACTGTGACCTAAGATTCTATGGCGGTGAGACAAAAGTAGGCCAACGAGATGTCCAAGCTGACCTAAGGCATGATGCATGATGCATGATGGAAGAGCAAATTCCACGTGGCAGGTGCTTAAAAGCTTAAATGCCGTTACCGTTAAGAACCGGACATCAGTGGCCCTCGTTGAATGTTGAATCTTTCCACGTATCGTAGACCCCACCTCAAACTTTCAGAATGGTCATAGGCTGTCCAGACATGGGCTGCCGGTATGAAATGCTTTCCGATAAACAGAAGAGGAAGCTGGCGCGTCCGGAGAGGGATTTATCATGGTAAGCTGTAGCTTCTGTTGAGCTCAATGTACGTGGAACACCGCGCGAGGGACGAGCGCGGTGTGATTTCTCGGGCGTGCGTCCGTGTGTGTATGCATGTTTGGCTCCCGAAATAATTACGGTGTCACGTTTAGAATCATTACTGCTCTATTACCCTACACTTTTGCGTCTCGCGCTGCGTCGGCTATCCACTTAATTGATCTTTTAATTTACCTCCCACTGAATCCCTACTAATTTCGGTGGTAAAGGATGAAGACGATTTGTACCTTCAAAACAGGCAGTACGTCAGCACCATATGCACGCAGAATGATGGAACGCTGGCTTGACGTTGGCCCTTGCGTCTGCGTCGACATGGAAAGATAGCGTAGCGCTTATCAGTTGTTGAGATCAAGGCCAGGGCAAGGAAGCTGCCAATGAAATCACTGCTGGAGATGACCGGAGTGCCTTCCAAGCTGCCATTTCTACGCAATAGTGGAAGATAGAGCGAAGAACGACCGGCGACTAAATTTTCGGAGTGATGTGACTGATGTCCCTTTGCCAGACTTCATCAGTATTCTCATTACTACCGCTATCGATGCAGGCCTTAGTACGCGGCCTCGCCTTCCAACCGCCAACCCTCCAGTCCCTTTTCCACAACACCCTCGAACAGTCTACAAAGTCTCTCTAGAACCCAATGAACTTCTGACATAGAGCTAAACAAAGGGCCGTTGTCATCTAACCAACCCCATCTCCACCTGTCTACTGTCGTTGTCCGTTTTATTCTTGACATGGTCCTTCCATCAATACTATCATCATATTGTTGTTTGCTTTGGTGCTGTTGCCGATCGTCGGGAATGCTAATTCCACGAGGACTGGAGTGATCCCGACCACTGGCAAGGTCAGCATCTCTGCCGTCATAATCATCACTATCTTGATAATACCCACAGACCCCTAACACCTCCCCTGCCTCACCATCAATCTTAACCATCGCACCCATTCGTGCCAAGTGTACTTAATCATCGGATCTTTCGCAGCGTCTCTCGATATCTTCGTTATCAACCTTGATAGCCTGATTGGTAAAGGCTGTTGTGTCGTTCCTGATATCGTTATCGGTAGTTGTGATGATTGCGGTGGCCGTAGTTGTGGTCCGGACGGTGTTCTGCCTGCGTCTCCTTCCTCAACTGATAATTTGCTTTTTACTCTGTCTTTTCCTCTTGTAGACTTTCCAATCGGCAGAATCTGAATGTAAAGTTTGCGTTCACAAATATCACCACGCCTCTCCTCATCTTCGCTTCTCTTCTCGTCCGTTTTCTCTCCAACCCCACTCCGTTTCTCTGGTAAAACACTCCATCTCCCAGCCCATTCCACCTCACTTTGTACTTCTCCGGCAATCATCTCTCCGACGTTTTGTATGAAAATCATGACGCTTGGCACGGCTAATAAACTCCATATGACGCCAAATGGTCGCGCGGATGCAGTAGTTGGATAAAAATCGCCATATCCAATTGTTAACACGGTTGCATAGGTGAAATAGAGTGATTCATGGTAAGTCCAGGGAGCAGGGCCCTATTGTTGAGATGAAAATTTAGGTGAGAAATTACAAGAGAGTTGCGGGACCGTACACTGAGTTGACAAGCCCAAAACACAGCAGATCCTCCAACCCAAACAATCCCAAAAAATAAAAACGAAGAAGCCAATGCGATATATCGTTCCACCTTACTCGCGTGGTCTTCAATATACCTCATCAGCATGAATTCCCGAATCTTCCATCTCTTTTTTTCACTATCATCGTCCGTCACCTCGCGCACCTTCTTCTGCTTCCACCACCCAGTATTCTTTGGCTTCATGAATCTCCATTCAGCCTCTTTCTTTTCTTCTTCTGTCCCATTCCTTAACGTGTTAATTACTTGGACCCATTTCCGTCTTTCTTTTTGCAATCGACGCTTTGTTATACGACCACGAGTACGTTCGACGACAAGTGCTCTCACCGAATTTACTATCAAGCCAACGGTGAGGAGACCGACTGCCGCGAAGGGGATTAACCCCATCCTTCCAGCAGTGGTTTTGAGGGGAAATTCTGATCCGAAACCAATCGTTAACAGAGTGTAATCAGCCCAATATAGTCCATCAACGAAAACCCATTTTTCAATGGCTGAAAATATGGCTCCACCGAGAGCAAGATATGCCGAAAATAGGATTGATTGAAGCATCAATGCCGTTGCGGCCGGTCGAGTTGAACGAAAGCAGGTTTATAGGCGTGAAAGATACATGAACCGAGGAGATTGAACAGGAAAAGTGTTGAGATAATGAAATAGATGACGGTTGCCATAAAAGCATACCAATAAGATTGGGAAAGCACATAAGAAGATTGCCGGTGGAGAAGAGTCATGTATGTAATGACGACCGGAACCAAGAGGAAGATACATGAAAGATACCAGAAGATGATCGTCAATGGCTGGGCGATGGCGTATGAAATTTGTTTGGCAAAATTGAATAGGAGTAGCAGATTGGCCAGCAAGGCGAGGACCAGAGAAACAATTTTGAGCGCGAGTGACCTGACAAGCGTTGAACACCAAGCTCGACAGGAAAGGTGAGGGCGTACCATCCTGGGTCGGGTATCCGAGCCCCAGAAGGTCTGCATATGAGCCAAGATTGGGTTAAGGCACAAATTGAAAACAGACTGGCTATAGGCCCAAAGGCACTAGCAGACAAAGGAAAAACGACCGACGTGAACCACCATATCCTTGGTAATGAATTAGGAAGGCACCCGGGTGTAATGGGGCGAAGAACTCAACACCGGTAGATAATACTCTCGTCCATCTTCCGCTGTGATGCCCTCGAAATGCCTCTCATGCACAGGAGTGAGAGTTCTTTTCTGGAAGAACCGTCGCGTTTCTCCATCCAGATTATCTTGAGTTTTCTGGCGAAAACGAAGTTGACTGCTGGACCTAAATTTCGTAAGTAAGGCACCAGTTTTTTAACCAGAAAAATTGACATTGGGGAACTAGAAAGCTATGAGTGGAATAAGGAGCGGGGGACGACCTCGGTGTGATTTCTCGGACTCTGCGTCCGTGTGCCCATTTGTCCTTATTTTGTAAGGCAAAATGTATCCATCAATTCTGAATTGATAGTCGGTACTTTGCCGACATTTTCTGGGTAATCCCGTAGTCATAACTTGACTTGGAGTACGCCATCTTCCTGTCATACTTATACATATTGTTAACTTACATGTAGTCCTACTATGTAATAGTATCTTCAATCTCCGAGTCGGTTCGAAATCATGTCCCTACTCCTCAGGATCTATCAAAGAATCGATTAATAAGAGCGCTCCTCACCATCCGACCATTCGCATCAGCTAATATACTCACTATCCGAAAACCAATACTTCCGAAGACTTTCCAATCCTACCTACTAATACTCTCACTGTGAGCCCCAGGGGGCCGGAAATTACATAGTTTAAAGGTGCACAGATTATGTAAATTAGACCATGAAATCAAAGATTTACAACCCTAGGTGAATATTTCACACCTTTTCCTGTGGAATGGACAAAAAAATTGGGGGGTCGTAATTCCAAATTCCAACGTAAAGCTATGTAAATGGACCCTAGTAACCGTCAAACTACGTAATTTACACAACTTCTGGGCTCATAGTGTCTTCCTGCAAAACCTCTGACTGAAATTCGAAGGCCTTATAAGGCACCTGTTACCACGCAAACTTGCTGAATTATTGATAAGTATGATCCTTTGACGTAGTGAGATTTGCTGGTGGCCCTTTCAGTTTAATGCCTCCCGAGAGATTGACTCGACATTAATACGGGAAGAACCGATATTTCATTTCGCCACTTGTGACTCAGGGCCCAAGCCGGGACAGCACCTCCAATATAATGCACAACGCGACTATCAATGAGCTCTTTTAGTTATAATGTTCTTTTGCGTTTTAGGAGCCCAATAGGGGAAAATCCCATAGTCAACGATTGGGCACACTGATTTCGTGGCATTTGTTTATAACAATTGTATGCAAGAGATACTTTCCGGGCGTATACAGCAAGTTATCAGTAGCGATATGAAGTTTATGTGATAAGTTTTTAGTGACCAAAAGAATATCAAGAGCGACACAAAAGAAAAAAAGAAAATGGAACAAGAAAAAGAATCAGAAACAAACAAATAAACGCTTGCATCGCAACTTTTGTTTTTGTTTTATAGCCCTTTCCTCACCTATCAGGTGAGGCATCTCTCTCTTCCAAAGTAACTATCATCGGTAAGACATGCGGCGGTGTCATCAGACTTCCTTCTATCATCAAATCACTTGATTCACCCAGTATCTGATCATCTGTTGGTCGCCGGCGTTGCTGTTCTCCACTTGTCTGCATGCGCCACGTATTCTCCACGTTCCCATTCTCACTATTTTCGCCACGTATCTCCGTGTCTACGATGTTCAGTTGGGATTCTCTGGGTACCCGAAGCGACTCTGAAACTATGACAGGGGACGGATTGGATGGTGGGATATGAGTTCCTCGGTCTGCCGTACCAGGAGGTTGAGCGCTTGCGTGGTTTGACAAAAACTTTGACATGTTTTCTTCTATCCGAGTCAACGCCAATCGAATACCAGATAACTCACTGACGACTCGATGAGAATCTAGGCTGACTGTTGCCATCGGAGCAGACGAGGGAGCTGAATTGAGAGTGAAAGTTGGAGGACGCATCGGACCTCGGTGAGCCGTAGGAAAGGTAACCCGAGCAGGTCGAATTTGTGTCAATCGAGTGGCTTCCATTGATCGATTGACATAAGGCGGACCCGGCGAGAGGAGAGGAATAAGAGTAGGAGCAGAATGATTTGACGATAACATGGATTGAAGTGGAATACCATCAGAAGATGGCTCGCTCGGGTCAAGCTCATCTACTTCTTCTTCGCTGTCCATCCCTTCCTCACTCTCCGCTTCTTCTTCCTCACTCTCCACGTCACTCAGAACGCTTCTCACTTGCTTTTGCTTTGAATTTTGTACCCCCTGGTGGGATTGTCGGGTCGGTGGATGAGGGGAACTTGATGCACCAACACCGCGCTTTCGAGAATTCCTTCGTTGAGGAATTAGTTTGAGGAGTTTGTCATAAACGTCTTCTGTGATGCACATCTCTCTCATAATGAAAAGCTTTTTGAACTGAAGTGTGCGTGGGCAAGTTGCATGTCTTTTATTACAAGCCCCACAGCGCAACTCTTTGGTATCGCATTTCCATCGTGTTTCCCGGCAGTTGCTACAGATCTGGATTGTTTTTTCAACAGAGTTATGAATACTCGACCCGAAAGAAAATGTAGTGGATACTGTACGCTGTTTTTTCCGAGTGATCTTAGCCATTCTTGAAATTGTTGGCGAAAGGGAGAACGTTTGCGGCCATATGTATGACGAAAAAGCTTGTGAAACCGGGGATAAAGGTCTTGAATTGTTAAAGATGAAGCGGGGGGCGGTGAGGATGTGAACAACATGCGTTGAAACCTTGAACGCCGAGCGGCTTCACTGGCAGTGGGTGTAAAGTCAGATTTCCTCTGAGTACATGCGCCCTCCCTCTCAATCATATAATCCGAGATTCGCGACCTCGGCTTCATGAGATTGAGGGCGTATGGAAGTCGAGGAGGAGGATGATTTCGCATCTTACTCGACTCGCCTACTTTTATATCTTATCCGATTGTCCGGGTTGGGAGCTACTCGCATGTGCACGAGTCTCGTAAAGCCTCAGTACCGCCAGTTTAGAACGAGCCTGTCCGGAACGGGTTAATCGAGAGTCGAACCGCACTCCTGTTGAAGTCGTGTCCTGGCCTCGTTCCTATGAAAGCGTTTAAACTCGGGTCCTCGTGTCATATTCTTTCGACACGAGCAGTACTCACCTGCAGGGATATATTCGTCATTTCGGAAAGTGGCGTGTGTATGTCGATGTAGGAAATTGAACTGACCAGAAGAGGTGGCTTGGTGGAGACTAAAGAAGAATTGTCGTAAAGGTTCTCATGCAGTATGGTTGATCCTCACACGCGAAGCTCGACTCATTCTCGAAGAACGCTTGATCCAGAGATGTAGTGTCTCTAGGAGGACATGAGGTGTTCAAGACAAGTAAATACTGGCGGTGTTTATAAAGCAACAAGCTGTTCGAGGACCGCAGAATCTAATTTGGGAAAACTCGAGTGCAGTGCTGACAGCGATCGTGTGGCCCTTTGAGTCTAATTTAGGGCACGGTGGGTTTCTACTCCACTCTCATCAAAACCTGAAATGTATACTTTTCGTAGATGGGGGATGAGAAGAGTCGAGTCCTGTGTATAAGAACCAATGTTCCGACAAAGAAGGGCGGGACTCGCCCGGGTTTTGCCTTTGCGAAGTGGCTTATCATAGGGCTTAACCGCTGCTCCGCCTTGGCTTCAAAGGGACAGAATAGTAACTTACCTAAGGCTAAGGTGACACTGAAGGTGCATGTTCGGTAATTTGCGTCCGCGTAGTGATAAGGCAGGCTGCGCCCTGGCTCGAACCCAAGGCTATACTACTTTCGGGCTTTTCTCACGAGGGTTGCATTGCACCTGTTGTCATCTCATGGGCTTCCTCGTCCGTTTGTCGGTACGCTTCTCATTGCCGACAAAGAAGTAATTTAGTCGCCAATCTGCCGTCGCCGGTCACCGAAGATAAGGATAGGAAAAGTTCTAGGTCAGGTCCCTGGGTTTCGCCACATGGCTGTCGACAGTTGGATGGTGGCAGAGGCGCATGCCAAACAGGGCCACACAGAGACGTGGGGGTTGTTAAGTGATCGAATCTGCCCCAAATTCTTTCTTCCTCAACCCCCCGACTGCCCTCGACGGCGCCCGCCGTGCTAGGTACTTTCCAGCAAGAAACCAATGTATGCCCACTAATATCATATAGAAAACCTCCTTTGTGAAGGGCCTGCCCTTTGTTGACACCACCGCCGTAGAGCCGCACTTCCGGCCAACCCAGTACCACTCTGCTCTGGAGCCCAGATGTACCTATCCAATTTTTTGTCCTCGATTTCTTGTTGCTGATTTTTTTCGTTGATAGAGAGCCCATCTGATAACTATTTCGTATAATAACTCCGGCATCGTCTTTAGATGTCTCCCCATATTTGACCCTCGTCAAACCCATTTCACGGCACTCCAAGCAGAGTCAGACGCAAACAGGCAATTCCCATCCACGTCTAGATTGCTTAGCTAGCATCTGCGAATAACAAAAGCTTGGGTTCCTGACCCACTTACCACCGCCACAACCCCTTTTTATGACACCTCGAGACCTTTCGTCTGTCTTTAGCCGCTATTAATTCCTCTCTCCCCGCCATCGCCATCCTCATGTCGACACTCCGTAACAAATCTAAACTCTCCGTCCTCTTGTACGATTCCTCCGACCTAGACAGCAGCGACCCTGCGTTGCCTGCCTCCCCTTGCCCACCATCCGATAGTCAACGGGATAAGAAAATCCAGCCCGCTCGTAAAGCCTCAGTATCCCGCCTGTCCTTTCCATTCGTCAAATCAGTGCCCAAGCAAGTTGTGAAGTCAGCCCCTTCAGCAGTAGCGATAACCCCTCCCGTCACTTCGCCGCCAGTGTCAGTCCCTGCACCTACTCCGTACACCCACGCCTTGACGAGTACTTTGCCTTTTGTCCGTGGGTCCCAGTATAATTTCCAGCGTCACAATTATCGTCACCGTGGCTATTCCCGACATGCACTGGCCCATATCAAATGGTTTTGGGTCTCACGAGAAGAGGATTGGGAAACCAGAAAGGGTCCCATTCGGTCTTCCAAGCCTCGGCTCCACGAGTCATTCATTGAGACCGCTATGGATGACCCGTTTACTTTTTCTCTAGGATCTTCAGGCCACAAACGGAAGACTCCCCTCCATCCTGTCCATCAGCTACAATTCGAGCTTCCTCCCCTCACTATCCATCCCAGAAGGGGTGATCTGGCTTCGCTTCATGATCCATACTGTGCGGAAATAGACCGAGCTTTCGTTACTTTCCCTATGTGGACTATAGGGAAAACGCTGTGGATGCACGATATCCATCTCGCATCCCAAGACCGCCTGTGTACCGATTTGGTATCGGCCGATGTGCTCGATATTTATGATGACACTGCAAGTGAATGCGATTCCCAGGACACACAGGGTTCTGTTATTGATGACTCCGACGCGACGCTGGTGGATAGTGAAACTGAAAGCGATATGTCATCGCCGGAGATCGGTGCTATTGATCAAGACGTTCGTCCATCTTTTCATAAATCCAGTTGGTCGCATTCAGCATATTCGGAACCCTCGCCACCATCTACTTCGGTCAGCAGCTCCGGCAAGCTGCTGAACTCTCAGTCACTATGGAAGATGGATTCTCACCAATGCTGGGACCACATGATAGAGGTTTCTCATAGGTCACACTGACGACACCCCGGTGTTCCGGTTGTTCAGAAATCCTCGGTCCAGCCCGCTTCTGCTCTCAACTTCGGAAGCTTCGTGCACTATCATTCGTGGCATTAAATATATATATATCACAGCATCCACATTCTCGAGTTTCTTCGAGATCATTCTCACAAGTTTTGCATTGCATCGCTTCATGGACTTTAATTGGCATTGAATTTTTCAGAACCCCTGTTTTAGTACATCTTCTGTGACTTGATCTTTTTTTTCGGTAATCACCTTCTCAAGTCAGCTAGATTTTTCCTTTTATCACTCCGTCCGCCAACCCCCTGACTTGCTTTCCCTATATTCTGGTTTCCGCACCTCCCCTTTTTGACCAGTGATGTCTTCCCGCTTTCGATTTCTTTGTCCGTGTCTGTCTGTCCTAGTCTTTGGCTCTCGTCTTCGCATGTTTGTGTACAGTATCGTGCTCTACGCTACTGCTCATATGACAATACTGCAAACTCGCCTTGCGTTCCCGTTGTCATCCTCGGTTCTTGTCTCCTCAAGCTATGAACGTGCTCTCAGGTATTATTTCTCCGCTATTTGGTAACTGAATATTTTTTTACCCACTTGCTCTTTTTTCCCCTTGCTTCGATTGTTTGCAGGACGGAATGCAGATTTGATTAACGTCCTTCTCCCCCGGGGAATCCTACCCGTTAATGGTTAGTGGATCGTCGCCTGCTGTGGCTATTTTGCCTGGATCGCATCAAACATACTTATTACTCATTTATTACAACTGTATAACCTGATCCTTAATTGTGACCATCTTTAAGCTTCCGGCTAATGATCGCCTATGCGTAATCTGCTCGTATTAATTATCTTTAATGCTCCGAGTGTGTGATTGACTTCTCTTTGTACGGTGGCTTAGCTTTTGTCTAAGCGAAAGGGAACGGCTTAATGAGGAAGCATTTTTGTTTGCCGCAACCGTTGAAGATAAGGTTGGACATGATTAACAAGATGTGGCGCGTTTGAACCTTGGGTAATATGTTAATGATCTGCAATTTTCTGATGAGGCTGGTATATAGACAGATCAGGTATTGATAGCGTTGTATAGGATGGAAGAGACGAATAATTGGTTGGTGGGAGAAGATGTTTCAATTTACGCTACTAGGAATGTATGTACCTTCAGCCTGGATAGGTTCTTTTCTCCGTATCCCAGCAGCCATCGTGGATTTTCGCGAGGAAGTTGACCATGTGAACAACAGCATGAAGCCATATGTTGTTTGCAGATCTGGCAATAGAAGGCACTTGAAAAAAGAAAGCAGTTTTTTTTTGGAACTCGACCTCCGACAATCTTGAAAGCACCTCAAGAGAGGGTTATTATTTTGGGTAGATTGAGATGCCATAACAATACTGAGTTCAGAACTCAGAACTGCTGAATCAATAGGTTCTTCAGTCACGAGTCCAGAAGAGACAAGTTTTGGCTATAGCCATATTTTTGCCGAGTGTGTCAATGCTGTGAAAAAGTATAGTCTGGTGGCTTGGACATCCCTTCCTTACTCGTCAGATTCCTCGTGTTATACTTCATGATCTCGATGGTACTTCGTGGAACGAACGACCTCTCTGGACTAAAGTTGTATCTTTGGCAGAAAAATCTTTTTTACTACCCCTCCATAAGCGATTCGAAGACGTGGTCTCGTGTATGGAACAATTCCATCACTCATGTCACCACATGCATTTTTATAAGATTTAATGACTGCTTTTAAACAATACGTTTTTTTTTACTTGTTCATTGCCAGCAGAATGGAGATTGTTGATCATCAAGGTGGATGCTATGTAAATGCTGTAGAGGACAGCATGCATTTTATCAATTCAATTCAACTCAGAGTTAGGCGAGATTGTAGAATGTCCAGAAAAAAATCTGCTATGATACCAGGATCACTGCGATACTTACCTGAGGCTTACTTTTGCTCAAAGGTGCTATAGTGATATCTACTACATCTCTACAGTAATGAGGTGTCTAATAGCATTCCTGTTTCAATCTTTATGCATCAAGAGAAGCCTTAGAGGTGAGAGAATACATCCCTGCATGTTGATAGCATGCGAAATTGTTAAGGTATTAAAATTGGTTCGAGAGCCGAACTCAGTGGGTTTATGAGCAACCAGCTTATCAACATCAGTCCTAGAATTTACGAGTAAAACAAGGATTACAGCCCTTTATTCTCCGGAAAAATGCTGTTAAAGAATGTGGTCTCGTCAGATTACCCACTCCACACTGTGTGAAAAGTATGCTTTTCACCATTCTGGGAAATCCGCATCGCGTAACGAAGTTGCTCGATGAATCCCTCACGCCTGAATTCAGACAAAGCCCAAAAATTTGTACAACTGACTCGGATCCAGTCACAGCAGATATGAGCTACATTTCACGGTATTCAAGCGTGCTATCGTTGAGCGTTATACGTTAAACATTCTTAACTCTCATTCATCACATCGCCGCCCATCTTCGTTCAATCCATTATGCCCGACAATTCGCCACAGGTCAGCCTCGCTTGAATCTTGTTACTGAGAAACTGAGTTGCCAAAAGTTTTCTGAAACGGACAGGGTCAAGCTGACCCGAGATGGTCGTTGCGGTGATAGCCGAGTCTGAGGCCTTACAACATGCGCCACAATACATTGACTTTCACCACTCTCCCACTGCTTTGGCTTTTGCCGCGTCTCCTACTGTGCGTCTCTATCCCATTCACCATATTACTATTTAAGCCCGTGCGCTGGGTTCGTGCACACTCTTTCACCAGCTCCCTCTATTGGAGCGCTCGCTCCTGGCTCTGGAACCACCCCATTACTTCCGACTATGCTGTTTGGGATCAAGGCGACCCCAATGAATGGGAAAAATGGACCAAAGAGCGAGCCCGTATTTTGCGTATCTAGAAGTTTCTCGAGCCATATTTTGCCCAGCGAGGTTACACTCTCTACGTTCAGAAAGATCTAACAGACGTGTTCGCGCCGCAATACCCGGCGAGCAAAATGATCGACCCACGCCACTTGTCATACCCATATGCGCAGTACCACTGCAAGAATGAAGAACAACTAGGGTTCTCCCCACATGTAGGTGATGCAAAGATTTCCTAAACCTGACTTTGAGAATTCTACCTAGTCGCCCCGCGTATGGCCTGCTCGTGATAAAGAGGGAAGGGACGTGGTGATCAAGTACGGAACTTTTGTTCCCCCTTGTGCATTTATCTATTTATTATTCAGAGCAGTATCCGGAGCAGTTCCAAAGAACGAATTGAAGGCGTTGCAGCTTCTGCACTCTGAACCGCACCATACCTGTCATCGAGTTCATCGAGTTCAACTTGCAAACTTTCGTTGTCATGCCAAGGTGAATGTTTCCCGTACCTTCAGCTCACACCGTGTCATATCATTAAAGTTGTTGAAGATGGTGCGTTGCGATTGAATGTGACTTCGTTACTGTCGGAGAAATAATTAGATATGCTCGAGCCATCTTCGAGGTAAGCACATACTCTCAAGCAAGTTACCCAGATCCTGAGCATCATCCAGACCGTGGCTTTCCTCCACGAGAACAACATCGCACATGGAGATCTGCTCGCTCAGAATGTGTGCATGGACGTGATGTTGCCTAAATCTCGTTACCCTGATTATTATACAGGATTTCATGGGCCCGAGCGCAAGTATGTCCTGATTGATTTCGAGACTGCCAAGATACACGGTGGATCCGATCCATATTCACCGGAGTTTGAGAGATGCAGGAAACGTGATATTCACTTACTTGCCAGATCCTTACAACCCAGACTTCGAGTGAGTATTGAGTATGCTGTCCTCTTCTCTGGACTTCCAATGACATGGAGAGTAGTTAATTGAGAATGTAATTCCTCAAATCGGCGGTCTTTTAGACTCCATGATGGAAAACGACAGCACTGTGACCGCCTCTGCCGCTTTTTCTCGGTTTGAAGATATATGTGCTTCCATCGCAGATGCCGACTTCGACCTGCCAGTGGCTGTATATCATTGGTCAGCCGGTATGTTCTTTGCTCCGTTGAAGGGTTAGTTTTTTTTCTTATAATGGCAGGACATCTACAATACCGTGAGGGGCCTCCTGCAAATCAATAACATCGAGGCTTTGTCCACGGTCATTGGTATCAGTAATCGGAGGAGTGAAGCAGTATGAAGTGCGTTGTTTTTGATTACTGTAATATATGCTTACCTCAATTCCTTTGGGAGGGAGTGTTTGAGTCCGTATCTAAATCGTCTTCTCTGATAGTTCCAATGACACGACAGGTAGTGTTTCAAATATGTAATTCCTTGAATTCACGATCTTTTGCGCTTTATGGTGAAAGAAGACAGCTTGGCGACCTCCCGGTGTGGCTTAGCTTTCGTCTGGGCGAAAAAGGGAGCGGCTTAACGAAGAAACGAATTTCTTCCGTCATCGTCGAAGATAAAAGTGATCAGGTGGGTGCGTTTGAAGTCGGGGTGAGTGATATAAATTCCGATGTGGTTGGCATCTACATTCATTTACATATTCTACTCACAATGCGCTCACTGCATAGGATGAAGGAAACGAGTAATGGCCAGGTACGAGAAAGATTTTCATTCGCGCTAGGAATGTACCTTGATAATTCATCTGGCAGGAAGAGCTAATATAACCATCGTATTGTCATCGAGTGAGTCAATGCTGTTAAAAAGTATTGTCTTATGCCTTTATTGAACATTCTTTCCTTACTCGTCGCCGGTGACGAGTAAGGAAGAGTGTTGGGAACTGTGGTCTCATGGATCTCACTCACGTCATGATAAGCATTTCCAAAGATTTTGACAAGCCTCGCAGTGAACCAATGCTTCCTGTGACAAGTTCATCCCCGGGGGAAATAAAGACTGAGATTGAGATGGTGTGAATGCTGTAGAGAACAATATGCATCCCATCAGTCAATTCAACTCAGAGTTAGGAGGTATTGTTGAATATCCACAAAAAACCGTAATGACTCTAGGATCATCACAATACCTGAGGCCAGACTTTGCTTGTAGTATTACGTTTGAGCAGGTGCTTCTACACTAGTATGACAGGCAATTAATATTATCATCAAAATCAGAGATAGATCAGCAAACAGCATTCTCGTCTCGCTTGGTTCATCAATAAATCCTCGGCGGCGGAAGTGAGAGAATACTACCTGAGTGAACACCTGAAGGGGACCATGTGAAAACACGTAAAATAGCAATTGATTAGCTAATATACTTCTTGCCTCGCAAAAGCCTGCTTTTGAGTCTGCCTTCCGTCTTTAAAAACCACCAACTCAAACCCCTACCGATATTAGAGCCAGTACATAGGTAGGACACTGGAAACATGCTCCGCCTCTCTCGCCTCCTCCGTCGAAAACACGTAAGCTACGAGCTTCTCTCGACAGACGGCGAACATCGACCACGCTCCGTCAGGCCCTCTCGGTTTTCTCGCCACCAGTGTCTTCGCCGTTTTCTTCATTTCCGCTGTTTTTCTATCTGCGTAATAGTAATTGTCACTTTCTTCGTTTGCGCTATACTGGTCTCCGGAGTGCCCTCTCTATACGGCGACGTTCGCAGATTTGAACATATTCTTCCGCAACATAACCTCAGTTTCGCACAACAGTCGAATATCAAGTATATATCTTTCCCTAATCATATCTGGGGCCATGGATGGAGTAACGTTCTGCAGCAATAGTGAGGATTTGACTTTTACACGTACTACTTTTGATATGGATTTTTCGTAGCTTGATGTTTTCGTATCTTGCCTATACCACGAACCGTTCCTTTGTCTTTGAGGACTATACCTGGTCTCACCTTCCTTCACCATACACCATTTACGATTTCGCCCTTCGACCAACCCGCATCCCGCTCAACGCCTACATTTCTGGACCTACAGCAGGCGGATCGATGGATAATGCACCAGATTCTCCACCACGCGCAGTTAGCTTCGATTTCTGGCAAACCGTTTGTCCCCCCTCGGACCGTCACGTTATTGACTCCGTCGGCGCGCCCCCTGATCTTGCCGGTCCCGATCGTATACGGTGGTGGAAAGAAAAGATTGAGAGCTATCATGATCTGACCTGTTTAGAGGTAGACACAAGTCAGAATGAGATATTCGATTTCGAGTAAGCAAATCAAATCCCTCAACTCCTGTCTTCCCCTGACAAAATTTCCGCATTGGTATAGATTCTTCGGTAGTCAACAAATCCTCGATGTTTGGCCTTCCTTATCTCAATCACCTATCTTAATTCGATTCAAGTGGTCACCGTTGGTTCTATCTGCTGTAGAACGAAACTTTGCTCTACTTCCAAATCTTCCCGAGGCTGGAGATAGTGTTTTACCTCAACATCATACACCTCAACAGGCTTCTTCCACGGTGTCAAGTCCTTTAGCGCGTAGTACTTATCCTGCGTTACTGGCTGTGCACATCAGACGTGGCGATTTCAAACGTCATTGCTCAAATCTCGCGGAATGGGGTCCTGGATTTCATGGTTTCAATTCTTTCAAAGACCTTCCGGATCCTTGGACTAGTTATTCCGGATCATCGATGGTGCGTGGATTTTGTTGACAGTGGACAGCATTTTCTGAGACATTTTAGGAGGAGAAAAGAGAGTATTATCGAAAACGCTGTCTTCCTAATCAAGAAGAAATTGTAGAACGATTGCATAATATTCGCCAAGATCATGACGAGTTTCATTCAAATGAAACAGATGCGTCAATATCAGGTTCTGGACTACCTTCATCAAGGCACAAATTGAGACGGGTTTTTGTACTCACGAATGCCTGGCCTGTATGGCAAGATGGACTGAAAAGAAGATTGATGGATGATGGATGGGAGGACGTGGTCGTTAGTGAAGATTTGACTTTGGATAAGGAACAGAAAGGTGTGAACGTGGCCGTGGATATGAATATTGCTGAGAGGGCGGAGGTATTTGTTGGGAATGGGGTAGGTCTTCCTATTAGGTTGCTCATCCGGATTATGTCTCATTGTTGCCGTTGTCGCCCCCTAGTTTTCGAGTCTTTCAGGGGTGATCATCATGCTACGATTGTCCAACGGTTTACCTTTTCAAGTGAATAGGTATCTGTGATTTCTCGAATCCGCTATTCTTCTTGGCCCTGCTTCTCGCGCTTGACGTTTTGCTGTTTGCTCTATCCATCACATTTCTCAGCATCGTGCAGATTAGATAGGAACTTACCTCTTCCTCTTGTCTCATTGACACTTTCTTGCATCCCCTTTTTATTTATTTGTTATGCTATGTATACTGGATTCTCGTAATCGCGCATTCTCGATACTTGTTTCCCGTCATTTTCGCCCCCTTTTTTTGTTGCGTGCAGAGTGTGGAGAATTGTACTTTATCCTAGATTTCTGATAGATGGTTTAAAGCGAAGGGTGGATCGAGTCGAGTCGAGTGTGCTACATGTTGGTGCACTTTGTCAATACGAGTTTGTGGGCCAATAGATGCTTTGACGTCGAAAACTTATGATACCGCTTTTCCCGAAATAAGATTGGAATAGATGATTACGTAATTATGTGTCACTAAGGCTTATTGCAGGGTCAGGTTCCTTAGTCGACCGTAATTGCGATTTATTCGCTTTGACGAAGAAAAAGGGAGAGCGGGACAGGATTTACTACGTGTCACGCAAATTTAGCTCTGATGCCTTAATCAACATTGCCTATGAAAACGAGTGTTAGGAAATATCTCGTGAGAGGAGAAGGTGTGGTGGTATGCGTACTATTTGTTTACTTCCGTAACGTGCTTCTTGGGATCCTCCCCCACCATACCACCGCTATATCTGCTTGAGAAACATTGGCGCTGAAAAGGTCAGGCAGCACACTCTCGGCGGAATGTCCACTTGGTCTAAATATGTTGATTAGCTCTCCCTCCTTGTCTAGACCCCAAAACCGTCCAGCTTTTTCCGCAGTTTCATTTCCGAAGAACTTAGCAATTTCATCGTGGATATGATAATATCTTGTCCTGGCAAATATTCATTTAACAGCCTATAGCGCTTCGCTGAAGAGACATACGTGAAAATGACGACATCAGCTGGAATTTCCGAGCCGTCGGAGAGGTTGATAGATTCTTCTTTGAAGCTGGCGACTCTACTCCATGCTTGATCTCGACCCGTCCAGAGAGTACTAGCTTCGATAGTCCTACATCAATGACTATAGTCATTGGAAATTCAAACGTAATCTGGAAAATGTTCAATGGACTTACTAGAGCCTATGGTTCGCGAACTCCTGATCAATAAAAGGGGGAGTATACAAGCTGAGCCATGACGCACACTCCAAAATGTTCTAGAAGCTTGAAGAAATTGCCTTCGCCGCCTTCACCCTTGTCAATAAAGCTCGAGCATATTGCCTCATCGGGCCGAGTTGTACAGTTCCTTCTCCAAAAGCGTGACCAATGTTGCGACAGAGCAATCGCAGACTCGTATTTGCGAAGCCTTATATACTCAGAAAGGATTCCAGAATATGAGATGTAAGCACGCTACCAGAACATTCGTCATTTGGCTTGCAAAACGCCTGTAATTTAATTTCATATGTTGTGGAATGAAGAGCAATGGCTGTAAGGACGGTCTTCAGAACGAGCTCACGCTACACCTAATAGCATTTAGATCCTCCAATGAGATTTAATCATATCCGAAGCCCTCTCTGCAACCGCGTAGACAGAAGCTTGGGTATGAGCAGCCGGGGTGAATGGCTAAAGCGAAAACAAGCTCAGCTAGCATATTCCGAAAGCTGGAAGAACCCCTACCAAAACTGAAGCATCCACGACACGTATACCGTCAGCTCCTTTCAACCTCAGATCGGGATCAACAACACCGTAATCAGCGCCTCGAGGCGACATAGCACAAGAGGATACAGGATGAGAGCCACTAACAAAGTCGTTTCGTATAAATGCATCGATTTCGTCATCCGTTGTTGAGTTTGTCAATGATGAAATAATATAACCATCGAAAGTTGGCAGAGTGACCAATTCCCGAGCGAGTTTAATACCTTCTCTGATGAGTGCAACGTCGAAATCATTGGCGAGGTAGTTCGGGTCAATCAGGGGAGCACTGAAGGGATTATTTGATCTCAATGTAACACTGCCGCCTGTCAAAATGCCCGGAAAAGGTTGAATTCACATGCCCAAATTTAGGATGTCATTGAACATACGTGCTGTGGGCTGCAAAAGAGCGGTTACAATCGTCAGATAATGACGCGTCAGCGATGGTGGTTGAAGAATACCACTCTAGGAATGCATGTTAGTATTTTCCTCAGAATGGATGTATACCATACCATCGGAATTAACTCAATATGAGCTGTGTTTGGACCTGGAGATGGATCTTGATGGGGAACTTTTTGAAAAAATCTGCATCTGGTGGATACGAATCCATCCTACGGTATTGGATATACCACCAGCGAGAGGACCTGTGCGATTTGTTTGCCATGATTTAAGATTTTCGTTTGCAAGGGTTTCATTTCGGTTCATTAGATCCAATGTTTCTGAGTCTTTGGCATTCACAAGCCATGCACTTGAGACGAAAAGATGGTCGGATAAGTTTCGGCCAACCGAGGGGAGATGATGAACAGTTTCGACCCCAACTTCTGCGAGAGCTTCAGAGTCGCCAATGCCCGAATTAAGGAGGACGTGAGGGCTGCCGAAGCTACCCCCCGATAAGATGATCTCGCGTTTCACCTGCAAACGACGCAATGGGCCTAGTATATACCCTTAAAATCAACATCATGATCTGGCAGCAGTTTCCTTACCTCCTGAACCGTCAGTAAACTCGACAGTGTCAAATGAGGGTCGATCCTTATTTTTCTTATCCGAATTTAGGACTCTCGCTACTTGCGCATGGAGTAAAACATGTAGATTCTTTCGGTTGGCATACCGTGGTGAAAGGTAAGATGTAGCAGAGCTACTTCTTTCACCGTCCTTGATAGTATTCTGCATATAGCCTGAAGAGACGTTAGAGATTAGAAATGAATTAGTTTACACGGAGAAGACACTCATACCTATTCCGAGATGTCGGCCAGAATTATAGTCTCGCCGGAATGCAAATTGGCTGTCAGGATGTGATTGTTTTGCTGCATTGACAACCATCTCATCAAGGGGCAAAGGGAACCCAGCAAGACTGACGGAATTGACTCCAGTGAAGCTATGAACCTCGGGGTCAAATTGGCCCGTTGTATCATGATGATCGGCAGGTGGCGTCCATTTCTCATTCTAATTAGGTTTGTTTAGTATATCGATCGACAGGCATTCGTAATAGAATGCGACAGACCCGACGGAAATACTTTTGCATACGGTCCCACGACCAGCCGGGGTCTGCAGAAACCCGGGCGTAACGATCCCAATCTTCTGAAGTACCCCTTGTATAGGCCAAGAAGTCTATCGGTCGTGTGAATAGTATTTTTGAAAGTATGTATAACATACTTACTGACAGTACTACTTCCTCCCAGGGCATATCCTCGTGGAAGCACAAGAGATCTGTTGTTTGCTTCTGCCTGTGGGATGGTTGTATAATTCCAATCGGTAGACGTATGCGGTGTTGCTCGAAGACAGAAGTAAGGCACCGTAGTGTTTAAAACCCCGTCAGGACTGGAGATAGAATCTAAACAACAGGAAAGTAGTAATGAAAGCAAATCGTGCTTACGACCCCCCTGCTTCCAAGACGAGTACTTCTGTTCCCGGATGTTCCGTGAGTCGATTCGCAACAACGTTTCCTGCGGTTCCACCTATAATGGTTTTGAGAAAGAAAGTTCTGTGGGAAAGTCAGTACTTACCTCCAATTATGATGAAGTCAAAATTTGTTGTACGGAGATCATGGAACGACTCGACTATCTCGGCCCTGCATACCTGTAGTGCGGCAAGCGTACAAGCAATGAGGAAGGCGGAATGCATCTTCTAGTCAGGAAGAGTAAACAACAGGAACAAAAGCTGTACGAGGTTTTTCAAGCTCTCTCATGGAGTTATAGCGGGAGATCCTCACGTTGACTGTGGAGCTTTTCAACTCGGAGAGAAGACTCTTTGAGAGACTTTTCCGGATATAGTTGACTTTTCTGTCACAAGGGTGCACTTATATCGGTTTTCCGAGTGCAAAATGAACAATCATTGAGGCAAAGAAACAATGAGAGTTTCCGCCCGTGTACAGCCGTTGCAAAGCCATTAGCCAATAGAACTCGCCCTGAGTTGTCATATAGAGCAGGTCAGTTAATAATAATTCAGTGGCGTTCCAGTCGGCGTCTTGACGGCGGTAGTCGGAGAAGTCAAATGACTTAGTGATGGCGACTACACTAGCTTGCCAATTGACATTGTCGTCGTGAGCCGGATAGTCGCTGGCCAGCCAACGTAAAGGTTGGGATTGAGTATTGAGGACCTCGGGCTGTATAGGGCCCGAGATCCCCAGATGGTGAGATCTGGGTGAGATCGAAGCTGGAACGCAGTCGAGTCACCCAAAAGCGTGAACCTCGACCCCGGTGTTGGCTAGCCGGGCTTCCGGCAGGGTTCAGGTGGGAGGAAAAATAAAAAATAAAAAAGTGGTTGAGCGGAACCGCATAGGACCGCACCGGTAGAAGTGGTAGTGGTAAAATTTATAATATGTGATGTGACAATCATACTGACCATGTTGCTCACACACACGGATGAATTATGCCCCAGATTGTCCAATCATGTTAGCGACTCGAATCTCCTTACTCTCCCCTATGCCCACTTCTTCTCCACTGTGCCCGATGTCCCCGTAGACAGTTCTGCTCCGACTTGACACTTCCTATGAATAGAGATCTTATTGATATCATAAACGACACTAATTGAGTAGACAACATATATAGACTACTTCTTCATGTACTGTACTTTTGCCTGGTATTCATTAGTTCCTTTTTCTCTACCAAGTCGCCCTCTGAGGGAACCCTCATCTCAACGGTTAACAGGGCATCACTCCGAAAACTCGGACCGCGTTCTTCCACGAAACTATTAAAATCCCTTTAATACTACTAAATTTCAATTATCTCATCATCGATATCGAGTCCAAGGCCCCCACCCGACTCGGATGCATCAAGTTCAAGGCATTCATATGTTTGAACTTCTCAACGACATCCTCGAGGTTACTCGTTGCGCTAAACTTGAAAACCCTGCTCTGCTGGTCCGGAACATTAGCAATTGACTAAATAGCCTATGGAACGCATCATTATCCAGAACCTCGCCGACACGATTGCCTACGCGTGACTTTACCAAATTCAAGTCCGGCATTCAAGTCAATCCCCTCATAAGGTATACACCGACTTGTCAACTAAGTCTGCTGCACACCATTGGCTGAGATCGTCTGAGTTCTTGTCTACGAGCCAAACGAAATAATATGCTGGGTTTACGTGACACTGTTCAGGCGCTCCATGTGGGTGGTCAACAAGCTTGGCGGGGTGAGGTCGCGGCATTCCCAGTGTAGGCTGGACCAACCCGCCTGCATAACACAACTCCTGTCCTTTCCAAACGAAAGCTGCAGAACAAAGAGAGTTCGAAGTAGATTCACTCCGAAAACGTCGTGCTGGCTGAACTACAATAGTAATCGGCATTCTCGTCTCCTTGCCTAAATCTCTTATATATACGGTGGGGAACGGGTTCAACCACGCAAACAAGGTATTATTATGAAGGAGACAGCGCCGCTTGAAATACGATTTGGTACTAAACAGCTTGAATAACATGATAACTCAAGTAAGAAACTTAGTATGCATAAGTAATATGTACCTCAACGCCGCACATCATCATCTGGCATTTCTTTATGTGTCACGTAAGCCTAGCTCCGATGCCTTCATTAGCATTGCCTGTTGAAACGAATTTGGATAATGAACCCATGGACGGAAAAGATGGTGCGCACCATTTGTTTACTTCCATACCGCGCTTCACCAAAACTTCCTCCCCCATACCACAGCTATTTTTGCTTGAGATCCTTTACGCAAAAGGATTTTGATAATACACTCACAGCAGGATGTCCAGTTGGTCTATACACGTTGATTAGCTCTCCTTCTTTGTCTACACCCCAAAAACGTCCAGCCTTCTCCGCAGTTTCATTTCCAAAGATCTTGATAATCTGATCGTGTGAAGGACGATATCCGGTCCTGAAAAAGCTTTTTTTTTAGCCTGTAGTATTGTAGTATGCAAGAAGGGAACATACGCAAAAATGACGACATCAGCTGGAATTTCCGAGCCGTCAGAGAGAATGATGGATTCTTCTTTGAAGCTGGCGACTTGCACACCATGCTTAACCTTGGCCCGTCCAGAGAGCACCAGCTTTGAAAATCCTTTATCGATTACTGTAGACTTTTGTTATTCAAAAAAGTAATCCGAAAAACGTTAAACTTACTATAACCTAGATCCGCGAATTTCTGATAGATAAACGAGGAGTATACAAGCTGAATCATGACCCACCTCCAATTCTTTCGAAACTTTCGAATACGACACCTTCGCCGTCTATACCTGTGCCAACGACCATTCCTTTCTCTCGAAGTCCCTTATACCTCTCAGCAAAGACTCCAGACTCTCCGCCTCCTCCGGCCTTCATAACTCGAGCATATGTTCTCATGAGATTGAGTGGCATCGAAGCGAACTTAAAATCCGCCACTTTGGTGGAGAGTGATCCATCATCGGGCCAAGCATGATCGAGGTATTTATCAGATACTTCCATTGGGATAAGTGTATTTTTTGATCTTTGGATCATGGTGATGCTGTCGGCCGACGAGGACAAATCCATGCAGATATCTGCAGCTGTGTTACCAGCACCGACAACTACAACTCGCTTCTTGGCAAAAGGTACGGGTACCGTGTATTCACTTCCGTGAATAACAGTGCCCTTGAAAACATCGCGATTTTTGACTTCGGGTATAAACCGACTTCCGAGCGTGCCCATGCAGCAGACAATGTGGGCAGGGCACATGGAGATGCGCTCACCCGCACGGTCGACCACAATGGTCCAACGTTTTGTTTCCTTGTCATAGACGGGTCGGGAATCCTCGGCTGTCTTGGTGTTTATCCACACTACAAGATCTTGAGAGTCAGCATAAAACTCGATCCAATTTGCTAGCTTGTCCTTGGAGGGGTAGCGGGGCCAGTTGCTTGGATAGGGTTGATACAGGACTAATAATGTCAGTCTTTTACGTGTGACTCGGATCTAGGGAGTTACTTACATTCGTCGTGCTTGCGAGGGGTATGCAAAAGCAAGCAATTATACCTTTTCCGCCATGTATTTCCAAGTCGAGGTTGGACATCAATAACCAAGGTACGTATATTCATCTGTTTAAAACGGGCGGCTACGATTAATCCCATGTGGCCTGCGCCAACTATTTGCGTGGTTTGAGAGTTGAAAGGGAAAATAGACCATTATACACTTACAAATTAACACTTGGGGATCCTCTTCTATCGACTTTCGCCGAGAGCCTGAAATTGTCGACCAGGATATCGTATAGTCGCCATAGCTACCCGTTTCGCCTTCAGGCTCTTCGTGACCTTTGAGATCTCGAGCGATCATGTAAACGGTGAGAGCCCTCCAGATTCCATCGTCATCTAGAACCAACCGGAAGTATCCTTGACCCCACTGAGACGCAGTCTCGAAAAGAAAGCCAGACAGAATGCCCTTCTGTTGTGGACCGACCTCTCCATGTTCGGGTGAAAGATGTGGGCAGGTGTCGAGTTCAAAGTTAGAGAATGACCTGTGGGGAAGTTGCTCTGAAACGTGCTTGTAAATATCGTGGCGACCTTGAAAAGTTCGGTTGTCCCAGCAAAATATCTGACTTTCGCGAAGCCAGCCATCGGGAAGGAAGCAGGTTGAGAATGCGTGAGCGTCTTTCTCCTGCAGAGCCTGCCCAAAATTTGAGAGCCAAGCTTCTGCAACTATGTTGGGATCGGGGTAAGGGCATCTAATCATACTAGTCTAGCTGGGCGGTGGTATTCGAGTAGGTGTGGCTAAGACTCTAAGAGTAGCCCGGTATTTATATTATGTTCCTTGGCAACCAGTTGGCGCCATACTCGTAGAACAGGACTCTGGGCCAGGCTAGGGGCGGAACTCTGAATTGGACAAAGCTTGGGGAGCGTTTCCAGCTGACACGGCGGGCAAAGGGGTGTCAAGTTTGGGCAATCAAATGGGTTGTCAAATGGGCTGCCAAGCATGACTGTCCCTCGCTCGCGAGTTGTTGATCAAATCAGTAGTCACTGTGTGTGTAACGAAGCGTAAGTGGAAGAACGTGCGAAGAATGAGCACGATCTGAATTTGCGTAGTGAAGTCCGTATGTGTGAACCAAATGACTTATTGTAATTAGTGACCCGTCACATCTTATTTCCTTTTCTACTATTACTACCTCAATCGATGCGGTCCTATGCGATTCCACACCTCTTCGTCTCTTATTCAATATCCACCCACCCAAACCCCTTATTACTGGAAGCCCGGTCAGCCAACATAGGTGATCGAAGTTCATGCATTTGGGGTGACCTGACTGCGTTCCAGCTTCGATCTCACCGCCTGGGGATCTCGGGCCCTACAGCCCTAGGTCCTTACTCCCAACTATTAGTGTTGGTTGGCCGGTGACTATCCGGCTCATGACGAAACTAAAATTAAATTATGGTGCCTCCTGTTAGATTAGACTCCTAGTTTTGCCGCCCACGTTCATCCCGTCTTGACATCTACTGGAACCATGGATTCTCAGGCCAGCGCACACAACGACCCACACAGCAATAATTTCTCAATAGGAAGTTCCAGGAGTCACTTCAACACGAGCTAGGGGCTTTCCAACGAGTACCTCAGGAGAAATTTGCTGACGCTGAAGCCATAGAACAAGGAACGGGAGGCCCTGCTCGAGACCAGATAGAGGACTCAAGGAGGCAGCTAGAAGCTATCAAGAAGGCTGCCCATCCCTTGCCGATTACTGGCCAGAAAAGTACGCTCTTGGACTTTTCACCAGCTCGCCTTAACTCACTCATCCGTGTACATAGTCCACTTCATTGCCGGTCCATCCCAAGGCCAGAGCTCGTTGCTGCCCCTGACAACCCCTGTTGATTCATTGCGTCAATCCAGTAGCAATGCACCTGCACCCGAACCTGAAGCTGCTGCACGAAAACTCGCCGAACACCGATTGTCATCTATGGACGACCAGTTCGTTTCATCAAAGTCCGCAGGGAGCGGTCTGTTGCTTTCAACACATAATCCTGAGGAGACAGCCTTTCCTCTCCTTCCTCTGAACATGCCTCTCGGGCTCTCTCAGGCCTTACCAGAACCCTCCACCGTGCAGTCCTGGCATGTCCAGCTCAGCGGCGCTCTGCACTTGGCCTCCTTCCTGCGTGGTCCCTTCCCTCTGGCTTTGCTCTTCTTTCTCTGCACCCTCTCTGCTCCCCTGCTGCTCTCTGCCCGTCTGCGCAGTGCCCAAGCCTGGTGAGTACCCGAATTGCGGCTGCTGTGGTTTGCCAACAGCTCACCTGCGCTCCTCATCACCTTCAGGTCCTTCCCTGGGCATTTTACCCATGCTTTCCCAACTCGGCCCTCCCCTACTGCTTGCACCTCCTCGTCACTCCCTAAGCAACTTGTGGACGCGCGCCCCGCAGGGAGGTGACGGCGCGGCGAAGCATGCAGGCAAGCATGGCCAAGCAGCTCTTTTTCGGCGCGTAGCCTCGCACTCCTCTCTGGCAACACACCATACCCTGCATCCTCTTCGTCAGCGGCTTTCACCCCCAGACACATGCCCGGGACCTCGCCTACGAATTCGAACGGTATGTCTCTGCCTCCCACGCGGTCCGCCGCTCACCATTCACAGTTTCGGGCCCCTCATCTGCTGCGACGTCCCCCAGGATCACGGTTCATGAACGGCACAACCCTGAGCCAACAACAACAGCTCAGTTCAGAATGTTTCTAGATGGTCTTTTGAAATCTGGCTGAGTATCAGGTAGAGAGAAATTTAATGAAGCATCCTGTTTGCCGAAGGGTCGAGTCCCAACACTATCGACCAACATCGGTTGCATATGTTCATCATGAATGGACATAGTTCACTTCTCAATCTGTTACGACTGTAAGCTTCTGTCTTTTTTGACGACCTCGGAGTCGGTTGCGGCAATCCGCCATGATGAAGGAAATTTGATCTCATATACATATAAAGATCTGAGGACGCATAAGCTGTTTGCCCCGACCTATTTACGCGGCTTGCTTTACCTCATTCATATCTGGGCGTCGAAACTCTGGTCTCGATGCACACTGGCAGATCCCACATGTCGATGCATGCCACGCCAGTTTTAGACCAGTAAAGCCAGTAGGATAAAAACAATTTACCGTCCTTAACTAAGGGAGAGATTCAGAGAGGCGGTCAATGTAGGCGAAGATACGACGCTGCCGCCACCAAAATTCATAAAAATTTCTACCAAATTTTGCACTGATGAGATTCTGAGAGCATGAACGACATATAATTCATTCAGCTATCCCTCGGTCTTCCGCTCCTCTATCGGAAGTGTCGTTGTCCCAGTGCAAGATAAATCACACTGCTCACACTGATTCACTATGGGCCGACCGCAGAAGAGCAGATTCAGTCTGAATAATTGTGTGCTCGCGAACGGCCAGCAGTGGCTAGCGGTCGATTCAAACACAAGGCAGCGAATGATTCCAGGGGCCTCTCTAAAAGCAGGTTGGCAAAAATGGTTAGGTAATAGAGTCCTTGGCCCGTACCGTATCGCAAGGCGGTGGCCCGTCTTAGCCTAAATCATAAAGCTCAGTTGGATTCCTCGGCTTACCCTCGTTCAAGGTCGTGATTTTTCCGGGAAAATACCTAGCATTTGGGCCAAGTTGGCCATTGATTGTGGGTGTGGGTTTCGGCGAGTAAGATATATAGGGATATACCATACCAAGGTCCTATTGTTCCCTCTTGAATGGCCCCGCACTCCGCTCTAGGCCCTACCCCCCCCCAAAAAAACTCTTTGATGAGCATTCGTACCCCTGATGAAGCAATTAACTCGAGTAGAGCCTCGCGTTGAGGAAGTAAAAAATGTGACATTTTCAATGATATGCATCCTGAGCGTCTCTTGCGGTATATGTCTTTCAATATCAACGTGGGAGAATCTGTGATACTAAAGGCTCATGCTTATCTGATGAGGCGGATCACGAATTCCTCGCTTCTGTCCAGGCCGCCAGGCTAGGGAACATGGTGATCGTATTTACTGTTGTCAGTAAGATATCTGTTGTTCCATATTTCATCATGCGCTGATCTCCTTCTGTTTTATATCAGGGAATACAGTGAACTACAGCATGAAGCCTATATCCATGATATCAGGCCAGGTTTGTTTATCGTCCTGCGCGTGTGGCATGAGGGAAAACCGAGGGAAAACATGCCCGACTGGGAAGCAGCACTGTGTGATCCGGAAAAGGAAAGTAGTCGATGATGTCACGAGGACCGTCCCTACCTGGGCTGGCTCCGACCAGCATCGCCTCTTGCTTCTTGCCACCAACACCGCTAGCCATTATTGGCCCCCAAACTCACAGAATATATGTCCTCGAATTCACGCAGGCTGTCGTTCAATCAGTCTTTCAACTCTGGCGCATTCTACTCATCTCAGAACGAACGTGAAGGTAGCACAGACTCGCTCTTTGGAGACTTGAGCGAGCAGGAGCGGGACGCGTTGATTGAATCGTGGAAAAGTGTATATGCTCGTAGTATGCTCGCCTTTTACTGTCCTCGTGCTATCGACTTGTCCACTGATTTATGCGGGATCAGATATCATCGAGTCGAAAGTGGTCACTGTGGATGCCAACATCGAGGTCGAAGAGGCCTGTAACGTATGTCATTGAACTAGAAAACACTGTCGTTTCAACAAGTCGTTACAGAAACTGCTATCGGAAAGCATAGACTGCCTAGTAATAGTGGATTCTGCCTTGCCACCTTCCTTGACGGGAAGGGATGACCACTGGATAGGACTGTTTGACGTGTGTCTGTTCAATTCAAATGATTCGACAGGATACTGATACCATAACCTCAGTTCTCAGATGTCAATGCCTTTCTGACGTTAGCAGCTACACGGCACACTTTACCACCCGAGATTATACGAGAAAATACGAGACTCAATTGCGTCGTTGAGGCTGCCAAAGCTGGAAAGGTACCTGTTCGGCTAGTCAGCAGTCCGTTCCTCTACATTTTACTTCCTTTTTACATCCACATGACAATGGCTGATTATCCAGATTTTTCGGACAAGAATCCCTATGTCGTTCTTCCTTATAATGCCAATGTGATATCACTCCTTGAGGTATTTGCTCGGGGCACGCATCGAGGTGAGTTCTCGTTTATTTTGGTGGAGATCTTTCACCGACTGTCTATAGTATTTGTTCAGAATACAATCCCCCCTGTATCAGGATCAAAAAACCCGCAGTTATTAGGCATGGTCACTGATAAGGGGTT
Organism: Agaricus sinodeliciosus; assembly: GCA_022315185.1. Lineage (NCBI taxonomy): Eukaryota > Fungi > Basidiomycota > Agaricomycetes > Agaricales > Agaricaceae > Agaricus > Agaricus sinodeliciosus. Next base: position 40,192 of record JAHTMV010000022.1, on the reverse strand, counting down.
TTTATCTTGGTTCGCGAAATACGCCAAAGGGTCGGCTATCTTCCTTTCTTCTCCTCCACTGGTTACTGATATCTCCGCCTTTTCTCCTCCCTCCCATGCATCTCTTTCGAGAAGGGAAGGAAGAACGTTACAGTCGCCACTTGGGCGCTTGCTCTCCAGATCTCTTTACGAGCTCGCATTCCCGCTTCTCAATATCCATGCAGCAGTTGTGGCGGCAAGTTCTGTAGCAACCGTTCTGGATGCTATGAGACTCATGAGTGAAGATGGTGTGAGTAGCGTTGCGGTCCTGGATGAAGAATCGGGAATTTTACTTGGGGCCGTCAGTGTGACTGATATTGGTCAAGTGAGTCGTCAGTTAACTTCCCGATCCTTTTTGGTACTTATTCTTAGGATAGTTTGTGGTGCCGTCACAGACTAATCACATTCTAGGGACACCTTTAAAACAGTTTGTGTCAACAGTCAGGTTGCCATATGGATCGACAGATGGGGCGGACAGATACCCAGGTTCGTGAGAGAGCCTCGATCATACGTTTTCTAATAGCTGAGAATGGGTGGCAGTATATTCAGTATTTCCATCAAGCTCACTTGTGTACACGATTGAGAAGTTGTTGGCTAGTACGTCCATTATCAATATGCACATCTGCGTTGCTGACCCTCGAGTAGCAAACGCTCATCGGTTATTTGTAACTGATGAGGCTGAAAGTGTGAATCCCATCCTGTCGCCCAGTTCTCCAGGGAACCTGACAGGAATTATATCCATTGTCGACAGTATGTATATCCATTGGCTATCCAACTTGTCTCATGTGTTAACCTTCTCAAGTCCTATCGCTATTCGCTCACTTGGCCCGTATTCCTGATGTTGATCCAAGACGTATGCAGAGACACCGGCGGGCATCGTCAACATCCTCGCATTCTTCTGATATTGAGGCACTGCTACGCACACGATCCAGCAGTCGAGCAAGCATCCGTAGAAGTCCGAGCTTTGGAGTGGTGTCATCGTCACCAGGATCAAGCGTGATGTCTTTCAGTGGGAACAACTCTCCTGTGAGCATGCGACCCAAGAGCCCGGGCGTGCTGCCTGTGCCTGACATTGGTGGTGCTCTTGGAGGGTCGTTGTATGGAGCGGGTATTGGGGGACGACGGGGAAGCATGAATGCTTCGTTGAGGTCGAGAAATTCAAAAAGGGACTCTGTACAGTAAATAGTGCTGACTGAATTTTGGAATTATGGACTTTGGGGATATATCGTTCACCTGTAATGCCATGAAAATCGAACTACATGTTTTGCTCGATTGCACAAAAGACGCTTGCGCTTTGGTCTATTCCATATTCTAATTCTGCTTTATGACTCTATACCCCATGTCGAAACGTCATCCTTCCAGCGAGTCACATCATAGCGATTGAATTTCGACGTGAATGAAGAAGAATTCCTTGTACATATTTTTTCTGTTTACAATCCACTACGCCGCCAGTTTCATCTCCAATGTTTTCGAAGCTTCTATATGCCATGGAGAAGATGCTGAGATTTTGGCATTCTTCTGTATTGCAGGTGCCGCAGCACAATTTCACGAATACTTTTGCACCCTTATATTTCCTCCTAGCTTCGTTTATTCACTCCAAGCCTGCCAGTTTCTTCTATTGAGCCATTTTACCTTTTGGCCACTCCTCTTCAAGGTACACTGGCTTTGTCTTTTAATATACCCGTGTCTCGTTTGTTGACACTAATCGCGTCGCTTTTTTCTAATGTGAACAAACGTTTTCCTAGGTATTGAGACACACGCTGTTGGGGCCCAACCCCCAAACTAATAATGAGAGATTTGCTGTGGGACATTATTTCGGAGCCGGACGTCTAGTTGATTCATGGCACCACGCTCGAGGACGTCAAGATGCAGACGGGCCGCGGTATTGAGGGTTTCCCTATGTATGCTTTGAGCAGACATTCTCTGCAGCATCCGGAGGAATGATGTGGCGGTTGGTTGTATTATGTTAGGAGGGAAGCGGTATGTCTGTTCCTTGGGAGGCGTTCGAGAACCTGACTTCGGCGTAGGGGGAGAGAAAATGCACCCGGAAGTGAATGAAGACGTATGCCTTGCCATTGTCACCACATACCTTGGCCACTGGATAAAATGGCGTGTATGGAGTCTGTCGTCGCCTTCGTCGCTCCTGTATGGGGATGTTGCCCGGTCCAGGGGTGGTTTTCGGCCTCAAGCAGCTTCGGATCGAAATGCCGATCAATAAAGGGGATTACTGATATGAACACTAGAATAAGCAATGATGGTGCAATGCCTGTTGCTCTTGGACTCGGTGTGCCTCCCCACACGCCCCATGCAATTTCTGTCTCTCTGCCGACCTGGGAGGACAATGTCGGTTACGAAGAGGGCGAGAAGCGGGTAGTCGACAGCATGGTCAATGGCTATCCCCGCTTTTTCATCCATCTCTCCATCAGGAAACTCGCAGATATCTGCCGACACAAATATGCCGTGGGCAACGAGGAATGCATGCTCTTCCCTACCCGAAGGATAGCAGAAGAATGCAGAGACTTTGTCAGTCGCCGTACTTTTCAGCTTGGTCGTCAGCCTGTCCAGGCCAGGCTTGTTCATCTTTTCATTTGTCCAAAAACTTCCGGCTCACAGCCACCTGTACCGCTTACTATGACCAATACGGCCGATTTGCATATTGTGCTGTATCCAAGTGATGAGTTGTCCATCGCCAAAGAATTCTGGCAGCATACTGGCTTTGGAATCTCCTCACGCCTCGCAGAGAAATGTTTCTCGCTCCTCCTCCCTCATGAACCAAAAACGTTGGACATCGCTCATACTTCACCAGCTCCTATCACGCGCTTTCCGATGAAAGGAGGTTATTACAATCGTTATTCCGTCAAAGGTCTGAAGACTGTCGGCGCATCTCCACCGCAAGAATCCTCGCCAATGGAAACCCCGGCTTCAGCCGAAGACCCCTCTTCTGACTACTCGACATACGTTGAAGAACGTTACGGCCGCAATCTACCTATCGCGGCTGCCACATTGGCTAAAAGAGCTTTACGTCGTCGCATTGCGGGAACTCTGATAAAGGATAATTGGAGTGATACGGATTACGGTGGTGTACCGTGTGTGGGACAAGAAAGCGTCCAAACCGGTCCTAGCTCAAGAGGCGTGGCCAATGTGACGGAAGATGATGTATACCTATTTCCCAGTGGGATGACAGCAATCTGGAGTGCACATCATCTTGCGAGACAGGTTAGACCTGAAGGAAAGAGTGTCTGCTTCGGGTGAGTATCCCGTCTTTGTGACTTGGCAGAACATCTTCATGACATTTTTTTACTCAAGGTTCCCGTACACTGACACTCTGAAAGTTTTGCAAAAGTGGGGACCTGGGGCTCATTTTCTTGGAAATGGACTCAATGAAGATATTGATACACTCGAGAAACTTCTTGCTTCCGAATCTAAAAGCGACCCTTCCAAGCCGCCTGTCCTTGCACTCTTTACAGAATACCCGTCCAACCCATTGCTCAGATCAGCCAATCTGCCGAGACTCAGGGCGCTTGCTGATAAATACGACTTTTTGATGGTTGTGGACGAGACTATAGGCAATTTCGTCAATGTTGACGTCTTGCCGTATGCGGATATCGTTGCGAGTAGTTTGACTAAGGTTTTTAGTGGTTCGAGCAACGTGATGGGTGGAAGGTTCGTTTCATTACTTCCTTTTTGAAAATGAACAAATGCTTACCTACTTCCCTAGCCTTGTACTCAATCCTCAAAGTCGACATTATTCGGCCCTCAAATCCCAGCTTTCCAAGACCTACGAAGATACCTACTTTGACGAGGATGCGATTTATATGGAACGTAATTCACGCGACTTTAAACACCGCATCAAGATCATCGACGACAATACCACTGCTGTCTGCGATTTCCTCCACTCACGCTCCACTGTTGGAGGATCGACTTCCCCGCAGACTGCCATCAAAAACGTCTTTTACCCAAAATATATCACTCGTGGAAACTACGACATTTGTCGCGTCAAACCCTCCCCCTCACTTCCGTCTGGTGGTGGTTTCGGCGGTCTATTTTCTCTCACATTCACATCTCCTTCGGCATCCGAGACGTTTTTCGATGCTTTACAAGTGCAAAAGGGACCGAGTTTGGGAACGAACTTTACGTTGGCGTGTCCGTATACGATTTTGGCGCACTATGCAGAATTGGATTGGGCGGAGGAGTTTGGAGTTGAGAGGGGGATTGTGAGAGTAAGTGTTGGGATGGAGGAGAGAGATAAGTTGCTTGAGGTGTTTGGGAACGCTCTCAAAGTTGCTGAAGAGGTTGTTGCAAAGGGTTTGTGATCTGCGAGGTGATGATTTACTTTTGGGTTCTGGTGATTTTTGTTTGTGATCCTCCAACATGGGTGTGTTGTTGTTGTCGTCGTCGTCGTTTGTATCCAACTACAATTTTTTGACACCTTTGCTTCGACTGTCTTTCTCTCCAGTGTATTTTCCTCCAACAGGATGTATCATAGGGTTATCACTACAGTGCATAGGGCACATTGTATCCAACTACAATTGTTTTCTGCAATTGCTCCTGATTTACTTATAAATTTTCGAATTGATTATTCACAAAAATACAGACTATTATATTGATTGATACCGCGTATACCTCAGCATGTCATGGGTTCTTTTTCGCCCAAGAGCTTTCGTATGCCGATCAGCCCGCACACAGTGGGAGGCCCTCTTCATTCGGATCCTTGAGCAGCGTTTGAACCTCCCTAGAGTCGCCATAGTTCGCTCGCCAATCTAATATCAACATAGATTCTACACTGGGCGGCTGTTCTCTTAGGGTATCTCACAGTATCATTGGGCTCTAGAACAAACGGATGGCGTTCAAAACACTACTTAGTAGAAGAAGCTTGCGAATAGAGAGAGAACAAGAGGATCCGTTACCGTTGAAACGTTGAAAGTTTTGGTTTCCAAGCAACTGCGGACATAGTAATACGTTTCGTGGGGTTCTACAACAACGCGTCTAAGTGAATAGAAGGAGAATAATGGTGTTCGATTGGCGTCTAAACAAGTATGCGTATAAGTACTTGATTGTCAGAAACGATGTTGTTCTGATGACTGAGTAAACACAAGTGTATTCCCCTTGTTTATTTCTTTTTTTTTCCCGTTTCGAGGATCGACACCGTTACTGTAATGCACGCCACCATTGTTATATCGCAACAAAAAATACATCAAGGCCTCGATTACGGAGGCGATCACCGGAACACCCCAGAAGCCCACCTCATTCAATCCTTTCCCTCGCCGATATGTCCTTCGTTCTTAACCACCTAACAGAATCCAACTCCTCCGACCATTGGGCTAGTATGGAGTCGCTTTGTCTCAATGTACAAGACATCCTTACTTTCATGATTCGAAATGGACGAAGACCGTTATATGCAGAACGAGTCTGGTGCGGCAGTGGCAGATGGTGATTCGAGATTTTGGATCTATACTGTTGTTTTTGATTTTGTTAATGGGGAAATGATAAGGCGAGGACTAGGAAAATGATGACTAGGTATTAGCCTTTTCCAAAGGGGTTGCGTTCTGTTCCGCGTCCGTTTGTTGAGGGTGCTTTTGTGGATGGGATCCTGGGTTCTTCTTTTTGATTTTAGTTTTTTATGCTTGCTAACTACTGTCCTTGCTGTTTATACTTATCTGCACTGTCGTTAACAATACATACTCTTTCTATCGAGATAAAGTTCACTTGTCTCTTTTATTCAAAATTAACACCCTTCACCACATCCTCCCATTCATCCAGCACATCCAATACCACCTTACACTTATCCCTCACATTCGCCTCTGCATCACTCCCCAACACAAGATACCTCGGCCACCCTCTCCCCTTCGCAATACCCTCACCACGAACGATATCAGCGACGATTTGCATGGCTTTGTATGGGTCGCCAGGTTCGTTACCTTGGATATGGTTGAAGGCTTCTTGTGCTGATTGGCGGAGAGTGTCGTAGTCGGGAATGGGCCCGTGAGTGCCAGTGGTCCAACCGGTGGCGTAAATGTTTTCGGTACGGAAGGAACCTGGTTCGATGAGGAGGGTGCGGATGTTGAAAGGGGATAGTTCGATGTGGAGGTTGTCCATGAATACTAGGGTTTGGGGATTTGAGAGGAGAGTATATATAGGAAGCTTTTGAAAATCGTACCTCGGAGGGAGGCTTTGACCATTGCATAAGATCCGATACTCTGTTCAATCGTAAAGATAAAGGTTGTACAGACAGACACGGGCAATTTATGAATGGATTGGCGTACGGGAAGTTCGGTTCGCCACGCTGACCGACTACCAATCGTGATAATCGTTCCTGATTTTCGTTTACGCATGTACGGGAGAAGAGCGAATGTGAGCTTTAATGTGCCCATGACGTTTTCGTCTATGAGGCTTTGGATGACGGAGGCACTTTGGTTAAAGAGGTTGTGGAAATGTAAGATGGGATCTATGTATCTTGCAAGGAGAGTGTTGAACTTACCCTGATTCTTCGAGCATTCCTCTCCATGCCCAACCTATATGATCATCAGTAAAGCAAAATACCTCAAGAATAATTCTTACCAGCGTTATTAACCAAAACATCCACACTCCCCCAGACACCTACCGCATCATCTACCAGCCTCCTCAATCCCTCCTCCGAATCACTCAACTGCATCTCAAACACCTTCAATCTCTTTCTCTCCGAAACATCATCAACTTCATCAATGAGTTTTTGGATATTGGCAAAAGAACGTGTGGTGGCGAGGACGTTGTCACCGCGATGGAGAGCGATGAGAGAGAGACGATAGCCGAAACCTGAAGAAGCGCCTGTGATGAACCAGGTGAATGGTTTCTTTTTGGTGGTAGCTGGACTAGGTTCTCGGAACATTTCTTGAGATTCCGACGATGAACTTATCTGATCACGGTCGATATGTTCTATATTTTTGGTTTTCTCTTACTTGACACACGGGGTTGTTGTTCACACCCGGTGTCACCATGCTGATAGAAGAAAACGGATTTTGGTAGGATCCTGGTATTGCTCAAATTGAAGCCGACCTATATTTTCTTCCACTCCCCGGAAGGTCCTATTGGAGGTCTGGTAGACGCTCGAGTGGGGTTTCTTTCAAGTTGAGCGGGATGGCCCACTGCCGCGGACTCGACTGCGTTTTTTGCCAACGTTTTCGATCTCAACGCCTGCCAGACGATCTATTCACCTCTCAAGTGTTGGGTTAACGCCGTTTCTAGTTCACGAAGAATTCTTCCTCTGACACTGTTTTAGGGAAGGAAAAAAAAAAAAATACTCTAGTGACGCCGCTATTCCTTTGGTAGTCTGGGTGGTGTCACATGTAGGGACGTCGGGGTCGAAGGTCGAAAGCCTGAGGATGAGGTGACCACTAGGTCAATTGCGAGAGATGATTTCAGTGCGAAGATTGAGTTTGTTTGCGTTCTTTGAAGCGAGAGATCGAGTTAGTGAGCGCTGTTCCATGAGGTTAAAGGAGAAAGGAATTCGTCTCGTTAGTGAATTTGAGGGGGGGTTATCGTTCGCGAATGATCCTTTCTCGAGTACTCTGCATTGATTAAAAAAAAAAAATAACATTAAAAATCTACTTGCGCAACCCAATCAACTTCCTCCCTCTCGCCCTCTCCAACTCCTCCTTCCCCCTCATCCCCACACCCTTACTCAACTTGATCCCCTTCCCACCAACCCCATCCCCCATCCCCGTCGGCGCATGCCCCGCCTGCAACATCCTAAACACCGCCTTGACCACATTCAACTTGTTCCTACTCCCCCACACCTTTGCACTCACATCCTTAAACCCCGTAGCCCTTAAAATCTGATGTATAAAAGGGTTACAACGTAACCCAAAACCAACAGGACGAGGACGCATGATGATACGTGTAGCCCCGAGTTTGGTGGAGAGTTCAGTCCAGATGGTACGTTCTTCGTAGCGAGAGACGAAATCCATGTTTTGAATCGCTTTGGTGCGTGCTTTGGTGAGTGCGAGACGGGAATCGGAATCGGTGGAGGAACCGTAGCCGACGAGACCATGACCGTTGCCGACACAGACGAGGAATTGTTTGCGAGCGATTTTGCCCTTTGGGGTTTGTTGTTTGACGGTGCGGGAGAGGAGGATGGTGGAGTAGAGGGATTTGATTTCGGAGGGGGAGAGGTGGAGGGAGGCGCGTGTGGCTGTGGAGGATTCGGGAGGTGAGGGAGATGAGGAGGAGGAGGAGGAGAAGGGGGTGGTGGGAATGGGGGAGGGGAGGTCGTCGAAGATGGAGATGTGGTTGCGCACGATGACACGTCCACCGAGAAAATTCGGACCTGGAGGAAATTCGAGGATGTCTCTGGCGTCTAGCGGGGAAGGATCCAAAAGACTCGGCGGGCGGTCATTCCCGTCGGATTTAGCGACCGAGATGGAGGGTTCATCCTCTGCAAATTAGTGTTATAAGAAAGTAGCAGACAAGACATTCGGGAAAAACTTGCCTGAAGCTGGAGGAGGAGGGTCGACGACGGCGTTGGACTGTTGAATGGGTGGTGGTGGTGGCTGTTCCCTTGGCCGTCGTGTAGGAATGAGAAAAGAGGGTTCTGAACTGGAAAGCGAGGAGAAGAAACGCGGACGCAGAATCCGGTGCATCGAAACACGCGCACGCGAAAGAACACGGAAAAAAGAAAAACCAACAACACCCCCCCCAAGTCAGGCACTGGATTAGGAAATCAGTTCGCACACTGCCATGTCTTCCGACTCGTACCTCTTCAACGTCGTCGATAGAGACAAGTAAGTAACGGCGCGTTGGAGACAAGGCGTGCTCGAAAAACTGGCTTTTATTTGTTAGCGTGCATGGATTGAATCTTGCGGTTCCGGAAGACGCCAAGGAGTTGATCAAGGAGTGGTCGGAGAGAGAGAGCACGGAGACGTATGCTGATTCGGGTGTGGATGACCAGGTCTGTTCTCTTTGACCCCCCCTGCTGTCTCTCTCTTCTGAGCTTTGTCGGATAGATGATCATCCATATTCCATTTACTGAAAACGTCAGACTGCGTTCGATTCTACTCAAACTCGGTGCGCATTCTACGATGGACTATTACTACTGTTACTCATATGGGTATAGGACGGGGTGAACTAACGCCACGACACCTGCAGATCTATGCGAACCACAACACGATTGTCGATTTTGGAGACGCGGAACATACCAAACCTCAGCTGAACATTTCTCTCCTCGAAGGAGAGACCGGCGTTGTTGAATACCCGCTTCACGTAGCTGCCTTTGCGAGCGTGCATTCCCTCTCGCTCTTTTTCGTGAGTCGGGCAATCAATCTCTGATTCATGTTGAATGATGTGTGTGTTGTAGAATGAATCTGTGGGAGATGATGTGTCGAGAGTGTATTTTATCGGATTCAAGGGAGATGTGAGATCGACGAAGCAGGCTGTGAATTCGATGTTGGATGTGCCTACGCCGAATGCGGGTGAGGCGAGGGTGGTGGATAGGTTGTCGGAGAGGACGGCGGGGCAGCAGACTACGGCGCGATAATAGACGATTTCCAGTTTTTTAATATCACGGTTTTGCGGTGAGGGAGTCTGTCGAGCATGAGATGGTAGATCTCGTCGGGGAGGGTGTAAGTCCGGGGAGCCAGCAAGAGATCGAGGCTCTTTTTAGGCCAGCCTCGGTCGAGGAAGAGTTGAATGAGGGAGGAGCGGATGAAGCTGGCGACGGGGGCGGGGGAGAGGTGATAGAGCTGCTCGTAGCGTGTGGCGTAGTGTTCCATGAGGGTGAGGGCGTGGATGGCGGCAGAGCGGGGTGGGGAGTGAATGAGCATGGGCCGGGCGAGAGGGAGAAGGTGGCGACGGGCATAGCCCTTGGAGGCGACGGTGAGTGCAGTGTGCGTGAAAAAGGGTGTGAATTGAGGAATTGAGCCGCGGTGGACGAGTTCGTCGATGATCGCGTCAAACGGCGAGCAGACTGCTTGGTGTCTGTCGGGGGCGAGGTGCAGCCAGGTCGCATATTCGTTCAGCTTTGCGCCCGTGGCTCCAGTGAGACGCCTGCCGCGAAGACTGGCGAGTGCGACATGCGCAAATTCGGGCTCTGGCGCAATCTCGTCGCAATTGGCGAGCAATTTCACGCGCAGTCGCTCTGCTGCAGAAAACCGGCCAGCGCGGACGAGCGAGAGCAGCGCCATCCACGTGACTCATGCTGTTCACCCTCCAACAACTGGTTCTTCTCACCGCCAAAGTCTCTGCAGCACAGGGCCTTGGCTCGGAAATCCTGGTCGGTTGCACAAACGGACAACTCATCCGCTTTGTCCTTGAGCACCACACTTACACCGCACAGACCACTGTCACCGTCCCCAGCGAGAAATCCATCGACGACATCGTCATTCTCCCCTCCCTCTCCCGTCTTCTTGTCCAAGCAGACCACCAGATCTACTTTTACACCCTCCCCTTTCTCGACCTCGTCAACATCAAGCCTATTCGCAATGTCTTGACTTTTGCTGTCGATCATAGACATCTTCAAAGACCGTCTGTCTTGGTCAACGAGCCAGTCGAGTTTTCAGTCATCAAACGCGCGGGCATAGCCATGTTTTCACTTAGAAACGATAAACTCTGGTATCAAAAGGTGTGTTGTATGTCATCTCATCTATCAATTAATTTATCCATTTTTTTCAAGGAAATTCCATTGCCACCAGGATCCCCACTCGCGCTCACAGCCCGCAGAACAGGCCACCATCTCTGTTTCGCAGACAACGAATACTATAATATGGTTGATCTCGACCAGGCTTCCCTCTTTCAATTATTGCCCTTGAGACAGATTTTGGATCCGACTCCGTGGAATGTCGAGCCGATTGTGACAGTCATTGGTGAGAACGAGTTTTTGATTACGAGTTGGACGGGTTCCAGTGCTTTGGGCGTCTTTATTACCGGTGATGGCGATCCTGTGAGAGGTACATTGGAGTGGGCGGGTTATCCGAAAGCTGTTTGTAAGTGGCTGTTTGTGGTAGGGGGAGGGGGGGATTCTGCTAATGTGTCTTCCTAGGTCTGGATTATCCGTATATTACGTCACTGTTGCCGAACAATGCGATAGAAGTGCATAGCGTCGAAACTCAGACCATCGAACAAATCATCGACCCACCACCCCCAGCTCCAAATGCCGAAAGACTCGCTTTGCTCCCCAGTTTACATGGCTTTCTCGTTCCTCTATCTCATCGCTCAGATAAAATGCGTAAAATCAAGATGGACATGGGTACATGATTTGGAGACATTCCGAGAGGCGTACGACTCGTGATCAATGAGGTAAATATACATATTACTTATGGTGGAAGACACGGTAATACATTCGAGATAATTGGACGATGAGTATTTGTAGATTCTTCCTAATTAGTCCCTAAGGACCTTACTTTGTCTAGTGGACATACCTAGACTGGTTTGGGCATGAATTCTAAAGAAAGGTCCATGGATAGTCATGGACTTGATTTACGCGCACGACCTTATGTTCACGTCAACAGTCAACAGCAGGTGTGAACACCCCCATCAGCTAAAACATACACCCCACCGTGGGAACTGGTCATTCCTGCGCTTTGGTGGGTATATGATTTTTTTTTTTTTTTTTTTTTTGTAATCAATATAGTATATTTCAATACTACTTAAGGGTGCCATGACGCGTTCCCCGTACTTTACATCACCTGTACTCTACCTAACTAAGAAGAAATCGTATCCGGCTGACGAGGTCAAAGCCATAAGAGAAAAAGAAAAAGAAAGCAGGGATATCTCGAAATCGGCTACAAGTACACTTAAATACAAGTAAAAGCAAAATCGTTCATACAAAAGGAAAAAGAAACACAACCTCTTTCTTCCTCTCTTCATAACAGCCTTCGTGACAGGCTTCATCTCCATCATCGACGCCCGGAAGATACTCTCCCAACCATCATCCACCTCCCACACTCTCCAGTGTCTTAAGAACTCAATCGACTCATGCAAGAAGATTGGCCCTTTACTAGTCGGAAGTCTCTTTTCTAACTTCCTTACATTTTCTGAATCTCGCTTGCGGTACACCTCCTCACAGTAGGCCGGCCAGCTCGATTCAGCTTGTCGCGGAAGTTCAGATGGCTCGAAACTAAACGCTTGTGGATTGTCTTGAAGAAACAGTATAAGTCCATGTATTGTGAATATTCCTTCGAGATCGTAGTGATTGATCCGCCTTACGAACCAAGGACAGACCATAAGTATGTGTTGTCGTGTTTCTGGACACTCCAGATTGCAAGGGCATGATTTGTACAGTTCATTCTTGAAGAACCGCACTCTGTACTCCCCAATAGGAGCATGTAAACAAGCCACTCGCATAAGGCACGCGAATAGCAGAGAGTCGTTGGCAGCTGAGATTCCTTGATATGATTGGAACCATGGGCCACCTTGAATATGACTTGGAAGAACTGGATTGCCTTCCCTGTCATTGAATTCGTACCAATTATTTGGTGCGTATATGATACCAAGCCTCTATCACTAATCTCTATCTACTTCTTTGTCACTCTTTTCTTTCATTTTCCTGGAATTGCATGGCTCTCTCCCTTCTTGCTGCGTTGGAGGCTTTCAGACTCTGCATCCTCTTCTCTTATGGCTTTGATAGCCTATTCAAGGCTTGGCTATAGGCACTCAGTGCTCTGCTTCATGCAGACCTCCTTGTGAGGGTGCAACTTGTATCTTCCTGGTATATCCAGTAAGGGAGGGCTTTGGCCCACATGATCTATGGTTTGAAGAGTTGCTGCAACACCGTAGCTGCTGCTATGGAAAAGTTTTCTTGCCCATGCAGTTACCAGCTGCACCTTTTGGGGAGAGCCTTGGCTCGACTGCCACAGATACAGGGCTCAGTGTCTCCAATGCTATTGAGCCACAGTATAGGAAACCCTGAGAGTATAGAGTTGAGGACATGGGAAGAAGAAGACATAGTGAATAATGTGGCAATATTTTTTTTGGAGAGATTTCTTTTTTCCATAGCTTGGGGGTCAAGATGGCTGGAGTTGTAGAAGGGCCAGCCCATATGTCAGAGCCTGTAGAGGAACTCAGGAGATATGCAGTGACACACCTGTCAATTACTTGGCTTTGCATAACCAACTATGCAGCTTGTGTTACGACCTTAATCTTATAAAGACTCAGGTTGCAGACAAGTGACAAAGACTTGAGGGCGATAAGAGAGAAGAGTAAGGGAAGGATATGATTGGTAAAGCATAAGGAATACAGCAGTACCTACAGGGTTTATATATGTAGAGACAACTACCCAAGGTAACTAAGTATAGAACAGGACTGAGTCATAATACTCGGGGTAGTGGAGTAAGTGGAGTAAGAACGTATGGATGTGGAGCAAGGCATATGGGAGTGGAGTAACAGTGAGACAAAAGATACTAGAAAGGAAAGGTGAAAGAAAAGTATAACGGACAGGCCTGAGAATGTGGAGTGACTGTGAGATGAAAGATACTAGAAAGGAAAGGTGAAAGAAAAGTATAATGGGCAGGCATGAGAACGCGGAAAAACAAAAGAGCCAGAGCAGGTGACCGTAACTGGTGAAACCATAACAATTGGGCAGGCATGAGAACGCGGAAAAACAAAAGAGCCAGAGCAGGTGACCGTAACCGGTGAAACCATAACAATTGGGCAGGCATGAGAACGCGGAAAAACAAAAGAGCCAGAGCAGGTGACCATAACTGGTGAAACCATAACAATACCCTCCGTTTAGGTTTCGTGACCACACAAATTATCCTAGTCTGTGAAGTTAATCTCCATCTTTGCAGGTCGAACCTCATATCCCAACTTGAAGAGGTTTCTTTCTGCCAAATTCTTGACTTCAGGAAACTTCCACTTGTGCGCAAGGTTTAGGATGTTAACCCATTCTTCGAATACGAGACTCGAATAGTCATCATATTTGGTGTTGTAGAAGATGAAGAGGAACACTTGGAATTCTGTGGCATTGGCGTCTTCAATGTAAGCGGGGTCTGCGGTGTTAAAGTTTCTGATGAACGTGTGATGGGGATCGTCGTATCCAGTTAATTTTCTTCGCCAATAAACGGATTCTCTGGTGAGGAAGTATGAATGGATCCAGAAGCGCATTCCGTCTTTGGTTTGGACACATAAATCTGCTCCTCGAATTCTGACCAAAGCAGGTGTTTCGTTGTAGTGGATTGGAAAGGTGGAATAAAGGTCGAGATGTCGGACATTTGAAGGTGATTTGGAGGATGAAAGAGATTGACGATTGTTGTATACCGATTGGAGTGCTTTCTGGGTTTTATATCCTACGACCGTGTTTTCTCGTACTCGTCTAGGACGTCCTTGGCGTTCTCCAAGGCTGATTTTGGTAACCATGTGTCTTCTTCATTTCCGTAACCCTCCAATGTACCAAATACTGGGTTCCTCTTCCTCGCTTCCTATGTCCTCGGATCTCTTCGATTTCGTACTCTTCTTCTTCGTTTATGATATCAGGTGGCGGGGGTAGGTGGTGTTGGCTGTCAAACTCGGGTTGTGACATCGTGTGAGCAATGAAGTGGAACACGTTGTGGATTGCCCAGGACTCAGGTAAGCAAGCTTGTATGACCGATCTCCGACAGCTTCGACGATCTCGAAAGGTCCATAGCGTTTGTTGTCAAGTTTCCGTGATGGTCGGTTGGAATGAATGTTAACTGCTTCTAGCCAGACCTTTTCTGGGTGAGAACACTTTAGAGACATTTCCGTGGTTTCCTCGGTTTCGCATAAGATCATTGTTCTCTTCCATTGCCGCTTTAGCTTCTTCTCGGGCTTTCTCTAACTCCGATGAGAAATCCGCTGCCGCTGGGTTGAACGTAGGTAGACTGTGATTCCCTTTCCATGGATGGAATCCGTGATTCAAAAAGAATGGTGTGTTCTTCGTGGCGAGTGGACTTTATCGTTGTAATGGAACTCCGCCGTAGGTAGCCATTTCGTCCAATCGTTCTGTCGATAGCTGATAAAATTCCAAATACATTTCGACTTCTTGGTTGATGCGTTCCGTCTGTCCATCCGTCTGAGGATGATACGCCGTTGATAGGTTCCTTTCTATCCCCAATGATGTGCATAGCTCCTTCATGAATTTAGATGCGAACTGCGGTCCTCTGTCACTGATGATTCTTCGGGGAATTCCATGGAGCCTCCAAACCTCCGATTTGTATAGATGCGCTAATTCGATTGACGTGAGAGTCGTAGTGGTGGGAACAAGGTGGATCATCTTTGAGAACCGGTCGACGATAACAACAATAGCATCTTTGCCTTCGGACTTAGGCAAAGGTCCGATCATGTCAATAGAGATTTCCTGCCAAGGGCCTTCGGGATTGGTAATGGGTTCAGCGTGATTGGTTCGGGTCTGCGAATGATCTTGTTCTTTTGACACATGTCACATCCTCTGACATATCTCCTGACGTCCGTCTTGATCGTGGGCCACCAGAACGTCCGCTTCAACAGTTCTAGCATCCGATGTTGTCCAGGGTGTCCGACGTCGGGGGAATAGTGGTGTCGTAGGATTTGATCTCGCAAGTTCCTTTCATCCGGCACATAGATCCGTCCTTGTCGGTAAATTATCCCTTCTTTCTCCCACACTTTCTCCGGTTGTTTCGCCAATTCCTGCAGTACCATGGTTTCCCTCCTCTTCGACTTTCTGATAACTTCCAGGATCTGTTGGTCGGGTGATATCTCGAATCGTCGAGATCGTAGAATGGTGGCTTCATATACTGGCGTTTCTTCAACTATTCTTCGTACAAACTCCTTTCCTTTGAACATTTCCATGTTCCTGTTGTCTCGGCTTGTGTCTGGTTTGACTATGCGGGAGAGGATGTCGGCTTTGGTGTTGGATTTTCCAGGTATGTGTCGTAGTGTAAAATCGTATTCCTGCAGCATAAGGTACCATCTTGCTTGTCGAGCGTTCAGTTTCTGTGGGTCTCTGAAGTACTTCAGGTTTTCGTGGTCCGTCCAGATTTCGAACTGTTCCTTCGCATCCAACAGGTACTGTCTCCATAATTTCAGTGCCTTGACTATAGCCAGTAACTCTTTGTCATAGATCTCGTAGTTTCGTTCTGCTTCAGTCAACGTTTTGGACATGAATGCAACCGGATGCCATTTTCCTTCCTGTTCCTGTGATAGGACTGCTCCCGTTCCATAGTTTAATGCATCCACCTCCAATCTAAACTTTCCATAGTCATTTGGTAACGCCAATACTGGTTCGCTGGTAATGGAATCTTTGACGTTTTCGAATGCCTGTTATTGTGCTTCTTCCCATCTCCACTCTTTTCCTCCTCCCTTCAACTGATTAGCGGAGCTGCGATGATGCTGAAGTTTTGTATGAAGCGTCTGTAAAAGTTCGCGAATCCCAAGAAACTCTCCACCTCCTTAATTGTTCGTGGCGTTTTCCATTCCTTTATGGCCCTGACCTTCTCCTTTTCCATAGTAGCTTTTCCATTTCCTACAACCGTGCCTAACAAGGCGATTTCCGTGGCGTCGAATTCGCATTTCGATCGTTTGAAGAATAGACTATGTTTGTCGGCGATTTTCAGGAAACGTATAGTCCGTTCACGTAGTTCCTCTTTGGTACGTCCTGGAATCGCGAAGTCGTCCATATAGTTGACCAGTGCACCTTCTTGGATCATTTCTCGGAATATGGTTGCCATCATACGAGAAAAGGTCGCCGGGGAGTTACTCATTCCAAAAAACATGACGGTAGGTTCGAATAATCCACGATTGGTGATAAACGCTGCTTTCCATTCATCTCCTTCTCTGATCCTGACATTGTTGTAACCCCAGATAATGTCCAGTTTATTGAAGTATTTCGCATCTCGCAGTTGGTCGAGTACTTCGCTTATGAGCGGTAATGGCGTTTTGTCCTTGATCGAATGTTCGTTGAGTTTCCTGTAGTCCTGGCATAGTCGGAGCGATCTCTTTCTTTGGTACGAAGAAACAAGGGGCAGCGTATGGTGATTTGGATGGTCGAATTCGTTTCGATGCTAGGTTCTCGTCTAAGAACTTATCGAGTTCCTCCCTTTCCTTTGGCGTCATGTTATAAACCTTCGATGATATCTCCTTTGGTGCGTCCTCCGTTAGATTGATCTCATGATCCCATTCCGTTCGAGCTGGTAATTGCTCAAAATTCCGTTTGTTAAACAAGTGCGTAAATGGTCGAATGTAATCGGGTAGATCTTCGGGGTTGGTGGGATCTGATTCTTTTTCCTCCGTAGCGCTGTCCACATCAGTGGTTAGCCGTCGAGAAAAAGGAATCGTTTGGTGTGGTGTAGTGCATGTACTGGGGCATCGTGTAAATCTGACTTCTTGGTTTATCCAGTCGATCTCCGGGTTATGTTGAATTAACCAGTCGTATCCAAGAAAATATCCGCTCGAAATGTCCGATACCAGTGCCTTGATTTCCTCCTTATGTCCTCCTAGATCCATCTGGATTTTGGCGTCCTCCGTTAATATCCCTGTCCGATTTGGTGTTCCATCTGCATTTCTCATGCGAATGGGTTGTTGCGTTTGACCTTCTTCAATTTCTCTCTCTCTGCCAACTCCTTGCTATCATCGTCATATGTGCTCCCGAGTCGATAAGGGCCTTGACCGTTTTGTTTCCGTTCTTGGTTTTGATGGTTGCATCCAGCAGAATTTCGCGCGTTGAGTCTCTCTTGAAAGGAATAACATACTTGGATTTCGAATTTGTTGTTACATGGGGAGAGACTCTACGATTTATGGGTCGAGATTTCGCGCTCAATCGGACCCTTCGGCAAAATCCTGCTTCTCGGTGGCATCTTCTTCATCCTGTGGACTATCCTCGGTCGTTTCCCTAGTCCTAGCTCTCTTCGGCGCTCTACAATTCCTGGCGATGTGTCCTGGTTTGTTACAATTGTAACACGTTACGGTCTTCTTCGGCTGCCTGCATTCTCTAGCAAAATGTCCGAACTTTCCACAATTGAAACACTTCTCTGATTATTCGGGGTTTGGACTCTAGCAGTTCGAACCTTCCTAATTCCATGGGTTGACCTTCCTCCATAAGTGACTCCTGTCGCGTGTGTGTTTGTCGAACAAACTCATCGTCTCTGTTCCCATTACCTACTTTTTTTCCTGTTTCGAGCCATGTTGAATGTGGTGGGGACTTTGTCGGGTGGGAATGATAGAATGGTGCGAATGGTTTCCTTTTGACGTTCTTCTTCAGCAAGAAGATGGCGTGTTGATCGTCCGTTCCCGCTTTGTTCATCATCAAGGTAAATTCGACTAAGAAGTCCACGATGGGTTTCCTTCCTTGGGTCATGTCTCGATAGCTATCTCGCTCTTCTCCTTGTCCATTCCATCGATAAACAACTCCTTCGCTTGCTTCTCGAATTGCTTCCACGTGAATGTTACGTCTGGGTTGGTGACTTTGTCCGCTACGAGTGCTGAAAACTTCCGGCTACTCCTCCTCTCATCCTGGATATGGCCGCTATGATCATCCTATCATTGTCGGTGATCCCGTTAAACTTTATGAACAGCTGAATGCTCCTCCACCAGTCCTCAAATCTCTCTCTGCTTCCCTCGAACCAACCGGGATCGGGGATAATTGACTTGGTATTCTCTGTGGTCGACATGTCTGATGGTTCCTTCGTCTCTGATTGGTCTTCGTTGTCGATGTGTATATCCGCAAAACTGTCCGCTATTTGATCTACTTCTCGTCGATGTCTGATTGTGGTGCTGATTCCGGTCTCGATGTCGGGCTACTCGGTAACTCGATCTCTCGCAACAATCCGTCGTGATATGCGGCTAATTCTTCTTCGACAAGTCGTTTCTTTCCTTGTCGGCTGCTACTTGGCATAAACTCGTGCCCTGATGACTACGCTTGTAAAAAGCCTCGACGCGAAAAAATTACGTCCGTTCGTTGGTAGATCTGCCGTATGCACTACCACTACAGCAAGCTCGCTAGGCTGCTGTCTGCAAGGTGAGGTGTAGACGCTTTACCAAATGTTACGACCTTAATCTTATAAAGACTCAGGTTGCAGACAAGTGACAAAGACTTGAGGGCGATAAGAGAGAAGAGTAAGGGAAGGATACGATTGGTAAAGCGTAAGGAATACAGCAGTACCTACAGGGTTTATATACGTAGAGACAACTACCCAAGGTAACTAAGTATAGAACAGGACTGAGTCATAATACTCGGGGTAGTGGAGTAAGTGGAAGAACGTATGGACGTGGAGAAGCATATGGGAGTGGAGTAACAGTGAGACAAAAGATACTAGAAAGGAAAGATGAAAGAAAAGTATAACGGACAGGCTGAGAATGTGGAGTGACCTGAGATGAAAGATACTAGAAAGGAAAGGTGAAAGAAAAGTATAATGGCAGGCATGAGAATGCGGAAAAACAAAAGAGCCAGAGCAGGTGACCATAACCGGTGAAACCATAACAATTGGGCAGGCATGAGAACGCGGAAAAACAAAAGAGCCAGAGCAGGTGACCATAACCGGTGAAACCATAACAGCTTGCTGACAGATTGGGAGCTTCAGTGATCTTATGCTCGATGACTTAGCTGAGAGTTTTAAGTCTGACTAAGGAGATGGTAGCCACTCAAGTTGTGATGAGGGGGTTTAAAAGGGCCTGAGTCTTTAGATGTAGTCTACTCTGTGGGATGTGTTCGAGCACTGTTAAATCAAATTAAAAAAAAAAAAAAAAAAAAAAAAAAAAAAAAAGAACTAACACCCAGGTGACAGCTGTCACAATTATGTAAGTGACAGTGAACATAAGGTCATGCGTGTACAGTAGATCCAGTTTTAACAAGTAACTTGGACTTGAAATATAAGCCCATGTGTAGCAGGCACATGTGTAATCACCCACACATGAGCTCTGTTAGATCTCATATAGTAGCTCTTTTCTCCTTATGTTTTATTCCCATATGTTCCATATTTGTTTCTATTTGTTCTATACCTCTTGCCTTATATATAAACCTTGTATTAGATTGAATAAGGTAGTTTTTGCCTCTTTGACAAGAGTGGAGCTGTTTCAGTTTATCTCTGGTGCATTAATTAAAGTGAAAACTTTCCCCCTTGTTGTAACTTCAACATAATTAGTGAATGGCAGGGGTAACCCAGGAGGTAAAAATCATGTGACCCTTACCCTGCCCTCCAAAACCCTTGCCCCTCATAGAGGGTTGAAGGGTTTACCCTCATTGGCCAAGGGTCAATGGAGGGTAGCCAAGGAGTATTTGAAGGGTCAAGGGGCAAGTGTTATGAAGACCTACTGTCACTACTACCGAGGAAATGCAATTACTCCCCCCAAGTCGTTCCTTCCACGCCCTCCCATGACTCTTGACTCTTACGTCAATTACCAGCTGGAGCAAGCATGGAAATATGCACCGTACATCTACACCTATGACGAGTTTGGACAATTCGTCGGGACCTACAAATGTGATCTAACTGACAGCTGGCAAAATGGATGGAAGGCCTATCCAAGCCCAGGACTGGATATGGTATTCACCACCCATATCTAGAGACTCAGGATAATGACGAGCTTATTAAAGCTATACATCAACTATGGGAGAATGGACAGTATAACATAGAGGTGGCACACCCTTGGCTTCAGACCTTGGCATCCAATCATTGGACTACTGAAGAGATTGACGAAAGCTGGATCACGCCATGGGATCCAGATTGGCCTCAGAATGCTAATGTCCCACTGTCACAGGGCTTAGATCAATCTGAGTTCTATAATTACGAGAATCCTACAGATTAGCGTTTTGGATCTAGGTATTTATAGGTTTTGTTTCATTCAGTGTTCCATTTCATATTTATGTTTCATGATCTGTTTCATGTAACATTTCGTATTTATCATTTCACCTTGTCACGCAAGTATCGTAGATTGACTTGCTAGTTTCACTCTCTGTCTCAGATATTTATAGAAGTAGATAGAATGTATTTAAGGTGTCTCTGACAGGCGGATCAAAGTCAAGCTTTGATCTTCTTACAGGGCATCCGTGTACTGTAATAAAATTCTACTCCTTATTCATCCTCACGATCTAAACCTTCGCCTGATATCCACTCAAAGCTACTCCCGCTGCCTTAGCCTTAACGGTTAAGGTTATCGTGACAAGTTTAGCCAGAGTGCATTCTATAGTCTAGATCTCGTTACGGTTCTCAGACTATAGAAGGATTAGCGGTTAGACCACTTGTCTTGCCAATGCCTAATCGTGCCCACATCTAGGGGACATTAATTACCGTGTAGTTGTGTGCTTCTAGATAGGATTACGGACCACTGTCAGGATCACTTAGTGATCTTTCAGCGCTCCTAATACTGAAACCATAACAGCAAGGGTATTTGGGGGGTATTGCTCAAGGGTTGAAACTCAATGTGCCTATGTATGCCAATTTTTCTTTAAATAATAATGTACAAGCAGTAAAATGTGAATATTGGAGTAAGTACATGGCTTTATGATACAATCTTAGGCTCATTTTAAAGCGAATCATATTAGGCATTCAATAATACACTTATATCATTGATTATGTAACAGAGTAATATGATAAATGCTCATTTAACATATGAAAACACTATAAAATTCAAAGATTCAGTGATATCTCAACAGCTAATTCTCCGTTTCCCATGGTAATAGCATCGTTGGAATGCCCTAAATTTTAGCTTTCCAACGTTACCAAATACATTACATAATGCCCATGGGTACCCCTTGATAGAGGGGGTGTTTTGAAAGGTTTTAGAGGACTGACCCCTACCCCTGCCCCCTTGTACTTCTCATGAAAAACCCTGGAGTTTGCCCTACCCCTGCTGAACTCTGACAACATTGCATATTTTCAAACTGCTGATCTACACTTATTACCTCATTTTTCTCGTCTTGCACATCTTCAAGGTCTGGCTGTCCTTTGTTGATCCTCGGGACACTGAACTAGATTTATTGGAATTTTTCTACTGGTGAGTACTCTTTATGTTGTACAATACTGTACTATTATGACCAGATGTTCACTCATCAGCAAAATCTGCCCAACTTTTTCACTTGCTTACACATCTTACACTCAACTTTTGATGAAAAATCTTGAATCTACTTATTTTCAGGCCAAAGAACCAAGACTTAAGGCAGTTAGCCTCTATAAGTCTACTTTGATTTTAAAAGTAGATTATGACTATAAAAAAGCATAGTAAGTTGAAATTTTTTGGAGAAGATATATCTTTTTAGATGACATACTCTGTATATTCTGTTTTATTGCTCCTAAATTTCCGGAAAAATCTCGGAAAAATCATGACAAATCTTAAAATATTAAAAAAACACAAGTCTATATGTATGCTTTTGTCAGAAAACATACCAGTTATGGAGATATCAAGATTGCATCAAGGGGTGGGGGGTCATTATCAACTCTAACTATGTCTGTCATAGAGCCTGTTCTATTGCCCAGAAAATTCTGGAAAAATCACGAAAAATCATAAAATATCAAAAGAACATAAGTTTATCAGTATATTTTTGTCAGAAAACATACCAGTTATGGAGATATAGAAAAACATAACAAGAATGTCATGTTTTATACTAGCTTCTGAGCGGATTTTGATGCTTTAAAAGTGTAAGTATACATATTCAAGGTTCACAAATCCGAATCTGACATCAGATTTTTTATTTGATCAATATTGGAGGAGCTATAGCAGAAACTTATGTTTTCCATATGCTAAATGTGCCATATCTCAGTAGGACTTCATCCAACAAAAAAATAATCCAATATTTGGACTCCCTGATCTTAAAAACATAGGAATACATTTTTAAATCATCAAATTCCATGCAGAAATGAGTTGAAAAACATCCTCACCTATGGTCTGAGGGACTTTGTTTCGAAAATCCCAAGTCCAGAGGTCATGTGATGTCATGTGACATTTGAACTTCTGTTTCGAGCATAACCATTCATCCTTCCTCTCAACCACCACTATTCCTGCCCTCCTCACCCTCTCCTTCCTTCCTTCTTGCTCTCTTGGCTTATTTTTGAGTAAGTAACCTCCTTTTTTCTTCCTGGCCTTCTTCCAGCTGATTCTTAGCCTATTTAGGATGCATTTTTGCCTTTTTTGGACATATTTTTGAGGGGATTATTAGGGATTTCTAGGACATTTCTGGAGATGGGTGACTTGGGTTTGAATTCTAGTGAGTTTTGATTATGTTTTATGATGTATACAAGCTAATTTTTATATGTAAGATGCTTCTATTATACTCATTTGTCACCACTGCTTCATACCCTCCAACTCTTCTCTATACTAGTTTGGTATCTCCACAAATTTGTATATCTAAATATTGACTATTATAATATAATATATTTGATGGTTTTAATATACTCTTATTTGACTTAAACCCTTTTTATACTCCTTAATTTTGAGCCTAGTGTAACAAAAAGCATACATCTGTAAGTTAAACATAAGTTAGTTCAAGTTTTTAAGAATTGCATAAGGACAATCTAAGTTTTCTTTAAAACTTACAATGAAATTTTTTCTTATGAAAACTTATTTTCAAAAAAAAGATATTTAAGATTGGTTTAAGTAAGGTTTTTTTTTGCTGATGGTGTCAATTACATAAGCATGACAAGTGTCACTTGGATATTAGTTCACAAGGTCATGAAAACTGTTGACATCATGTTCACATTTCCTTTTATAGATATATTTTTCCTTTTTTAGATATGTTTTCACTGATGGGGTGTTCACACCCCCTGTTGACATATTGATGTGAACTAATTTTAGTTCACAAATAGCCATGTTGACTGTTGATGTGAACATCCAGTTGTAATAGTACAGTAAGAGATTAGCCAAGGCCCTCAAGGATATCGATAATGTGTTGAGGCAAGGCAGTGAGCTACTACAGACTGTAGGTCCAGATGGCTCAGAGGCTCCCACTGCTCATGATGCAGAAAGAGAGCTTCCGAATACCCTCCAGCATCAGCAAAAAGTTGCACAACTTATGCAAACTTATGAAAAAGTTGCCTTATGCTTGTCTTATAGGAACATAAGTAGGGCCCAACACAGGTAACTCTTGGGTAGGTCCTAAGTCACCCCCACTCCCAATTCCAGGCTATCAGGAAAACCACATTTTCTTGATTCTACTTAGAGCTACTTTGAGTCTCTTAATGACAAGCTAAGAATATAAAGAAGTTTCAGAAGACCAAGAATATCCTGGTTACTTAAATTATTCTTAGAAATTTAGCTCATGTCATCATCACTGTCATCAGCTGTGAGATGATGAGCATAAAATGAGTCCCACAATGCAAGGTCAAATAGGTTGGAAGAGAGATGGAGTGAAATCAACGTTACCTGTACTGGAGTGGACTGAGGCCACAAGGGCACTCGAGCCAGCTGGAGTGGCATGAGACAAGTGTTGATGAGGAATCTGTTTGGGCTTGACTATAGGTGCAAGCGTTGATGGTATAAGTGTTGCTTGATGTCAAAAACTACCTGTCCAAAAAAAGAAGGTAGTAGTTGAGGTTCAAGAAGTGATGGAACTCAATATAGCTTCTTACTATTGTCTACAGTTGTCCACAGGACTCTGTCAATACTACTCTGTTTGACTTGTTTCTAGGCTCATTAAGATCATCACTGCATCAGCTACATTCTACGTTGACAAAACAAACCACGAAGAAATTGGATTAGGCTAGATCAGGTAAACATGATAAGACAACAAAGGTAAGATGAGATAAAATGGCTAATCATACTTATATAAATGATAAGAGGAAAAAAATGAGATTTTGAGCTTTAGAGTTGACCACACTGCCAGTTGTAAAATAAATGGAAACCAGTTGTTGTCAGGAGTTTTATCATTAACTTCCATATATTATATAGAATTGTTCACTGCATAAAGAATGTTGAACCTTGGCCTAAACACATCAAGCCTCAAATAAAATATCAATCTTTAAGTAATGACATCATACAAGTATATTTTTCCACCAGTCTGCTTCCCAAATGTAAACCAATGACTGAGTAGATCATGGCCTTTATGTTGAATATAATACCTAGGTTTTGAATGCAGAATGAATATATATATTTTTTTTTGTTTCAATATTAATTTTTTCAGCAGGTCCATTCGACTTGTTATTAGGCTTGTTAGGACTGCCACTGTGTTGCGTACATTCTACATTTGACTGGTTATGGGCTCCAGCTTCTAACACTTAAAAAATGAGTTTTATTACAACAACCTCAGCTCTTCCCCAATCACTTCTGCCTTCCCTCAACTTCTTTCACTTTCCCTGCCCTCATTTCGACTCCAATGGCTATTAAGATAGAAAAGTGACCATACCAGGGTTTGAACCTGGGACCATCCCATTTGTACACATGCTCCTTGACCTTCAACCACTACTTTCCTCTTTTGGACAGGTGGTTTTTATCATCTTTGAGCCCTCTTCAATATGCCTTGCAAGCCTAACAAGCCTAGCAAGCCATCACAACCCCCTTATCAGCCATCTCACACTACTTTGGCTGAGTCGAGCTCATCATTGAGCACCATCCTGGCCTCAGGTGCCACTCCGGCCCAAATGACATTGCCAAATCCTCTAGAGGCATCAGCTTCATCAAGATTTTTTGCAGGCTTCGCTGCCCCCCAACCCTCCTCATTAGGTCCTGGTGTTCATGCACCAATGCCCATCATTCACTCTGCCGCTGCTGTCGAAGCTAACATCCTCACTAATCCAACTCAAGAACAGTTGGACCTATTCCTTAAGATGCATAATTCTCGAATGATTGCATATTGCACCAAGAAGTTCCTGCACTGGGTATGGCCCAGTGTTGTCTAACCTCATTGTCATATACTACGCCGTTCACCACCTGCTGGCACCCTGAGTCCTCCTTCCCCCACTGTCTCTCCCAGTCCCTCTGAGACTGGGAGTAACTCTTCCAAATGACTCTGTGGGTCTTCATCTGGCTCTTCTGGGCCATCTGTCATTGCTGAGTCTGTCACTGGTGAAGACAATTATATGGAGTTGGAATATGCACCTCCACATGCTAACACTCTGGTTCAAGTGACTATGTCTATTGAACCATTGTCTCCTCTCCCCCCCTCTTCTGATAATGAGCTCACACATGATGAAGCATAGGCTCAAGTATTTGATTTCCTCGATGCTGCCTACAGCGAATTCGACACCTGTCCTGATGTTGAGAGGCTCTGCAGCCTCACAACATACCTCTACAGCAAGCTGTCTCCACAGCCAACACATATCATTTCATGAAACAATGACAAATCTCACCCAAAGAAGAAGGTCCAAGTTGAACTGAAACTGGCATCTTCTATTCCCACTCTGCAAGGCGCTGTCCCTATTGAGGTTGACACCCCTGCACCGCCACCTCCTGCTCCCAAAAAGGTGACTCCGGCAGCTGTTTCTCTTCCTACTTCATTGAAGCACCCATCTCCCAAGAGTGCTCCTCCCATCTCTTTCACCTTGCTGACATACAAGTGCCATTGTGGCAATGTTATGGTTTCACCGGCTATGGTCACCTGCTCCGGCTCTTTTGTTTTTCCGCATTCTCACACCTGCCCATTATACTTTTCTTTCACCTTTCCTTTCTAGTATCTTTCATCTCACGGTTACTCCACATTCTCAGGCCTCTCCGTTATACTTTTCTTTCATCTTTCCTTTCTAGTATCTTTTGTCTCACTGTTACTCCACTCCCATATGCTTTACTCCACGTCCATATGTTCTGACTCCACTTACTCCACTACCCCGAGTATTATGACTCAGTCCTGTTCTATACTTAGTTACCTTGGGTAGTTGTCTCTACGTATATAAGTCCTGTAGGTACTGCTGTATTCCTTACGCTTTACCAATCGTATCCTTCCCTTACTCTTCTCTCTTATCGCCCTCAAGTCTTTGTCACTTGTCTGCAACCTGAGTCTTTATAAAGATTAAGGTCGTAACAGGCAAGCACATAACCTATGGTGCTTCACGCTATGGTATTATTCTTACTTGGCCAGCTGGATCAAATGTTTCAGCCAGTTCATTTACCCCTGAGGTTATTAATAGTCTCAACACATTCATCAAGAATGACCTCAAATCTGATGTCATCCTCACACATGCATCGGTTGATAGCAACGGCATTTTCATAGCCACCTTCCGAGTACCTATCTCCACAGAGATTGCCTTTGTGCTCAAGCACATTAGGCGTCTCTTCTCCAATCCTATGGGTGCTCCAGTTGCTCATTCTCCCACTACATCGACATCTTATCTAAAGATGATTAATATCTCTCATGTGCCCGCTTCTCCTAAGGAATAGGCGCGCACTCAATATGAGGCCTTTTCTAAGGTGCTCAACATTTCCCTAGTCAGCACTTTGCTGGCCAAATTAATCAAACACAAGCCGCACTTCATGTGCACCTCCCCCCATTCCAATTCATGCATTGCATGAATTGATATTGAAGACTCTGTTTCAGGCAGCAATGCTCAGAACTTTATTTCAAAGGTCATTGAGGAGGGCTGGACCCATCGGCGGCATGCATTGGGAAAGGTCAGAGTGAAGGATAGTCTGAGGGGCCCAGGGTGATTCCTGTAAGGTCCGCATCCTGCGTCAGGCTCAGAGTATATAATTTATGCTCTGCTTCAAGAAGTGTTTGTTGTGGACTTTTCAGTAGGGTAGCAGAGGAGTTGGCAGAGTTATCTTCAGATCAGCAGTGGAGCTGGGTAGTAGTATAGTAGTCTTTTGTATCTTGTATATCTATGCTGAACGGGGGCCTCCAGCCCCCATGATGAGGCAGGCGGTCTGCGATCAGGCACTGCTGAATAAATTTGAATTTAAACAAAAAAAAAAAAAAAAAAAACCATCCCATTTGTACTAGGAAGCTCTAACCACTGAGCTATATAACCTTGGTATGTGGAAGCTAGGATATTATATAGATATATCCTAGGCCTAGAGTTGGAACTCATGACTGAAGGCCTACTGCAGGGGCTGAGGCACTATACAGTTTATGTGAGACTTCAGAGCTCTGAACTGTCAGGTGACTTGTCCTGTCATCACCTAACAATGGCCTTCAGATCGCCCACCTTTGCGAAACTCAATGAGGAGAATTACTCCACATGGTCTGGAGAGATGGAGGTATGGTTGAGAGCCTCTGGGCTCTGGAGACTTGTCTCAGGCAGGCAGAAGGCTCCCTCCACCTGTACTCCTGTTACCCAGCAAAAGGCTGATGCTTTGGATGCTTCTGAGGCTTGCTTGGATAAGGCAGCAGGCTGGCTGTACCTTATGGTGGAGCAGGAGCAGAGAATCCACTTCCAGGGCATCCAGGACAGCCCCGTGAAGATGTGGGAGGCTCTGGAGGCTGTACATTAACAGAAGAAGGCTGGCATGAGGTTTAATGCCTATGATGAGCTTTTCTCCATCCGAAAACATGAGGAGGGGCCCCTCCAATCTCTGATTGACAGAATAGAGTCCTTTAAGCGAAAAATCAAGGAGCTTAGACCCTCCACCTTCACCCTTGACATGCTAGATGATGAGTTAGCTTCTATGGCTCTCATTATAGTGCTCCCAGATGAGTTTTCTGGCTTCACCTCATCTCTCTTGCTTATGGAAAAGCTAGACAAGTCCACCATCCACCAGGCCTTTGTTACTGAGGACCTACAATGCCAAAAATGTGCTCAGGATGCCTCTGGGACCTCCCAGACTCTGGCTGCTTGCTCTGGCTTCAAAAATGCCTTGAAAACCTGCGATTTCTGTGGGAGAGACAACCACAAGCTAGCCAACTGCAAGATATTCAAAAGGGCGAAAAATTGTGCCCAGGAGGATGCTCAAAAGCCCAGAACTCCCTACAAGAAGGCTAACTGTTGAATGGGACTCCTGGCTAGGATGTTATGAACTCATCATTACTATTAGTAGTCACATCATTGCTATCAGTAGTATAATCGACATATCTATGATATGTCGTATAGCCTTCATTCTTACCCCTTAACCTTACCTGACACCTCTGACTCCCTCTGACTCATCTTATCTGTTTCACCTATAGTTAGTTCTCTTTCTCTTAGTATATAAACCTAGACCAACACAGTGTATTAATTCATGCTTTATCAATCGTATCATCTCTTCCTCTTCTCTCTTCCCCACTCTCAAGTCTTTTCTCTTGATTGCAACCTGAGACATAGTCTAAGGTTGTAACATTTGATAAAGCGTCTTTATCTCACTTTGCAATAGTAACCCAGCTGCATGCCAAGGGCTACAGGATACACACAGCGTTAGTGTATCGACAAGCATAGGAACACACAAGGTGTAGTGTCACTAGCAATCAGGCTGAAAGAATTTTTGATACGGTCAACGGTGCATGACCAGTAGGAGTCACAAAAGGAAACAGTTAATACAGGAGTCGTATTACACAGACACAGAAAATGAAGAGGAGAAACAGCTACCTCTATCAGATGAAGATGAGCCAACCACACAGATCAACAAAGAAATAGAAGCAGTGCTCGCAAAGCAACTAGGCGAAATACAAATCAAAGACATGTCGGTCACCACAAACCAAGCAGACACTGGACCAAGAGGATTGGTACCAGAACCAGGACTATTCAATGGAGACAGAACCAAATTCGGAGATTGGTGGAGATCCATGAAGATCTTTATGAAATTCAACAAGATCAAGGATGAAGAAGACAAAATCATCGCAGTCATATCCCAGATGAAAGGAGGAATGGCAGGACTACATGCAGCCATGACATCAGACCAAATAGAACGTCCAGACCCAGCAAACCCACTGACTTGGATTGCATTCCAAAAGGGGCTCACAGATGTGTTCAGTGATGGACAGGAAAAGGAACTAGCCGAAGCACGCATTGAAAGTTTTAATCAAGGAAGGACCAATACAGCTAATTGGTTGGTCGAATTTGCAGTACTCAAGAACAGAGCCGAGACAGATGACCAACACGCAATTTTCCTACTCAAACGAAATGCACGAAAAGACATAGTCAAAACAGTCCTTTCCTACCTGCAGAATTTGATACCCACAAGCTATCAGGGATGGATAAAAACCCTTTTAACCATTGGAAATGGAAATGAAATGTTTGATCAAATCCACAAACATATGACTACAGGAATAGTTTATGGAGGAAGTGGCCAACCAATGGAGATTGGATATCAACAACCAAACAGGAGACAGAGCAAGTGCTACAATTGTGGCCTCTTCGGGCATTTTGCCAAAGACTGTCGTAAACTCAAGAAAGCAGGATGTTACAACTGCGGCAAAATAGGACATATTGCCAGAAACTGCAGAGCACCAAAGAAAGTCAGAACTAGAGAAGTAGGAGAAGAAGAGAACATCGAAATGGAGGAGGAGGAGAAAGACAAACAGCAGGATTTTGTAGAAGGCTCTGAGTAAGCGCAACTTCGAGAGCCACAACTCATAGATATTCACCAGTGTTACGACCTTAATCTTATAAAGACTCAGGTTGCAGACAAGTGACAAAGACTTGAGGGCGATGAGAGAGAAGAGTAAGGGAAGGATACGATTGGTAAAGCGTAAGGAATACAGCAGTACCTACAGGGCTTATATATATAGAGACAACTACCCAAGGTAACTAAGTATAGAACAGGACTGAGTCATAATACTCGGGGTAGTGGAGTAAGTGGAGCCAGAACGTATGGACATGGAGTAAAGCATATGGGAGTGGAGTAACAGTGAGACAAAAGATACTAGAAAGGAAAGGTGAAAGAAAAGTATAACGGACAGGCCTGAGAATGTGGAGTGACTGTGAGACGAAAGATGCTAGAAAGGAAAGGTGAAAGAAAAGTATAACGGGCAGGCATGAGAACGCGGAAAAACAAAAGAGCCAGAGCAGGTGACCATAACTGGTGAAACCATAACAATACCCTCCGTTTAGGCTTCATGACCACATGAAGTATCCTAGTCTGTGAAGTTAATCTCCATCTTTACAGGTCGAACCTCATATCCCAACTTGAAGAGGTTTTTTGCAAATTTTTGACTTCAGGAAACTTCCACTTGTGCACAAGGTTTAGGATGTTAACCCATTCTTCGAATACGAGACTCGAATAGTCATCATATTTGGTGTTGTAGAAGACGAAGAGGAAACTTGGAATTCTGTGGCATTGGCATCTTCAATGTAAGTGGGGTCTGCGGAGTTAAAGTTTGGATGAACGTGTGATGGGGATCGTCGTATCAGTTAATTTTCTTCGCAATAAGGATTCTCTGGTGAGGAAGTATGAATGGATCCAGAAGCGATTCCGTTTTGGTTTGGACACATAAATCTGCTCCTCGAATTCTGACCAAGCAGGTGTTTCGTTGGTAGTGGATTGGAAAGGTGGAATAAAGGTTGAGATGTCGGACATTAGAAGGTGATTTTGGATGCG
This sequence comes from Agaricus sinodeliciosus, assembly GCA_022315185.1. Taxonomy (NCBI): domain Eukaryota; kingdom Fungi; phylum Basidiomycota; class Agaricomycetes; order Agaricales; family Agaricaceae; genus Agaricus; species Agaricus sinodeliciosus. The sequence goes on along the minus strand of JAHTMV010000022.1, from coordinate 8,914 downwards.
ATGTTCTGGAGGAAAGAGTTGACGATTGTTGTATACCGATTGGAGTGCTTTCACTGGGTTTTATTCCTACGACATGTTTCTCGTACTTGTCTAGGACGTCTTGGCGTTTGCCAAGGGTGATTTTGGTAACATGTGTCTTTTCATTTCCGTAACCTTTCCAATGTACCAAATACTGGGTTCCTCTTCCTCGCTTCCTATGTCCTCGGATCTCTTCGATTTCGTACTCTTCTTCTTCGTTTATGATATCAGGTGGCGGGGTAGGACGGTGTTGGCTGTCAAACTCGGGTTTGTGACATCGTGTGAGCAATGAGGCATGGAATACATTGTGGATTGCCCAGGACTCAGGTAAGTGAAGCTTGTATGACCGATCTCCGACAGCTTCGATGATCTCGAAAGGTCCATAGCGTTTGTTGTCAAGTTTCCGTGATGGTCGGTTGGAATGAATGTTAACTGCTTCTAGCCAGACCTTTTCTCGGGTGAGAACGTTTTAGAGACATTTCCGTGGTTTCCTCGGTTTTGTATAAGATCATTGTTCTCTTCCATTGCCTCTTTAGCTTCTTCTCGGGCTTTCTCTAACTCCGATGAGAAATCCGCTGCCGCTGGGTTGAGTAGGTAACTGTGATTCCCTTTCCATGGATGGAATCCGTGATTCAAAAGAATGGTGTGTTCTTCGTGGCCGAGTGGACTTTATCGTTGTAATGGAACTCCGCCGTAGGTAGCCATTTCGTCCAATTGTTCTGTCGATAGCTGATAAAATTCCACAAGTACATTTCGACTTCCTGGTTGATGCGTTCCGTTTGTCCATCCATCTGAGGATGATATGCCATTGATAGGTTCCTTTCTATCCCCAATGATGTGCATAGTTCTTTCATGAATTTAGATGCGAACTGCGGTCCTCTGTCACTGATGATTCTTCGGGGAATTCCGTGGAGCCTCCAAACTCCGATTTGTATAGATGCGCTAATTCGATTGACGTGAGAGTCATGGTGGGAACAAGGTGGATCATCTTTGAGAACCGGTCGACGATAACAACAATAGCATCTTTGCCTTCGGACTTAGGCAAAGGTCCGATCATGTCAATAGAATTTCCTGCCAAGGGCCTTCCGGGATTGGTAATGGGTTCAACATATTGGTTCGGGTCTGCGAATGATCTTGTTCTTTTGACACATGTCACATCCTCTGACATATCTCCTGACGTCTCTTGATCGTGGGCCACCAGAACGTCCGCTTCAACAGTTCTAGCATCCGATGTTGTCCAGGGTGTCCGACGTCGGGGAATAGTGGTGATCGTATAGGATTTGATCTCGCAAGTTCTTTCATCCGGCACATAGATCCGTCCTTGTCGGTAAATTATCCCTTCTTTCTCCACACTTTCTCCGGTTGTTTCGCCAATTCCTGCAGTACCATGGTTTCCCTCTTCTTCGACTTTCTGATATCCAGGATCTGTTGGTCGGATATCTCGAATCGTCAGATTAGAAGGTGGCTTCATATACTGGCGTTTCTTCAACTTTTCGTACAAATCCTTTCCTTTGAACATCTCCATGTTTGTTGTCTCGGCTTATCTGGTTTGACTATGGGGAGAGGATGTCGGCTTTGGTGTTGATTTTCCGGGTATGTGTCGTAGTGCGAAATCGTATTCTGCAGCATAAGGTACCATCTCTTGTCGAGCGTTCAGTTTCTGTGGTCTCTGAAGTACTTCAGGTTTTCGTGGTCTCCAGATTTCGAACTGTTCCTTCGCATCCAACAGGTACTGTCTCCATAATTCAGTGCCTTGACTATAGCCAGTAACTCCTTGTCATAGATCTCGTAGTTTCGTTCTGCTTCAGTCAACGTTTTGGACATGAATGCAACGGATGCCATTTTCCTTCCTGTTCCTGTGATAGGACTGCTCCCGTTCCATAGTTTGATGCATCCACCTCCAGTCTAAACTTTCCATAGTCATTTGGCAACGCCAATACTGGTTCGCTGGTAATGGAATCTTTGACGCTTCGAATGCCTGTTGTTGTGCTTCTTCCCATTTCCACTCTTTTCCTCCTCCCTTCAACTGATTGCGGAGCTGCGATGATGCTGAAGTTTTGTATGAAGCGTCTGTAAAAGTTCGAATCCCAAGAAACTCTCCACCTCCTTAATTGTTCGTGGCGTTTTCCATTCCTTTATGGCCCTGACCTTCTCCTTTTCCATAGTAGCTTTTCCATTTCCTACAACCGTGCCTAACAAGGCGATTTCCGTGGCGTCGAATTCGCATTTCGATCGTTTGAAGAATAGACTATGTTTGTCGGCGATTTTCAGGAAACGTATAGTCCGTTCACGTAGTTCCTCTTTGGTACGTCCTGGAATCGCGAAGTCCATATAGTTGACCAGTGCACCTTCTTGGATCATTTCTCGGAATATGGTTGCCATCATACGAGAAAAGGTCGCCGGGGAGTTACTCATTCCAAAAAACATGACGGTAGGTTCGAATAATCCACGATTGGTGATAAACGCTGCTTTCCATTCATCTCCTTCTCTGATCCTGACATTGTTGTAACCCCAGATAATGTCCAGTTTATTGAAGTATTTCGCATCTCGCAGTTGGTCGAGTACTTCGCTTATGAGCGGTAATGGCGTTTTGTCCTTGATCGAATGTTCGTTGAGTTTCCTGTAGTCCTGGCATAGTCGGAGTGATCCATCTTTCTTTGGTACGAAGAAACAAGGGGCAGCGTATGGTGATTTGGATGGTCGAATTCGTTTCGATGCTAGGTTCTCAAGAACTTATCGAGTTCCTCCTTTCCTTTGGCGTCATGTTATAAACCTTCGATGATATTCCTTTGGTGCATCCTCCGTTAGATTGATCTCATGATCCCATTCCGTTCGAGCTGGTAATTGCTCAAAATTCCATTTGTTAAACAAGTGCGTAAATGGTCGAATGTAATCGGTAAATCTTCGGGGTTGGTGGGATCTGATTCTTTTTCCTCCGTAGCGCTGTCCACATCAGTGGTTAGCCGTCGAGAAAAAGGAATCGTTTGGTGTGGTGTAGTGCATGTACTGGGGCATCTGTAAATCTGACTTCTTGGTTTATCCAGTCGATCTCCGGGTTATGTTGAATTAACCAGTCGTATCCAAGAAAAATATCCGCGCTCGAAATGTCCGATACCAGTGCCTTGATTTCCTCCTTATGTCCTCCTAGATCCATCTGGATTTTGGCGTCCTCCGTTAATATCCCTGTCCGATTTGGTGTTCCATCTGCATCTCATGCGAATGGGTCGAAATCATTTGACCTTCTTCAATTTCTCTCTCTCTGCCAACTCCTTTGCTACATCGTCATATGTGCTCCCGAGTCGATAAGGGCCTTGACCGTTTTGTTTCCGTTCTTGGTTTGATTTGCATCCAGCAGAATTTCGCGCGTTGAGTCTCTCTTGAAAGGAATAACATACTTGGATTTCGAATTTGTTGTTACATGGGGAGAGACTCTACGATTTATGGGTCGAGATTTCGCGCTCAATCGGACCCTTCGGCAAAATCCTGCTTCTCGGTGGTATCTTCTTCATCCTGTGGACTATCCTCGGTCGTTTCCCTAGTCCTAGCTCTCTTCGGGCCTACAATTCCTGGCGATGTGTCCTGGTTTGTTACAATTGTAACACGTCGGTCTTCTTCGGCTGCCTGCATTCTCTAGCAAAATGTCCGAACTTTCCACAATTGAAACACTTCCTCTGATTATTCGGGGTTTGGACTCTAGCGGTTCGAACCTTCCTAATTCCATGGGTTGACCACTTCCTCCATAAGTGACTCCTGTCGCGGTGTGTTTGTCGAACAAACTCATCGTCTCTGTTCCCATTCCTACTGCTTTTATGGTTTCGAGCCAGCCGTTGAATGTGGTGGGGACTTTGTCGGGTGGGAATGATAGAATGGTGCGAATGGTTTCCTTTTTGACGTTCTTCTTCAGCAAGAAGATGGCGTGTTGATTCCGTTCCCGCTTTGTTCATCATCAAGGTAAATTCGACTAAGAAGTCCACGATGGGTTTCCTTCCTTGGTCATAGTCTCGATAGCTATCTCGCTCTTCTCCTTGTCCATTCCATCGATAAACAACTCCTTCGCTTGCTTCTCGAATTGCTTCCACGTAAATGTTACGTCTGGGTTGGTGACTTTGTCCGCTACGAGTGCTGAAAACTTCCGGCTACTCCTCCTCTCATCCTGGATATGGCCGCTATGATCATCCTATCATTGTCGGTGATCCCGTTAAACTTTATGAACAGCTGAATGCTCCTCCACCAGTCCTCAAATCTCTCTCTGCTTCCCTCGAACCAACCGGGATCGGGGATAATTGACTTGGTATTCTCTGTGGTCGACATGTCTGATGGTTCCTTTGTCTCTGATTGGTCTTCGTTGTCGATGTGTATATCCGCAAAACTGTCCGCATTTGATCTACTTCTCGTCGATTCTGATGTGGTGCTGATTCCGGTCTCGATGTCGGGCTACTCGGTAACTCGATCTCTCGCAACAATCCGTCGTGATATGCGGCTAATTCTTCTTCGACAAGTCGTTTCTTTCCTTGTCGGCTGCTACTTGGCATAAACTCGTGCCCTGATGACTACGCTTGTAAAAGCCTCGACGCGAAAAAATTACGTCCGTTCGGTTGGTAGATCTGCCGTATGCACTACCACTACAGCAAGCTCGCTAGGCTGCTGTCTGCAAGGTGAGGTGTAGACGCTTTACCAAATGTTACGACCTTAATCTTATAAAGACTCAGGTTGCAGACAAGTGACAAAGACTTGAGGGCGATAAGAGAGAAGAGTAAGGGAAGGATACGATTGGTAAAGCGTAAGGAATACAGCAGTACCTACAGGGTTTATATACGTAGAGACAACTACCCAAGGTAACTAAGTATAGAACAGGACTGAGTCATAATACTCGGGGTAGTGGAGTAAGTGGAGCAGAACGTATGGACGTGGAGTAAAGCATATGGGAGTGGAGTAACAGTGAGACAAAAGATACTAGAAAGGAAAGATGAAAGAAAAGTATATACGGACAGGCCTGAGAATGTGGAGTGACCGTGAGATGAAAGATACTAGAAAGGAAAGGTGAAAGAAAAGTATAATGGGCAGGCATGAGAAGCGGAAAAACAAAAGAGCCGAGCAGGTGACCATAACCGGTGAAACCATAACACCAGTAACCATAACGATCTGCAAATAATACCAGATTCCACAAAAGAACATCTAAGCACGAAATCTACTGGACACAACAATACAAACAAAGAAAAGGACCAAGAAAGTCACAGCATTGGTTGACTCAGAGCAATGACAACGTTGGTATCAAGGCCTAGTCAAGAAAAAACAACTGCCAAGATACGAGAGAGATGTAGCGGTAGAAATGAGGAATGCAGATGATCTTAATTGAAGTGGTCAACTCAAATATGATACAAGATCAACATGAACATCGGAGGACACAAAAAGACATACAGCACTTGTATATCGACATAGCAAGTGCAGACATCTTTCTAGGATAGACTGGTTAACAAAACACAACCCAGAAATCGATTGATTCACAAAGTGGTCAAATTTACAAGATGCCCAAACTCGTGCACGTTCCACACAAAGACATACCGTTCCAAACAAAGCAAGATCATCCACAGGTACAACATATGGAAGAAAAAGCAGCAGACACAACAAAGCAAAAGATCTACTGATGTACTTACAACCATTCACATTGTTCAACAAAAAGAACTTTGACAAACTACCAAAGAGGCAATATGGGATCATAAAATCAACTTAACGAAACAGCACCATGAACACTACAACCAAAGGTACCCAATGATGTCAAAGAAAAGGAGGAACTCAGAACATTTTTGGACGAAAATTTATCATAGGAAGGATACACTATCGAAATCACCATATGCAACCCCTTGCTTCTTTATTCCAAAAAAGATGGAACCAAACGACTAGTACAGGATTACAAACACCTCAATGCACACAATCAAGGACAAAACACCTTACCACTCATCTCAGAAGTTATCGACAAACTTAAAGATGCGAAGTACTTTAACAAACTGGATATCATCTGGGGATACAACAATGTGTGGATTAAAGAAGGAGATGAATGGAAGGGCATTTATCACCAATGATGAATTATATGAACCTACGGTAATATTTTTGGGATGAGTAACTCACCAGCAACATTTCAGAGAATGATGAACACAATCTTTCAAGAAATGCTACAAGCAGGAACACTTGTCAACTACATGGACGATTTCGTCATACCAGCCAAACATCAAGAAGAATTGCAGGAATGAACTAGAAATTTCTGAAATTGCAGACAGCACAATCTATTTTTCAAAAGATCAAAATGCACATTCGATGCAATGGAAATATCAATACTAGGATTCATAGTAGGACAGGGCACAGTACGTATGGAAGAGGAGAAGGTGAAAGCTATCAAGGAATGGCCAGCACCAAAGAAAATAAAGGATGTGGAAAAATTCCTAGGTTTCGTTAACTTTTACAGAAGATTCATCAAGGATTTCAGCACCATAGCAGCACTGCTGAATGAACTTAAAAAGAAGGATGAACCATGGTGATGGGAAAAAGCACAACAAGAGGCATTCGATGGACTAAAAGAAAAAGTCATGTCGGAACCAGTATTAGCAATGCCACAAGACAAAGGAAAACTCAGAGTAGAGACGGATGCTTCAGGATACGGTATAGGAGGAATATTGTCACAAGAACAACAGGGACACTGGCACCCAATCGCATTTCATTCAAGAACAATGTCACCAGCAGAAAGGAACTACCAAATCTACGACAAGGAACTACTCACAGTACGAGAAGCGATCAAAGTCTGGCGACAATACTTATTGGATGCATACGAACCATTCGAAATATGGACAGACCACAAAAACCTGGAGTACTTTAGGAAACCACAACAACTCAATGGAACAAGCAAGATGGCATTTAGAACTACAGGAGTACAACTTCACACTCAAACACATACCGGAACAGCAAACACCAAAGCCGACATTCTATCGACTAGTAGAGGTAAACACAGGAGAAGACAACACAGACGTAATGCTACTACCAGAACAACTATTCGCATGAAGGACAACAATACTCGAAACAAGCTATTCAAGGAAACAACGGATATCAGAGGGGTATGGGAAATAGCAGGAGGGGACGATATTAGAAAATGAATCCGAGAAGTTAAACAAAGAGAAACAATAGTAAGAAAAGGAAAAGAATCCAACAAAAGCATGGAAGAAGAAGGAGTGGCATACTATGAAGGACATATATCGTGCCGAACAACAAAAGCATATGAGAAGAAGTATTACGACAAAATCACGAGCCAGATGTAGGACACCCAGGACAACACAGGATGATCGAACTAGTCAAACGCAATATTGGTGGCCAGAAATGCGAAATGACATCAAAAGATATATCAAAGGATGTGACACATGTCAATGCAACAAAATCATTCACCAAAGACCCCCTGCGCAAACTACATCCACTCAAACACCTACATACCCATGGGAAGAAATCAGCATCGATATGATCGACCATTACCCAAATCAGGAAACTTTGATGCCATATTGGTCATAGTTGACCGATTCAGCAAGATGATTCGAGTTATCCCAACACAAACAATGCTCTCATCGGAGAAACTAGCGGAGATTATCGAGATGACATATGGAGATTGCATGGGATTCCGAGACGCAAAAAAAAAGGAGTCTTCCTCACTTGTGCTTTACAACAATGGGTACGGAGAGCAGGGTGGTGGCTCTTGCTACTGATCGGAGTTGAACGCTTTCCCGCAAGTTTGGAATATAATGGTAGTAAGGTGAGCAAGGTTAGAGATGGATGAAATAAACTAGATGTTAGCTCTATGTCCGGGTCAGTGTCTCTTGCATAATGTGGCAGAATTGTTCGAGTGCTGTGGGTTCTTGGGTAGGTGGAGCAGGATGGGACCTAAATGTTAGACATGGCATCGTGATTGCTGAGGAAATAGTGGGGCCAGAGTTGTTGGTGGTGGATGAGTAGACATGTTTTAGATGGGAGATGTTTTTTACTGCTCATTAGCTCTCCTTTTTATAGGCTTTTCACCTGGAAGCCTATTATGGTAGTCTGGATGGCTTCCTGTGCATCTGTTATAAGCGATTCTGGTTCCCAGTGTGTTACTATCTTCATTGCTATACCCTTTCCAGTGTACCAAGTACTGTGTTCCTCAGCCTCGTTTCCTGGTTCCTCAGATCTCTTCCACTTCATAATGTTCTTCATCATTAATAACTCCGGCATTGGTGGTGGGGGTTTGATTGTCCCTAAAAGAAGGTTCGTGGAATGGAGATAGGAGTCGTTCTTTTGAACACATCATGGATTACCCATGTTTCAGGTATTTTGAGTCTGTATCTCCTTCTCCTATTCATTCAGTGATGTCAAATGGCCCATATCTCTGATTGTAGTTTCTTCATTGGTCGATTGCTTTTGATGTTTTGCTCTCACAACCATACTTGATCTCCTGGTTGATAGATGTGTGATGGCATGCTTGATCTTTTTCATCCTTTCTTGACTGCTGTTGAGCTCTGACATTGCTTCTTGTCTCATCTTTCTCTAACCTTCCGATCATGTCATTGACAGCGGGTGCTGATGTATTTGCTTGTATTCTCCTTTCCATGGATTGTCATCCGAAAATAAGTTGGAATGGGTAAAGTCAGTTGCACTGTGCTTTTTGTCATTGTACTGAATTCTGTCTGTTGTCAGCCATTTTGCCCAATCATCTGAGCATGGTTGATGACATTTTGTAAGTATACCTCACTTCCTGATTGATTCATTCTGTTTGTCCATCTGTTTGTGGGTGGTATGCTGTGATAGGTTTCTTGTGGTTCCTGTTGCTTGACATAATTCTCCCATAACTTTGATAGCAAACATGTGGTCGGTCGCCTGTCGCTGATAA
>JAHTMV010000002.1:0-33120 GCA_022315185.1 Agaricus sinodeliciosus | reverse complement strand
ATGGTACCACATCCATATGCTTTATCCACGTCGTACGTTTACTCTACTACCTGAGTATTATGATCGTCTGTTCATACTTTAGTTACCTTGGTAGATTGTCTTTACGTATAACCCTGTAGGTACTGCTGTTCTTTATGCTTTAAATCGTATCTTTCCCTTCTCTACTATCATCGTTCAAGTCTTGTCAATTGTTGCAACTGAAGTCTTTACAAGATTAAGGTATAACAGAATGCGAGTGTCTGAAAGAAAAGCAAGGAAAAGTTTCGGTTTAATATTATTCTCCATCTCCTTTTAGGCAGATGTTAATCTGCAATCATCGCGTTCCACCGGAATACTTTATTCTAGCAACTGGCGTTGTTAATTCCGCATATCCACTAAATCTTTCAAACATTTTAATCGATCCGCTCTCTTTTCACTTTAGAATAATCCTCCTTCTTTTCTCATTGTCATAGGGGAGATCTTTGGGTGGGTTCATAATAAAGCGGTGTTTGGACGTGTGATGGAAAGAGAGATTACTTGGAATCTGATGGCATGTACGAGGTGTTTGTCCTCGGAGGGCTTGGGTGTTTGTATATGTTGTATGACACCGACGTGAGAGGGTTAGTGAATGGCGAGGAGGACATTTGAGATGTTTATAACGATTGATTTTTCACTGGTTTTATAATTACGAATGTGTTTTCTTGTAGCTCATCTAGGCATGTCTTAGCGTCTCCAAGGCTGAATCTTGGTAACATTGGTGTCTTTTCGTTTCGTAAAACTTCAATGTACCAAATCGGTTCCTCTTCTCGTTCCTATGTCTCCGGATTATCTTTGTTTATACTCCTTCTTCCGTTTCATGATATAGGCGTGGTGGCAGGGTAGATAGTGTTGGCTGTAACCGGGTCATGAATCTGTAGAAGGAACATGGAAACACAATTGTGGATCGCCAGGATCAGGAATTGAAGTTGTATGATCGTTCCAAGCTTGAGATGATTAAAAGGTAATAGATTGTTGTGGTTCATGATGGTCAGTTGGAATGGATGTACTGCTCTAGCAGATTTCTTGGGTGAGAATGTTGGATTTTCGTATTTCTGGTTCGTATAAGCTCATTGTTTTCATTGCTTTGGTTCTTCGGCTTTCTCTATCCGAGAGAAATTGTGCCTGCTGGATTTGGAGTAGGGTAAATGTGATTTCTTTATGGATGGAATCGTAATTCAAAGGAAGGTTGTTTCTCGTAGGGCGGTGGATTTTGTCGTTGTAATGGAATTCGCATAGGTAACCATTTCGTCAATGTTCTGTGATGTGATAAAATTGCAGGTATAAATTCGACTTCTTGGTTGATAATTCCATTTGTCCATCCACTCTAAGGATGATAGCCGGTTGACAGGTTCTTTCTCCAATGATGCGCATTAGCTCCTTCATGATTAGATGTGATGCGGTTCCTCTGTCACTGAATGACTTCTTCGGGAATTCCGTGACTTAAACTTACGATTTTATAGGTGCACTAATTCGATTTGACATGAGAGTTGTGACGTGGAACTAAGGTGGAATCATCTTTGAGAACGCAGTCGATGATAACATTAAATTATCTTTGCTTCTCAGATTAGCAACAGGTGCGATCATGTAATATGAACAATTTTCTCTGCCAAGGCTTCGAGTTGGATTTGGTAATGATCAACGCAAGACTTGGTTCAGTGTTGCCGAATGATCCTTGTTCTTTTGAATCATAACAGTAATCCCCAGTCACATCTTCTGACACTATTTCCCTCGATGTCACGCCTTGATTTGGGCCACCAAATATTGCGCGTTTCAACAGATTAGCTATCCGATGTTGTCCAGCGTGGTTGACTTGGCTGGAATGGTGTGGTCGTATTAGGGATTTGACTCGCAAGTTCTTTTCTATCCTGAAGCAATAGTATCTGTCCTTGTGGTAACTTATTCTTCTGTGTCTCCACTTTCTAGTTGTATTCTACCAATTCCCTGCAGTACCCAATGGTCTTCCTCTTCTTCGAGTGTCTATATCTTCCAGGATTGTTATGGTAGTGAGATCTCGAATCGTCAGCTTCGCTGAGAAGTGGTTTCTATACTGAGTGATCTCTCTTCCTATTCTTCGTAAATCCTTTCCTCTTGAACAATTTTCAGTTCCTGTCTTTAGCTGTTTGTCTGTGATATGCAGGAGAGATGTCAGCATCTTGGTGTGATTTTTGGATAGATGTCATAGTGCGAAATCGTATCTCTGTGGCAGCACTAAGGTACCATTCCTGCTTGTCGAGCATTACTTCGTGGTCTCTTGAATACTTCAGTTTTTAGTGTCGCTCCAGAATTTCGATACTGCTCTACATCCAACAGTGATACTGTCTCAAAATTTCTAATCCTTGACGTAGCTAGTAATTTCTGTGTTCATAATTTCATAATTTTGTTCGCCTCAGTACAACATTTGACTATGCAATGCAGATCGGATGCATTTTCCTTCCTGTTCTGTATAGAATGTCCCGTTCCATAGTCTTGATGCTGTCCATCTCAATTCTAAACTTTCAGTAGTCATTTGGCAATGAATACTGGTGTCGCTGGTAATGGAATCTCTGATATTTGAACCCTGTTGTGTGCTTCTTCCATTTCATTCTTTCGTCCTCCCTTCAACTGATTAGCAGAGTGCGAATGATGCTGAAGTTTTATTATGAAGTATCTGTAAAAGTTCGTAAATCCCAAGCTCTCCACCCTCCTTAATTGTTCGTGCGCGTTTTCCTCCTTCGTTTGCTGCCTGCTTCTCCTTCCTCCATAGTGGCTTTACCATTCCTCAAACCGTGCTACCAAGTGACTAGTTCCAGTGCGTTGAATGCGCAGTTTGATCGTTTATAAAAGACAAGATTCGTTGTGTACGGCTATCTCAAGACAAGTATATCGATTATGTAGTTCCTTTAGACATCAGAATCATGAAGTTCACATAAAATTACCAATGCACTTCTCTTGGATCACTCTTCTCGGAATGTAATGGTGCACTTCATGCCGTGATAAAGGCGACAGGAGTTTCATTCCAAAAAACATGATGGTAGTTCGAATCTAACGATTGGTGATAGAACATGCTTTCATTCATCTCCTTCTTATCTGACACTTGTTGTAACCCCAGGAATGTCCAGTTTATTTGAAGGTATTTTCGAAGCATTCGAGTGGTCGAGTACAACTCTATGAGCATGTCAATGCATTGTCCTGTCGATAGAATTTTGATCCTGTAGTCAGCTGGCAAGTGAACGATCTATCTTTCTTTGGTAGAAAAAACAGAGGCTGGCGTATGGTGACTTGGAGTGGTCAGATTCATCATGCTAGGGTCTTCGTCTAGGAACAACTAGGAGTTCCCTATCTGATCTTCGTCCTGATGTCTTTAAGGCTCCTTTGATAATTATATATCCTTTGGTGTGTCATCCATAGATTGATCTCGTGGCATTCCCCATTCTGTTCGAATGCGGTAATTGTTCACACAAACTTCATTTGTTTCAAACACAATATGCCATCCGTCAATGTACGGAATGTTTACATTAGGTAAATCATACAGGTTGGTGGTGATGCTTGGTCTTTCTTTTCCTCCACCCTCGTACCTGTCACAATATCGTGTTAGTGTCGGAGAAAAAGGCATCATTGGTCGTGGTCTATGTATGTGACTGGAGAGCATCTGTAAATGACATCTTTGACTTTATCCTAGTTGATTTCCTGCGTATTGTCTGATATAACAGGTCGCTATCATAACGAAAAAATATCTGGCGCTCAAATGCATGTCAACATCACACCTCCATGCTATATTCTCTCTATATGTCCCTAGAATTCATTGGTTTTGCAGTCTCGTTAATTCCGGCGATTTGGTGTTCCGTCTGCATTTCTCATGCAATGGGTTGTTGTCGTTTGACTTCTTCATATTTCTCTCTTTCTGCAACTCTCTTTGCTACCATCGTGCATATGTGCTCCCCGGTCGATGAGCGTCTTGACGTTATTCGTTTCCGTTTAGTTTGGAGATATTGGTGCGTCTAACAGGATTTCGTGGCTTCGACGTCTTTTATGGGATATAAACATCTTCGGATTTCGAATTTGTTGTAATGGGGAGGACTCTACAAGTTAAGGTCGAGATTATGCTCAATCGACCATGTGTCAGCTAAAATCCTGCTTCTCGTGTATCTTCTTCATCCTTGGATATTCTTCGTGTTTTCCTAGTTCTAGTCCTTTTCGGACTACAATTCTGGCAAATGCCTGTTTGTTACAATTGGTAAAGTCATGGTCTTCTTCGCTGTCTGCATTCTCTGGGCAAAAGTTCGAATGTGCGCAATTGAAAATTTCTTCGATCTTATCGGCGGTTTTCGCACTCCGTAGGTTATAGACTCCTATTTCATGGTGACGTTCTCCAGCTAAGTGTCTCCCTGCGCGGGTGTTTGTATTGACTCAATGTCTTGTCCCATTCTACTGTTTTTAAGTTTTGCGCCATCTGCGGTTGAGACTGTGAAGGGAGACTTGCGGCGTGGATGTAAAATGGGTGAGAATGATTCTTTTTGATGTCTTTTTTAGAAGAAGATAGGTGTGATCGTTCCGTTCCCGCGTTTGTTCATCACTAAGGTAATCGATAAAATCCACGATGGGTTTTTTCCTTGTGCGTTAATTGTCTCCATAGCTATCCCTTTTTCTCCCTTGTCCATATCCATCGATAAACAGCTCCTTAGCTTGCGTTTCCGAACTACGCTTCCTTAAACTGTTACATCATGGGTTGATTAGGAGCTGTCTGTCGCTATGAGTAGCTGAGAAATCCGGTACTCCTCGCTCTCATCCTGGATATGGCGCGATGATCGAGTTTATCAATGCTATGGATCCCGTTAAACTTCTCATGAACAGTTAGCCCATACGTCTCACCGTCCTCTAAATTTGTCTGCTCTCCCCTCGACCAACCGTGGATAGGTGATAATTGATTGTATTCTCTGGTGGTAGACATGACTGATGGTTCCTTTGTTCTCGATCTGATCTCGTTATTGATATGTATATCCGAAAAATATCCGCAATTTGATCACCTCTCTTTGTCATCTTCCTGAACTGTGGTGCTGATTCCGGTCTGGTGTCGATCTCACAGGTGACGCCGTAATCGCGATTTCTTATCCAAACATTCATCGATGCTAATCGGGCTAAATTTTCTTGGACAGCTAGTTTCTTTCCTTGTCGGTGCTGGCTTGGCATAAATCTGTGCCCTTGAAAGATATCTTGTTAAAGCTCGCATGCGAAACATGTCCTTGTACCAGTCGATGGTAAATCTGCCGTATGCACTACCACCGTACAGAAGCTCGCAAGGCTGCTGTCTGCAAGGTGAGGTATAGACGCTTTACCCAAGTCGTTACGACTTAATCTATAAGCAGACTCAGTTGCACGACGAAACGTGGACAACAGCAGTACCCAGTAGTAGCGATCCCGAGAGATGTTCAAGATAGCTAAAGGAGAACATATGATAGGCAACATAAGGAATACCAGCATACATTACGGGCTTTATAATATTCGTTGTAAGACAGTATCTACCAGCGTCGTAACCTACACATAGAAGAACAGACGAGTCATATATCTCATGATCTAGGGATAGTGGAGTTAAGTGTAAGATGATCATAGGATGTGAGATAGTATAAAGTACATGGACGTGAGTAGGGCATAGGAGTGAGTAACCAGTGCAGACAAAAGATACTAGAAAGGAAGGTGAAAGACACAAGGTAATAACGGTCGCAGACCATGAGAAGTAGGGGATAAAAAACAAACAGCGCACTGAAACGTGACCATAACTGGTTGAAACCATACCCCATTCACAAACCACCAAACACAGCTAGCGGACCAGAGGATTGTGTGTACAACAGACTTTCCATGGAGACGAACCAACATTCCGAAGTCGATATGTGATGGAATCCATGAAGAGTACTACTGAAAATTCTTAACACGATCTAAGGAAATGCAAGAAGACAAAATCATCGCAGTCAATCCCAGAATAAAGAGAATGCAGATAGCGGCGCATGACATCAGACCAAAATAGACATCCGACCAGCAAACCCATGCGACTTGATTGCATTCCAAACGGCTCAAGATTGTTCAGTGATGGACAGGATAAAGGAACTAGCCGAAGCCACGATAAAGTTTTAATCAAGGAGGACAATACAGATTGGGGTTCTGGTCGATTTGCTAGTACTCAAAACCGAGCCAAGACAGATGACCGACACGCAATTTCTACTCAATGAAATCGACGAAAGGACATAGTAAAACAGTCCTTCCTACCCACAGATGATACCACCAAGCTATCAGGAAGATAAAACCTTTTAACTTGTTGGAAATGGGAATTGGATGGTTTGAGATAATCAAAAACATATGACACAGGAAGTGTTACACGCGAGGAAGTGGCCAACAATGGAGATGGACGTCACAACCAACAGGAGGACAAAGCAATGCTAAATGGTGGCCTCTTCAGGCTTTTGCCAAAGACTGTTCATAAATCCCAAGAAAGGGATGTTAAACTGTGAAAATGGACATATTGCCAGAAACTGCCAGAGACCAAAGAAAAGTCAGAACTAGAGAAGTAGCCGAGAAAATGAGAATGTTGAAGATAGAGGAGGGGAGAAAGACAACAGCGATTTGTAGAAGGCTCAGTAGCGCAACTCGAGAAACATCATAGTCGCTAAGAATATGAATCTGCAAATACAAATACCAGTTCACCCAAATGAGAACATCTAAGCGCAAAATCCTTGCACAACAGAATTACAAACAAAGAAAGACCCAAGAAAGTCAGCCTATCCTCTCATTCTCAGCCTAACCAGCGTACTCACCTACTATCTACTCCTCAAAAGGTTACCTGCTTGCAGTTCAAGATATAAAATGTAAGTCTTCCCATATGCGCTGAGCCGCTTATGCGCATTCTCTTCACAAGGTTATGGGCCGGATAGACTACAACAAACTAGTTAGCTTCGCTCACAGTTGTTTACCATCCCAATAAAGCAGGTTTGACAGAATTGTTGGAAACACTGCTGGCTATTTCGGTGGAACCACCAGCTCGACGGATTAGTTACAGAGTATTCTATGACTTGTAGTACATCCCAAAGGAGTTAATTATCCTACAAAAGAATACCACGATATAACGTGCTGCCTGAGAGACGAACGATCGACGACTAAACCCCAAAATCGGCTCTAAAAAAGAAGCACATTTTGTTGGGTAACCTATCATAGCTTAATAGATGTCGTACCTAATCAAGAGTTTACACTGTATCCGGTGTGCAGCTCAAATTGGTAATAACCCATGCTTCCCCAGCTCTCGGCCAAGAGTTATGATCACCTGGCCACCATGTTACAGAGACACTTGATCATCTATGACATATAAGGACTCACCTCTGACCAATGGGGGGGATTCCAAGCGGCAATTTCAACTGCCATCCTGCCCACCGAATGCCCACTTGTAATGGTAAGAACAGGCAATAGGGCGACTCTCAAGTCGCAGGGCAACTCAATGAATTAGTCCACTCCCACTATACTGCCGGGAAGAGATTCAACAGCCCAAGAACCTTGGAGCTAAATGAGTTGAATTACAGGAGTCGAGGACTAACTTCATTTTACGAAAGTCGTCCAGCCTCTTATAATTTATAGTGTCTAAGGATACCAGAGATCATCTGGCAGCATGTGAAGTTATTCCGATTGCTACCGATCACTTTGCACTGGGCGGATCTCTCATGATTCGTCAACCATGATGCTACCTTTCTGCTGCTTCCAGCTCGTATGGAATCTATGATTCAGAATCCATCCTCGCTTCAGCAAAAATGTGGTGGATCTACTATTGAGAAAGCGAGAGCTAACTATCACACGTGCTGGCGAAACTCTCAGAGATCATCACTGGACCAGGTTTTAAAACATCGGACAGGCGGTTACTTGCATGGCAAAGCCTGACGTAGACCCGGCAGCATCCAGCAGCGCAGCACATCTTTATGGGCAGCACAACAAAGCTGCAAGCCAGCAGCAGAAGCAGCAGCTCACTATGAGCTAACATCTGAAGATGATAAAGCGCAAAGAGGACTCGTGCTAAAGCGAAGGGCAAATGGGTAAAGGAAAAGCCACAGCCAGTTGAGGCTCACCTCCTGATAACACTGAGTTCTGCTGCTTCCCTGCAATCACATTCCTCTGGGTTTACGACGCGAACAATTGACCTACTTGCCTCGTCTTCTACTCACTCAGACCCACACGGTCTCTGGCTCGCATACAGAAAATGATAAAGTGGCAATACAACTGCAACCTCCGCTTGATGGTGGATTCATTATTTAAAACATCAACATTCTCCTGATGATGTTCATTCTTCTTCCCTAATGTTGACGATCGTTCATGTTAAATATACATGACGGCCAAATGAATGGATCGAGATGGATCAGAGGTGGTTATCCAAAATAATCAAATTTGAATCAAACCTATTATTCGAATCGGGTGTTGATCATCTGCTGATGAACCTGCTCCGAATGATGAAATCGCTGGAACAATCAATCTCATGTTGATTGTGACCACCTGTATTTTAGGCTTTTATGGTGATGCTATGACAAACATCGATGTGCAGTTCGCATGACCAGACTCATATGCACAGCTCATAAGCACACATCTTCTGAAATTGTCTTTGCGCAATGGATGGACAACCGTACATGGGCATGACTGGATAAACTAATGGGTCGAACCACACTTCTATCCTTGGACGTGAAAAAAAACGTTTGAAAACGCTTGCCCACGGTTTTCCACTTCCATCTCTTGATGCAGGGATAACACTACTTCTTTACATTGATTGAATGTATTGTAATTCCATAATCTATTTGGGATGAATAATCAAATGGGGTACAATGACATGTATAATGGGATAAGCAGTTAGTGGTTATCCCATGCATACAAAGGTAGTGGAGAACCGGCAGTTTCAACGTCCAGTAAGGATAGAAGTTGGTTGACCCTTGGGTTATTCAGTCATTGCCCTGTTTGGTTGGTCCATATGTGGCAGCGATTCAGAAAATTGTGGCGTTGATGGGTGTGACATGATCGAGTTGGTTTCATGGGATGCACATTCGTTTGTCATTAGGATACCATAAATAGTAAGGTCGATCCAATCAATGAGATTGGATTGTTTCCGAGATTCATCATCGAGCAGGATTCTAGAGATGGATAACCGTTCGAGATAATCAGGTTTGATTCATTGTATTTTTTGTAATGACATGTGATGCAATCATCGACCTTCTTGGCGTCATGTATATTTAACATGACGATGTCCTTAGGGGAAAGAGCAATGGAACATCATAAGGAGATGATTGTGATGTATTTAAATAAGATAATCACAATAGGGAGTTGGCCAGTTTTGATTGACTTTTCTCATTTTGATGGCGATGCACCAGAGAGTGTAGTCAGTGAGTAAGAGAGAGAAGGAGATTGGGGTATGGGTTGGGTTGTGAAACCAAGGAATGGTGATTGCAGGTGATGCAATCGGAGAAGTGCAGTGTAATAGGAGGTGAGGCTCAATGCTGTGTGCTTTTCCTTACCTTGCCTTGCTTTTGCTACGAGTCCTCTGTGTCGCTTCTTAATCATTCAGGTTTAGCTCCATATGGAGCTGGCTGCTTTGCTGCTGGTTGCAGTGTTGTTGCTGCTGCATAGAGTGCTGCTGCTGCTGCTGATGCTGCGGAGGGTTAGGCGTCGCTTTTGCCTTGCAGAGCCTGCCGGATGGTTTATACTGGGGAGTGAGATTTGAGAGTTTCGACGGCACGGTGGATATAGCGTTCGTTTTCATAGTGAGATCAGCCAATTTTTGGCTGAAAGGAGGATTGACGAGGATGATTCTGATATAGATTCCATACGAGCTGGAAGAGCAGAAAGGAGCCATGGTTTGGAGCGAATCATGAAGAGTCGCCCCAGTGGCAGTGATTGTGAGCAGATCGGAATGAACTCAGTGATCTGCCCAGATGGATCCTGGGTATCTTGAACCTTAAAATTTAAGAGGGCCTGGAGCCTTTCGTAAATGAAAGTTAGTCCTCAGACTCTGTAATTCAACTTCATTTTAGCCCAGAGGTCTCTTGGGCTGTTGAATTCTTCCCGGAGCATATAGTCTGGAGTGTGGACTTATCATTGCAGTTGCCTGCAACTTGAGAGTCGCCCTGATTGCCTGTTCCTTAGCCAGTAAAGTGGCATCGTGGGGCATGGGGAGCAGCTGAAATTGCCGCTGACATCCCTGTGTGCAGGGTGGAGTCCTTATGATTCATAAGGATCAAAGTGTTCTTAACATGGTGGCCCAGGTATCATAATCCTTGGCACCGGAGAGCTTGGGGAGAGCATTGGTGTTATTACCAATTTGAGCCCTGCAACCCGGATCAGTTAGTAAACCTCTGATCTAGGGTACGACAGCTATTAAGGCTATGTATAGTTACCCAACAAAAAAGCTTCTATTTTGAGAGCGATTTTGGGGTTTATCCGAATAACGCTTCGTCTCTCAGGCAGTCCACGTTACTATCGTGTATCTGCTTTTGTGGGCATAACCACTGCGGATGTCTAACAAGGTATAGAATACTCTGTTACTATCCGTGAGCTGGTGGTCTCCACCGAAGATAGCCAGCAGTTTCAGTGACAATGTTTCGTCAAACTGCTTTATCTGGGATGGAGAACACTGGAGCGAGCTCACAGTTGTTGTACGTATCCGGGGCCCATACCTGTTGAAGAGAATGCTGCTATAAGCGCAGCGCATATGGAAGAGACTTACATTTGTATATCTTGAACTGCAAGCAGGTAAGCTTTGAGCGAGTAGATAGTGTGTGAGTAGCTGGTTAGGCTGAGAATGAGAAGAGGATAGGCTGTGACTTCTTTGGTCCTTTCTTGTTTGTATTGTTGTGTCCAATAGGATTTTGCGCTTAGATGCTCTCATTGTGGAATCGTGTATTTATTTGCAGATCTCATATGGTTACTGGTGAACATCTATGAGTTGTGGCTCTCGAAGTTGCGCTTACTCGGAGCCTTCGAGCCTCTACAAAATCCTGCTGTTTGTCTTTCTCCTCCTCCTCTATTTCAACATTCTCTTCTTCTCCTACTTCTCTAGTTCTGACTTTCTTGGTGCTCTGCAGTTTCTTTCCTGGAATATGTCCTATTTTGCCACAGTTGTAACATCCTGCTTTCTTGGTTTATGACAGTCTTTGGCAAAATGCCTGAAGAGGCCACAATTGTAGCACTTGCTTTGTCCTCTGTTTGGTTGTTGACGTCCAATCTCCATTGGTTGGCCACTTCCTCTGTAAACCACTCCTGTAGTCATATGTTTGTGGATTTGATCAAACATCTCAATCCCATTTCCAACAGTTAAAAGGGTTTTTATCTATCCCTGATAGCTTGTGGGTATCAAATTCTGTGGGTAGGAAAGGACTGTTTTGACTATGTCCTTTCGTGCATTTCATTTGAGTAGGAAAATTGCGTGTTGGTCATCTGTCTTGGCTCTGTTTTTGAGTACTGCAAATTCGACCAACCAATCTGCTGTATTGGTCCTTCCTTGATTAAAACTTTCAATGCGTGCTTCGGCTAGTTCCTTTTCCTGTCCATCACTGAACACATCTGTGAGCCCCTTTTGGAATGCAATCCAAGTCAATGGGTTGCTGGGTCTGGATGTTCTATTTGGTCTGATGTCATGGCCGCGTGTAGTCCTGCCATTCCTCCTTTCATCTGGGATATGACTGCGATGATTTTGTCTTCTTCATCCTTGATCTTGTTAAATTTCATAAAGATCTTCATGGATCTCCACCAATCACCGAATTTGGTTCTGTCTCCATTGAATAGTCCTGGTTCTGACACCAATCCTCTTGGTCCAGTGTCTGCTTGGTTTGTGGTTGTTATGGTTTCACCAGTTATGGTCACTTGTTCAGGCTCTTTTGTTTTTCCACGTTCTCATGTCTGCCCGTTATACTTTTCTTTCACCTTTCCTTTCTAGTATCTTTTGTCTCACTGTTACTCCACTCCCATATGCTACTCCACGTCCATATCTTACTCCATCCATATGCTTCCACTTACTCCACTACCCGAGTATTATGACTCAGTCCTGTTCTATACTTAGTTACCTTGGGTAGTTGTCTCTACGTATATAAACCCTGTAGGTACTGCTGTATTCCTTACGCTTTACCAATCGTATCCTTCCCTTACTCTTCTCTCTATCGCCTCAAGTCTTTGTCACTTGTCTGCAACCTGAGTCTTTATAAGATTAAGGTCGTAACATTTGGTAAAGCGTCTACACCTCACCTTGCAGACAGCAGCCTAGCGAGCTTGCTGTAGTGGTAGTGCATACGGCAGATCTACCAATCGAAGGACGTAATTTTTTCGCGTCGAGGCTTTTACAAGCGTAGTCATCAGGGCACGAGTTTATGCCAAAGCAGCCGACAAGGAAAGAAACGACTTGTCGAAGAAGAATTAGCCGCATATCACGATGATTGTTGCGAGAGATCGAGTTACCGATCCGACACCGAGACCGGAATCAGCACCACAGTCAGAATCGACAAGAAGTAGATCAAATTGCGGATATTTTTGCGGATATACACATCGACAACGAAGACCAATCAGAGACAAAGGAACCATCAGACATGTCGACCACAGAGAATACCAAGTCAATTATCCCCGATCCCGGTTGGTTCGAGGGAAGCAGAGAGAGATTTGAGGACTGGTGGAGGAGCATCAGCTGTTCATAAAGTTTAACGGGATCACCGACAATGATAGGATGATCATAGCGGCCATATCCAGGATGAGAGGAGGAGTAGCCGGAAGTTTCTCAGCACTCATAGCGGACAAAGTCACCAACCCAGATGTAACATTTACGTGGAAGCAATTCGAGAAGCAAGCTAAGGAGTTGTTTATCGATGGAATGGACAAGGAGAAAAGCGAGATAGCTATCGAGACAATGACCCAAGGAAGAAACCCATCGTGGACTTCTTAGTCGAATTTACCTTGATGATGAACAAAGCGGGAACGGACGATCAACACGCTATCTTCTTGCTGAAGAAGAACGTCAAAAAGGAAACCATTCGCACCATTCTATCATTCCCACCCGACAAAGTCCCCACCACATTCAACGAGTGGCGCGAAACCATAAAAGCAGTAGGAATGGGAACAGAGACGATGAGTTGTTCGACAAAACACGCGACAGGAATCACTTATGGAGGAAGCGGTCAACCCATGGAATAGGAAGTTCGAAACCGCTAGAGTCCAAACCCCGAATAATCAGAAAGTGTTTCAATTGCGGAAAGTTCGGACATTTTGCCAGAGAATGCAGGCAGCGAAGAAGACCATGACGTGTTACAATTGTAACAAACCAGGCACATGCCAGGAATTGTAGGGCGCCGAAGAGAGCTAGGACTAGGGAAACGACCGAGATAGTCCACAGGATGAAGAAGATACCACCGAGAAGCAGGATTTTGAAGGGTCCGATTGAGCATGAAATCTCGACCCATAAATCGTAGAGTCTCTCCCCATGTAACAACAAATTCGAAATCCAAGTATGTTATTCCTTTCAAAAGAGACTCAAGCGCGAAATTCTGCTGGATGCAACCATCAAACAAGAACGGAAACAAAACGGTCAAGGCCCTTATCGACTCGGGAGCACATATGACGATGGTAGCAAAGGAGTTGGCAGAAGAGAGAAATTGAAGAAGGTCAAACGACAACAACCCATCGCATGAGAAATGCAGACGGAACACCAAATCGGACAGGGATATTAACGGAGGACGCCAAAATCCAGATGAATCTAGGAGGACATAAGGAGGAAATCAAGGCACTGGTATCGGACATTTCGAGCGCAGATATTTTTCTTGGATACGACTGGTTAATTCAACATAACCCGGAGATCGACTGGATAAACCAAGAAGTCAGATTTACGAGATGCCCCAGTACATGCACTACACCACACCAAAACGATTCCTTTTTCTCGACGGCTAACCACTGATGTGGACAGCGCTACGGAGGAAAAAGAATCAGATCCCACCAACCCGAAGATTTACCGATTACATTCGACCATTTACGCACTTGTTTAACAAATGGAATTTTGACAATTACCAGCTCGAACGGAATGGGATCACGAGATCAATCTAATGGAGGACACACCAAAGGAAATATCATCGAAGGTTTATAACATGACGCCAAAGAAAGGGAGGAACTCGATAAGTTCTTAGACGAGAACCTAGCATCGAAACGAATTCGACCATCCAATCACCATACCCCCTTGTTTCTTCGTACCAAAGAAAGATGGATCGCTCCGACTATGCCAGGACTACAGGAAACTCAACAAACATTCGATCAAGGACAAAATGCCATTACCGCTCATAAGTGAAGTACTCGACCAACTGCGAGATGCAAAATACTTCAATAAACTGGACATTATCTGGGGTTACAACAATGTCAGGATCAGAGAAGGAGATGAATGGAAAGCAGTGTTCATCACCAATCGTGGATTATTCGAACCTACCATCATGTTTTTTGGAATGAGCAACTCCCCGGCGACCTTTTCACGCATGATGGCAACCATATTCCGAGAAATGATCCAAGAAGGTGCACTGGTCAACTATATGGATGACTTCGCGATTCCAGGATGTACCAAAGAGGAACTACGTGAACGAACTATACGTTTCCTGAAGATAGCCGACAAACACAATCTATTCTTCAAACGATCGAAATGCGAATTCGACGCCATGGAAATCACCTTGTTAGGCACGGTTGTAGGAAATGGTAAAGCCACTATGGAAAAGGAGAAGGTCAGGGCCATAAAGGAATGGAAAACGCCACGAACAATTAAGGAGGTGGAGAGTTTCTTGGGATTCGAACTTTTACAGACGCTTCATAAAAACTTCAGCATCATCGCAGCTCCGCTAAATCAGTTGAAGGGAGGAGGAAAAATGGAAATGGGAAGAAGCACAACAACAGGCATTCGAAAGTCAAAGATTCCATTACCAGCGAACCAGTATTGGCATTGCCAAATGACTATGGAAAGTTTAGACTGGAGGTGGACGCATCAAACTATGGAACGGGAGCAGTCCTATCACAGGAACAGGAAGGAAAATGGCATCCGATTGCATTCATGTCCAAAACGTTGACTGAAGCAAAAAACTATGAGATCTATGACAAGGAGTTACTGGCTATAGTCAAGGCTGAAATTATGGAGACAGTACCTGTTGGATGCGAAGGAACATTCGAAATCTGGACGGACCACGAAAACCTGAAGTACTTCAAAGAACCACAGAAACTGAATGCTCGACAAGCGAGATGGTACCTTATGCTGCAAGAATACGATTTCGCACTACGACACATACCCGGAAAATCCAACACCAAAGCCGACATCCTCTCCGCATAGTCAAACCAGACATAAGCCGAGACAACAGGAACATGGAAATGTTCAAAGGAAAGGAGTTTGTACGAAGAATAGTGAAGAAATCGCCAGTATATGAAGCCACTGTTCTACGAAGCTGACGATTCGAGATATCAGCCGACCAACAGATCCTGGAAGATATCAGAAAGTCGAAGAAGAGGGAAACCATGGTACTGCAGGAATTGGTGAAACAACCGGAGAAAGTGTGGGAGACAGAAGGAATAATTTACCGACAAGGACGGATCTATGTGCCAGATGAAAAGAACTTGCGAGATCAAATCCTATACGACCACCACTATTCCCCTGACGTCAGACACCCTGGACAACATCGGATGCTAGAACTGCTGAAGCGGACGTTTTGGTGGCCCATGATCAAAACGGACATCAGGAGATATGTCAGAGGATGTGACATGTGTCAAAAGAACAAGATCATTCGCAGACCGAACCAAACGCGTTGAACCCATTACCAATCCCGGAAGGCCCTTGGCAGGAAATTTCTATTGACATGATCGGACCTTTGCCTAAGTCTGAAGGCAAAGATGCTATTGTTGTTATCGTCGACCGGTTCTCAAAGATGATCCACCTTATTCCCACCACTACGACTCTCACGTCAATCGAATTAGCGCACCTATACAAATCGGAAGTTTGGAGGCTCCACGGAATTCCCCGAAGAATCATCAGTGACAGAGGACCGCAGTTCACATCTAAATTCATGAAGGAGCTATGCACATCATTGGGGATAGAAAGGAACCTGTCAACGGCGTATCATCCTCAGATGGATGGACAAATGGAATCAACCAAGAAGTCGAAATGTACTGCGGAATTTTATCAGCTATCGACAGAACGATTGGACGAAATGGTTACCTACGGCGAGAATTCCATTACAACAAAATCCACTCGGCCACGAAGAACACACCGTTCTTTTGAATTACGGATTCCATCCATGGAAAGGAAATCACAGTTTACCTACGTCCAATCCAGCAGCATCAGATTTCTCATCGGAGTTAGAGAAAGTCCGAGAAGAAGCAAAGTGGCAATGGAAGAGAACAATGATCTTATACGAAACCGAGGAAACCACGGAAATGTCTCTAAAATTCTCACCCAGAGAAAAGGTCTGGCTAGAAGCAGTTAACATTCATTCCAACTGACCATCACGGAAACTGACAACAAATGCTATGGACCTTTTGAGATCATCGAAGCTGTGGAGATCGATCATACAAGCTTCAATTACCTGAATCCTGGGCGATCCACAATGTGTTCCATTTCATTGCTCACATGATGTCATGAACCCGAGTTTGACAGCCAACACCCTACCCCCACCACCTGATATCATAAACGAAGAAGAAGAGTATGAAATCGAAGAGATCCGAGGACATAGGAAGCGAGGAAGAGGAACCCAGTATTTGGTACATTGGAAAGGTTACGGAAACGAAAAAGACACATGGTTACCAAGATCAGCCTTGGAGAACGCTAAAGACATCCTAGAGAGTACAAGAAAACACAGTCGTAGGATATAAAACCCAGTGAAAGCACTCCAATCGGTATACAACAATCGTCAATGTCCTTCCTCGCCAATTCACTAACCCTCTCCACTGTCGGTGGTAATACCAACATTTACAACACCCAAGCCCTCTGCGAGGACAACACCTGGTACATGCCCATCAGGATATGTCCAAGTATCTTCTTTTCCAATCACACGTCCAAACACCGCTTATTATGAACCCACCCAAAGATGCTGCCCCTATGACAGATGAGGAAAAGAAGGAGATTATTCTAAAGTTGAAGAAGGAGAAGCGGATGATTAAAATGTTGAAAGATGTAGTGGATATGGCGGAATTAACAAACGCCAGTTTGCTGGAGCAGATGGAAGGAGATATATCCGGGTGGAACGCGGGATGGTAGATTGCAGATTTGGAACATCTGCCTAAAAGGGGAGATGGAGAATAATATTTAAACCGAAACTTTTCCTTGCTTTTTCTTTCAGAACACCTCGCATTCTGTTATGACCTTAATCTGTAAAGACTCAGGTTGCAGACAAGTGGACAAAGACTTGAGAGCGATGATAGAGTAGAGTAAGGGAAAGATACGATTGGTAAAGCATAAAGGAATACAGCAGTACCTACAGGGTTTATATACGTAAAGACATCTACCCAAGGTAACTAAGTATAGAACAGGACTGAGTCATAATACTCAGGGTAGTAGAGTAAGAACGTATGGACGTGGAGTAAAGCATATGGATGTGGAGTGACCATGAGATGAAAGATACTAGAAAGGAAAGGTGAAAGAAAAGTATAACGGGCAGGCATGAGAACGCAGAAAAACAAAAGAGCCTGAATGAGTGACCATAACCGGTGAAACCATAACAATACCCTCTGTTTAGGCTTCGTGACCACACAAAGTATCCTAGTCTGTGAAGTTAATCTCCATTTTTGCAGGTCAAACCTCGTATCCCAACTTGAAGAGGTTTCTTTCTGCCAACTTCTTGACTTCAGGAAACTTCCACTTGTGCGCAAGGTTTAGGATGTTAACCCATTCTTCAAATACGAGACTCGAATAGTCATCATATTTGGTGTTGTAGAAGACAAAGAGGAACACTTGGAATTCTGTGGCATTGGCGTCTTCAATGTAAGCGGGGTCTGCGGTGTTGAAGTTTCTGATGAACGTGTGATGGGGATCATCGTATCCAGTTAATTTTCTTCGCCAATAAATGGATTATCTGGTGAGGAAGTATGAATGGATCCAGAAGCGCATTCCGTCTTTGGTTTGGACACATAAATCTGCTCCTCGAATTCTGACCAATGCAGGTGTTTCATTGATAGTGGATTGGAAAGGTGGAATAAAGGTCGAGATGTTGGACATTTGAAGGTGATTTGGATGCGATGTTCTGGAGGAAGGAGATGAAAAGGTTTCAGTTTAAATATTATTCTCCATCTCCTCTTTTAGGCAGATACTCCGAATCTGCAATCTACCATCCCGCATTCCACTCTATGATCGTGCCTTTTCGTATTCATCTAGGATATCCTTAGCATTCTCCAAGGCTGATCTCAGTAACCAGGTGTCTTCTTCATTTCCGTAACCTTTCCAATGTACCAGATATTGGGTTCCTCTTCCTCGCTTTCTATGTCCTCAGATCTCTTCGATTTCGTACTCTTCTTCTTCGTTTATGATATCAGGTGGCGGTGGGGTAGGGTGGTGTTGGCTGTCAAACTTGGGTTCATGACATTGTGTGAGCAATGAAATGTGGAACACGTTGTGGATCGCCCAGGATTCAGGTAATTGAAGCTTATATGATCGATCTCCGACAGCTTCGATGATTTCAAGAGGTCCATAGCATTTATTGTCAAGTTTCCGTGATGGTCAGTTGGAATGAATGTTAACTGCTTCTAGCCAGACCTTTTCTCCGGATGAGAATGTTTTAGAGACATTTCCATGGTTTCCTCGGTTTCGTATAAGATCATTGTTCTCTTCCATTGCCACTTTAGCTTCTTCTCGGACTTTCTCTAACTCTGATGAGAAATCCGCTGCCGCTGGGTTGGATGTAGGTAAACTGTGATTCCCTTTCCATGGATGGAATCCATGATTCAAAAAGAACGGTGTGTTCTTCATTGCTGAGTGGACTTATCATTGTAATGGAACGCCGCCATAGGTAACCATTTTGTCCAATCGTTCTGTTGATAGCTGATAAAATTCCGCAAGTACATTTCGACTTCTTGGTTGATACGTTCCATTTGTCCATCCGTCTGAGGATGATACGCCATTGACAGGTTCCTTTCTATCCCCAATGATGTGCATAGCTCCTTCATGAATTTAGATGCGAACTGCTGTCCTCTATCACTGATGATTCTTCGGGGAATTCCGTGGAGCCTCCAAACCTCGGATTTGTATAGGTGCGCTAATTCGATTGACATGAGAGTTGTAGTGGTGGGAATAAGGTGAATCATCTTTGAGAACCAGTCGATGATAACAACAATAGCATCTTTGCCTTCAGACTTAGGCAAAGGTCCGATCATGTCAATAGAAATTTCCTGCCAAGGGCCTTCCGGGATTGGTAATGGATTCAACGTAATTGGTTCGGGTCTGCGAATGATCTTGTTCTTTTGACACATGTCACATCCTCTGATATATCTCCTGACGTCCATCTTGATCGTGGGCCACCAGAACGTCCGCTTCAATAATTCTAGCATCCGATGTTGTCCAGGGTGTCCGACGTCGGGGAATAGTGGTGGTCATATAGGATTTGATCTCGCAAGTTCTTTTCATCCGGCACATAGATCCGTCCTTGTCAGTAAATTATTCCTTCTGTCTCCCACACTTTCTCTGGTTGTTTCGCCAATTCCTGCAGTACCATGGTTTCCCTCTTCTTCGACTTTCTGATATCTTCCAGGATCTGTTGGTCGGCTGATATCTCGACTCGTCGGCTTCATAGAATGGTGGCTTCATATACTGGCATTTCTTCAACCATTCGTCGTACAAATCCCTTTCCTTTAAACATCTCTATGTCTTTGTTGTCTCGGGTTAAATCCGTTGACGATACGGGACAGAATGTCGGCTTTGGTATTAGATTTTCTGGGTATGTGTCGTAGTGCGAAATCGTATTCTTGCAGCATAAGATACCATCTCGCTTGTCGAGTGTTCAGTTTCTGTGGTTCTCTGAAGTACTTCAAGTTTTCGTGGTCCGTCCAAATTTCGAACTGTTCCTTCGCATCCAACAGGTACTGTCTCCATAATTTCAACACCTTGACGATAGCTAGTAATTCCTTGTCATAGATTTCATAATTTTGTTCTGCTTCAGTCAATGTTTTGGACATGAATGCAACCGGATGCCATTTTCCTTCCTGTTCCTGTGATAGGACTGCTCCCGTTCCATAGTTTGATGCATCCATCTCCAGTCTAAACTTTCCATAGTCATTTGGCAATGCCAATACTGGTTCGCTGGTGATGGAATCTTTGATACTTTCAAATGCCTGTTGTTGTGCTTCTTCCCATTTCCATTCTTTTCCTCCTCCCTTCAACTGATTTAGCGGAGCTGCGATGATGCTGAAGTTTTTTATGAAGCATCTGTAAAAGTTTGTGAATCCCAAGAAACTCTCCACCTCCTTAATTGTTCGTGGCGTTTTCCATTCCTTTATGGCCTTGACCTTCTCCTTCTCCATTGTTACGACCTTAATCTATAAAGACTCAGGTTGCAGACAAGTGACAAAGACTTGAGGGTGATAAGAGAGAAGAGTAAGGGAAGGATACGATTGGTAAAGCATAAGGAATACAGCAGTACCTACAGGGTTTATATACGTAGAGACAACTACCCAAGGTAACTAAGTATAGAACAGGACTGAGTCATAATACTCAGGGTAGTGGAGTAAGAACGTATGGACATGGAGTAAAGCATATGGGAGTGGAGTAACAGTGAGACAAAAGATACTAGAAAGGAAAGATGAAAGAAAAGTATAACGGACAGGCCTGAGAATGTGGAGCGACTGTGAGATGAAAGATGCTAGAAAGGAAAGGTGAAAGAAAAGTATAACGGGCAGGCATGAGAACGCGGAAAAACAAAAGAGCCAGAGCAGGTGACCATAACCGGTGAAACCATAACACTATGGATGTTATGGTTTCACCGGTTATGGTCACTCGTTCAGACTCTTTTGTTTTTCCACGTTCTCATGCCCGCCAGTTATACTTTTCTTTCACCTTTCCTTTCTAGCATCTTTCATCTCACAGTCGCTCCACATTCTCAGGCCTGTCCGTTATACTTTTTCTTTCATCTTTCCTTTCTAGTATCTTTTGTCTCACTGTTACTCCACCTCCATATGCTTTACTTCACGTCTATACGTTCTTACTCCACTACCCCGAGTATTATGACTCAGTCCTGTTCTATACTTAGTTACCTTGGGTAGTTGTCTTTACGTATATAAACCCTGTAGGTACTGCTGTATTCCTTATGCTTTACCAATCGTATCTTTCCCTTACTCTACTCTTTCATCACTCTCAAGTCTTTGTCCACTTGTCTGCAACCTGAGTCTTTATAGATTAAGGTCGTAACAATGGAGAAGGAGAAGGTCAAGGCCATAAAGGAATGGAAAACGCCACGAACAATTAAGGAGGTGGAGAGTTTCTTGGGATTTACGAACTTTTACAGATACTTCATAAAAAACTTCAGCATCATCGCAGCTCCGCTAAATCAGTTGAAGGGAGGAGGAAAAGAATGGAAATGGGAAGAAGCACAACAACAGGCATTCGAAAGTATCAAAGATTTTATCACCAGCGAACCAGTATTGGCGTTGCCAAATGACTATGGAAAGTTTAGACTTGAGGTAGACGCATCAAACTATGGAACGGGAGCAGTTCTATCACAGGAACAGGAAGGAAAATGGCATCCGATTGCATTCATGTCCAAAATGTTGACTGAGGCGGAACAAAATTATGAAATCTATGACAAGGAATTACTAGCTATCGTCAAGGTGTTGAAATTATGGAGACAGTACCTGTTGGATGCGAAGGAGCAATTCGAAATCTGGACGGACCACGAAAACCTGAAGTACTTTAAAGAACCACAGAAACTGAACGCTCGACAAGCAAGATGGTACCTTATGCTGCAGGAATACGATTTCACACTACAACACATACCCAGAAAATCCAACACTAAAGCCGACATCCTCTCCACATAGTCAAACCAGACATAAGCTGAGACAACAGGAACATGAAAATGTCAAAGGAAAGGAGTTTGTACGAAGAATAGTCGAAGAATCACCAGTATATGAAACCACTGTTCTACGAAGCCGACGATTCGAGATATCAGCCGACCAACAGATCCTGGAAGATATCAGAAAGTCGAAGAAGAGGGAAACCATGGTACTGCAGGAATTGGCGAAACAACTGGAGAAAGTGTGGGAAACAGAAGAAATAATTTACCGATAAGGACAGATCTATGTGCCGGATGAAAAGAACTTACGAGATCAAATCCTATATGACCACCACTATTCCCCCGACGTCAGACACCTGGACAACATCGGATGCTAGAACTGTTGAAACGGACGTTCTGGTGGCCCACGATCAAGACGGACATCAGGAGATATGTCAGAGGATGTGACATGTGTCAAAAGAACAAATCATTCGCAGACCCGAACCAATTACGTTGAATCCATTACCAATCCTGGAAGGCCCTTGGCAGGAAATTTCTATTGACATGATCGGACCTTTGCCTAAGTCTGAAAGCAAAGATGCTATTGTTTTTATCATCGACTGGTTCTCAAAGATGATTCACCTTATTCCCACCACTACAACTTCATGTCAATCGAATTAGCGCACCTATACAAATCGGAAGTTTGGAGGCTCCACGGAATTCCCCAAAGAATCATCAGTGACAGAGGACTGCAGTTCATCTAAATTCATGAAGGAGCTATGCACATCATTGGGATAGAAAGGAATATCACGGATATCATCCTCAAACGGATGGACAAACGGGCACATCAAAAGAAGTCGAAATGTACTTGTGGAATTTTATCAGCTATCGACAGAATGATTGGACAAATGGTTACCTATGGCGGAATTCCATTACAACGATAAAATCCACTCGGCCACAAAGAACACCGTTCGTTTTGAATTATGGACTCCATCCATGGAAAGGGAATCACACTTTACCTATGTCCATCCAGCGGCATCGGATTTCTCATCAGAGTTAGAGAGAGTCTGAGAAGAAGCTAAAGCAGCAATGGAAGAGAACAATGATCTTATACGAAACCGAGGAAACCACGGAAATGTCTCTAAAACATTCTCACCTGGAGAAAGGTCTGGCTAGAAGCAGTTAACATTCATTCCAACCGACATCATGGAAACTCGACAACAAATGCTATGGACTCTTGAAATCATCGAAGCTGTCAGAGAGATCGATATAAGCTTCAATTACCTGAATCCTGGGTGATCCACAACGTGTTCCACATTTCATTGCTCACACAATCATGAACCTGAGTTTGACAGCCAACACCACCCTACCCGCCGCCACTGATATCATAAACGAAGAAGAAGAGTAGAAATCGAAGAGATCCGAGGACATAGAAAGCGAGGAAGAGGAACCCAGTATTTGGTACATTGGAAAGGTTACGGAAATGAAGAAGACACATGGTTACCAAAATCAGCCTTGGAGAATGCTAAGGACATCCTAGACAGTACGAGAAAATACGGTCGTAGGTTATAAAACCCAGTGAAAGCATCCAATCGGTATACAACAATTGTCAATGTCTTTCTTGCCAATTTGCTGGAGCAGATGGAAGGAGATAGATCCGGGTGGAACGGGGATGGTAGATTGCAGATTCGGAGTATCTGCCTAAAAAGAGGGGATGAAAAATGATATTTAAACGAAACTTTTTCGTCTCTTTCCTCCAGAACATCGCATCCAAATCACTTCAAATGTCTGACATCTCGACCTTTATTCCACCTTTCCAATCCACTACCAACGAAACCTGCATTAGTCAGAATTCGAGGAGCAGATTTATGTGTCCAAACCAAAGACGGAATGTGCTTCTGGATCCATTCATACTTCCTCACCAGAGAATCTGTTTATTGGTGAAGAAAATTAACAGGATATGATGATCCTCACCACACGTTCATCAGAAACTTTAATACGCAGACCCACTTACATTGAAGATGCCAATGCCACAGAATTCCAAGTGTTCCTTTCGTTTCTACAACACCAAATATGATGACTATTCGAGTCTCGTATTCGAAGAATGGGTTAACATCCTAAACCTTGCACACAAGTGGAAGTTTCCTGAAGTCAAGAAGTTGGCAGAAAAAACCTCTTTCGTTGGGATACGAGGTTTGACCTGCAAAATGGAGATTAAGTTCACAGACTAGGATACTTCGTGTGGTCATGAAGCCTAAACGGAGGGTATTGTTATGGTTTCACCAGTTATGGTCACTTGTTCAGGCTCTTTTGTTTTTCCACGTTCTCATGTCTGCCCGTTATACTTTTCTTTCACCTTTCCTTTCTAGTATCTTTTGTCTCACTGTTACTCCACTCCCATATGCCCTACTCCACGTCCATACATTCTTACTCCACATCCATATGATCTTACTCCACTTGCTCCACTACCTGAGTATTATGACTCAGTCTTGTTCTATACTTAGTTACCCTGGGTAGTTGTCTTCAGTATATAAACTCCGTAGGTACTGCTGTATTCCTTACGCTTTACCAATCGTATCTTTCCCTTACTCTACTCTCTCATCGCTCTCAAGTCTTTGTCCACTTGTCTGCAACCTGAGTCTTTATAGATTAAGGTCGTAACATGGTATGATGTATGAATAACTCCTGTTTCAAATACATGCATTATACACATTATGACTGTGCTTCCATGCATTATACACATGTAGACTACGCCCGCAGGGCACTATGATTTCATGAGTTGTTTTAGCTATACCCTAAACCCTATCCTGTAGCAGTATATAAGAACTCTGTAGTCTACCGATAATATTAAGTTTCCAAGTCTCTATCATTCTCACTCTCAGCCTAACCAGCTACTCGCACTACTATCTACTCGCTCAAAGCTTACCCGCTTGCAGTTCAAGATATACAATGTAAGTCTTCCCATACTGCGCTGCCGCTTATAGCAGCATTCTCTTCAACACTTCCTTTCCAATTGGTCTTGGGCATTTACCCTCGACCAGTTTCAATTTCATAAGGCGGAGGGCAACCGAAGCCTGCAAGGATGAGTGGCAGCGTCTTTTCCACTCTCCTGATTACCTTGGTAATCATTTCTTGACTCTTCGGGGTTCTGATGACAAGCCACTGAGGCCTTCGTATCTAAACGGGGGATCGTGGCTTCCCTACCTGCTTGAACCTGCCATATGTGGCCGAGTTGTGCGCTGTATCCTTGATTATGCTCCTACGGGAGCCTTCCGAGCTAGATTTAATCTCGAGGGACGCTTCGACTGCGAGTATTGTGATGTTGGTGCAAACCAGACCTGAGCTCACCTGCTTGGACGTTGCAATGTGCTCGTCAAGCCACGGTACTTTGAGGACCATCCATGGTACCTTGGGGAGCTCATGCAATTCTTGAAGGATAACTAGTGGCTGTTTTCCTTCAACCCCCTCCCTTGGGAGGCACGATGCATGTGAGGGGTTTTTCGGTGGTCGTCAGGTTGGGGTTCTGGTAGAAGATCCTGGAGTCTTGTCCGGTGCCGTAGGGTGACGCGGAATGTGGGTCGATGGCAACATGACTCAGGGGAGCCGTACTCCCAGCGGTGTTCCTTGGGGATGATTCAGCCTTCGTAAAGTAGTCCCTTGGGGCGAAGGGTCCTGCGGATGAGCCTCAAGACGCCACGTAGAGGGATTTTGGGGTTGGAAGCTGGCCTGGTCTGGTGTAGCTGCTGATGGATCGAGGGCGTGCAATCTGCATTCACGATAGTGGAAGTGCTGTGGGGTTTCATTGTTGGCTTTGTTGCTGAGGATGGGCATGTTCTTTATTTCTCTAATTGTAGTTACAAGACGTTTGTACTACGACCGGACTGCGATAGGGCGCCGGTATATAAAACTTTGATTTAAAAAAAAAAAAAAAAAAAAAAAAAAAGAGCCAGGGTGAGAATAGCTGGTGCTGGTAGCAGCAGTGCTGATTGGGGTGTAATGGGTGGCATTAGTAGCGTCGGTGTGGTGGTTCTTCGGTGCATCTTGGACGGTAGGGCGAGGCCCGGGGAAGGTGAGGGGATGGAGCTGGCGGTTGATGTGGTGCTGCCGTGTGGCTTGCGTGGTGCCGGTAGTGTCGCCGAGCAATCGTGCCAGAGCGTTTCAGCAGTGTTGCCGTGTGGCTCGAGTGGTCACCGTGATGATGCGTGGTTGGCTGGCTGGTATTTGTGAAGAGAGTAGTTAAGTGCCCTGAAGTGATGCCTGCGGAAGTCTGCTGTTAGAGCCAGTGCGTAGAGAGCTCGGGTCATCGTGTGGAATCGGAACGGTTGTTGAAGGCAGGTTTAAAGGAACAGACTTATGAGGAAGAGGGCAGAGAGGGAGCGTCGCCGCTGCGAACGGCACGACTAGTGTTTAGTAGTGAAAGACTGAATCATGTTTAGCTCCGTTTCGTGCTGCTCTGCTGGACGTTGGGCGCCGGCAACTTCCGTTGCAGGGCCCTTCACTCAATTATCAAGCTTCTCTGACTTATACACCAATCAATGCTAACCACGACTCGGGTTTAGCCAAAAAGAAACTG
The DNA here is from genome assembly GCA_022315185.1 of Agaricus sinodeliciosus. Lineage (NCBI taxonomy): Eukaryota > Fungi > Basidiomycota > Agaricomycetes > Agaricales > Agaricaceae > Agaricus > Agaricus sinodeliciosus. Next base: position 6,579 of record JAHTMV010000002.1, on the reverse strand, counting down.
GGATGATGCGAGCGAAATCGTCTTCAGCAGGTTCCAGGTCCAAGATCTTCCTATGTTCTCAATGATGTGTGCGAGCCTATCTTGGGGTCAAGGGTGACACAAAATTCGATGGCATACCTGGTTCTCGAAGCTCTAGTGAAGAAGGAATGAGACCTGGCAAATGTTGGGTATCTACGTCGAATAAAGGACGTTCGAAGTATCAAATGCCGTCCTCGCACGGGAATGGGGTTGATGGAACATGGGCTTTTGCAATCAATTGAGATTCAATAATGAAGAGATAGGACAATGATAAAATCGTAACTGCCTTTCACTTATGAAAGAATGATATGAGCCTGCGTCGATTGCATCCTTCCCCTCTTCGGCTGCTTCCTCACAGGCCGGCCTTCCATTGGTATATCGTCGTCCGTGCTAGCAGCGTAGTCATCGTCATCGTGCTCTTCATGAGTACGTTGCCTTTTGTGTTGACTTTCTGGCTGTGGGCTGGGCGGTCGAGCTCCGGTGATGGGATCAAGGTTGATTTCAGGTATCGAGATGCTGATAATTCCTCGAAATGCGCGAAGCGCTGCTCGTAAATTGGGCCATACGTGTCAGGGTTGAACATGTCATTAACACGAGCTTGATCAATATAGATGACCGGAGTTCCTGCGGAAATAAGCGAGATGTTTAGCGAAACGGTGATAGCTGGGGTAAAGTGGCGTTCCAGGAAGGACTGGAATTCTTGGTCTTCCATTCTGATGATTTGCTCACGTTCATCGGTAGGAACATTAGAGTTAGTGTACACATGGTCGAAAACCTGATCACGGTAACCGTTGTGTTGCCCACTGTCACGTCGAGGAATGCGCCTGGTGAGGATATAGAGCGTGACCCACATCCAGGACTCCATGTCATGTGAAAAACGAAATTTAGGACGTATTCGTTCGGAAGGTGCTTCTTTCGCTGGTTCTGAAAAGCTATTACGCCAATCCGGATTTCGCGGCGCTAGGTCAAAGCTTCGGGGTGGAGACTCGGCCCTGATGGCGTCTGAGCGTGGGGGCGCAACATATAAACTTTTCCCGGAATGAATTTCGATTGCCATGAAGAATAACGTCCCCTAGTCAGACGATGAGGCACAAATATCTAGCTTGCAGAAGAGCCTTTACCGTCTTTGGATCAGGACTTGATTCGTTATTCTGGAAGGCTTTGGCATATTCCATGTCACTGAGTTTTCCCAATATGGTCCCATTCGACTCTTCCACAAAAATGATGTTGCCGGTGCTTACGTCCCGATGGACATAGCCAGCGATATACATGAGAGTGAGTGCTATAAGGAAGTCAAAGTATCCACATAATAACGGACAAAAACACTTACCAATGAGAGTGTCCGTTAACGATCGTAATGACGTCGAGAGACTCGTAGCGGCAAGCAGGGGACGCCCAACCTGTTCATATATCAGACGGTGGTGCCGCTTCGTCCTATACTCCCGTTTAAGAGACATCCGCCGGCCCCGCCTAGCTTGACGGATTGTATAGGCCATCTCAATTATCGAATCGGTAGTCTGGATGGATCCCGTTGCCTTGTTGACTGACGCAGGCTCGGTGTTTCCCTCCGGTACGAGGATATCTGGTACGGGTTGGGCTGATGGCAGCCGAGGTTTCGTGGCAGCAAGAACCATATCGCATTCGATACCCATAAAATATTTTCTGTACCGTTCTTTCTCAAGCTGTTCCTTCAAAAACTTCTGGTTGAACTCGCTCTTGGCCCATTTGAGAGTAGCTGGTTTGCGCTTCACCTGTTCAAGGCTTCTGAAAATGCCCTCCAAAATGTCCTTCTCGGACTTTGATCCCTCATCGAGCCAGTAATCTTTCAGCGCAACTACCTTCCTTCCCTTCTTTTCCTTTCGAAACTTCTTATCTTCATAGCCCTCCACTTCGATGGCTTTCCAAACCCGCGTCTTTCTTCCGGTGATACAGAGCACTCGTGATGTGAACAAGGTCTCTAAAGTCTTGAAGTATCGCGTTTCGCCATTATATTCGACCTCATAGACGTATCGAATCCACTGGTCGTCTAACACTCGGTGGACTCGGATCGTATCCAATTTCCACCCTTGTAGCGTACATGAGGGAAAGGAAAACGTGGATAAAAGATTTGATATCCTGGAATAATCAATAAAACATACGACAAAAAGGGTAAAAATCACCGTACCTTGGTGAAATCAAAAGACGCAGAAACGACTATATGCGAGCGTGAGAAATACCATATTGACATCATTGTATTCTCGATGGTAAACTAGGTGAGGTCAGTGAGTATTACGACAGACGGTACATGGGACGTGACGACGACGTACACCGTACATCCAAGTTCGGCAGGGGTCGTAGTTAAGTATTTGCGAGGCGTCGGCAACGAGCTGATGGCGGTTCTACTCATAATTAGACAATGAGAACTGTGCCTTCGGACATAAGTCACTGACCTGAATTTCACCTTTCAGATGTTTCTTGAACTCTGCGGCGACAGCCACGTCTGCGAGGTCAACTCTCTTTGGACGGGGATTTCTATATTCTGCATTTTCCGATTGTCCATCGAGTTGCTCAGTTAAATAGGCGTCCACACGAACGTTGGTCCCGCTAATCTCGGATGCCGCGTTCTCGTAGGGCAGTCACGGTAACAAAGCAATGGAGTCCGCTAATCTCTGCAAGCTCGCTCTCAACTTTTTGTTCGCGTAGAGAATCAACGATGTCCTTCAAATCCTTGAAAACAATCGGTTCCGAACTTGTGGATTTCGTTGGCTCAATCTCAAAGTCTGCAAATAGCCAATCATTTGGTGCGGTTGCCTCGTAGTCTTGCTCCGCTTTTTTCACCAGCGGTGGGTTGCGTTGGTCCTCCACATACAGCCTGTACACGATATTGACGGTGGCCGCTGGCACTGGCCAAGGAGCGTAGTGGTCCAGAAAGTTCTTGAGGCTGCATTGGAGTATTTTTTCGGCCATTTCATCTGCAATGGCAAGGCGGAGATTTGTGAGAAGGTGCTCTCCGCCTGTCGATTTGCCGTACAGCTCGGTGTCACTGCAAGAGAATCAACGTAAGCCACGTGGTCTGTAGTAAAACAAAACACGAAAAAATAAAACAAAAGGACATGCGTTTTTCGATGCGCAGGATTCGACGTGCCCGTAGCCATACCTGACGAAGAAAAGTCTCCCCTCTTTCCAAGAAACCCAGATTAAATACTTTTGCCCTCAATCCGATAATCAATTATACTTCGGACTGCGCATGCGGCCCAGTTCGTGGAAATATCAGGACTCTGATACCGCGCCGGTGAGCAACATGCCAGTCCCAATTGCCCTTTGAAGCCTGAGATATCAGATCATTTCAAATTACTCTACACTAACCTCAGTGATTTGCGGCCGACTATGATCCACACAATAAGTAAGATCTACCTTGCAAGTGTCGTTGTGGGACAATGACAGTATAAGTATACACGATAACTAGTAGCCGTAGCACTGGTTAGAGATCAAACAACAGTAAACTCATTACCTCAAAAGGTGGTTCCTAATTCAGACGACCGTCCGAGCCAATCAGCACGCGATATTTTGACCTTTATCTCCCCCTGGGAAGAGAGCATATTTATTATAATAGATAGATAAGGATATTGACCGAATTGTTGCAATTGCACCGTCAATGGAATTAAGTTGGATGCCAGGGGGGTGAATGAGTTCATTAAGACTCCGAGGTCAACATGATTCAAACCACTCGCACGCAGTGAAAACATATCGAGGCTTTGAAACAAGCGGGAGTGACACCTACTTCCACAAGTTCGAGAATTAAGTAAATAACTCATGATCACAAATCAAGAGTTAACCAATATTTACATTCAGAACAGTTCAGCAAAGTTGCCTACGGATTCACATAACTTATGTGAGTGAGCGAAGTCCCAAACCGAGTAAGTCACTCTAGAACGAATTTTGGATTTCGAAATCCTAACGGAAAGTCACTCACCCATTATTCCACGAAACTTTACCTTCATCCGTACATGGTATAAGTAAATGCAATGTACACATTCTGATGGATCTCACTTCTTCACGTATTCAAAGACGAGTTATGAACTAAACTAACAAAGGAAAATTGGGTTCAGAAGAACCACAGGGGGGAAATTCCACTACCAGGGCCTCAACTTCGATATTCCCCTCGGTAAATACAGTCCCATCCAATAATCTTGTCCGAGACTCAGGGAAGTGGCAGAACATTTCCCGGTCATCAAGGGTCTCGTGCCCTTGACATAGTCAACCACTATGAATGCCGAACATGATAGATTCCAGTTCCGGAGATAACAAGGTCGCCATTTGTTTTGCAAGTGCCAGTTGCTGACCTTCATCGAATAGATAGAAGAGTAATAAAGCATGTAAGACAGAAGCATGTTTTTGAAGAGGAATGAGCGATGTCAAAGTCTTGAGATCAGTCAGTCAAAGCGATGCAGGTGGAGCATAAAACGGTGCGCGTGGTTCGATCATGGTGGGCAAGGAAGCATCTCCAGCTACAAAACCAGCACGAAATGTTTCGGGATTCGACTTGAATAATCCATGGTCATAGCTCCAGAATTCTTTGCAAAATACGACTTAACGGATATGTATGTCAGTCGAAAGAAATCAAGAATACCTCTATTAATGTCAGCGAAACTCGCATCCATCTTTGACAGGCCAACCATCAGCCACAGCTTTTCCCAATGTCATTTCCAACTATTGTATATCGATGAGCAGTCTGCAGCTTACAGGATATGGAAAAATTAATCCACATACAGCAGCAACGTATATCAAGTAAGATAATGCTGCGGTGCATCTGTGTCTTTCCATCTTACCCTGTTTAAAGCCATTTGAATGGATGGTGGATATTGAAGACCCGATAGACTGTGAAATGCTACAGTATTCTCGCATGTCTGCGAAACAATGATATTCTAAAATATTTTGAGCTGTTATTAGACAGAACTCAAATGAAAGAAAGAAAAGATGCACCTAGTTATATCCTGGATGTTCTACAGCAATCGTAACCTGAACAATCTCTAACACTTTGACAGTGGCTTGCATGTGACGATCGAGATTACATGCCGTTCATCTTCGAGGGGACACCTACCCTTCACCAATGAGCGGTATAAATCCACCAATGAACACATTTGACGGACCTCACCGTTGTACTGAAGGTAAGGTCGGGAGTTCGAGAGGTAGATTATAACGAGTTTTGCGAATTAGAGTCATGAATAAGAGGGTATGTAAGATACAACGACTAGGACTTGCCAACGCGACTAGCTACGGTAACTACGAATACAAGCCATGATTACTAAATAAGGAACTACTGAGTATGTTAACGACTATCAATCTACTGTACTCCGAGTCCGAGTCCTCTGTCACTCTACTACTTGTCTACCTATGCGATTCCTCGCCTGGCTACTACAAGACCAATACAAACCCCAAAGCAACAGTTCCCCAACAACCAAAACAATAAAGAAAAGTTTTACCTGATTATCTACGCCATAATCAAAATCAATCCGAGTCAGCGAACACGTCCAAGCAATAAATAGATGACTTACTATATGTTCTTGATAGATGATTCACTGCAATGTAGAGCTGGCGTACTGCCAAGTCATCCCCCTGTGTATCCAGTATCCTGTCAGTGACAACAAGGTTTTTAAAAAAAAAGTCAGAAGGAACGCACAGCTACCATACGCCAACCCCGCTACAGCACCTCCCCGGAAATACCGTCGAGAAGCACCAAATAAAAAATCTCCTTCGGTGGTTTGTGTGGTGGTCAAAAAGGCGACACGATCGCTGTTTCAAAAGCGCATTCAACTACTGATATAGCGAGAGAGAAGAGAAAAACGCACTCTTTGATCGATGCCGCGAAGAAAACGTGAGACTGCCGCTCGCTAGGGGCTGTGCCCGGTCGCAACTAGTAAGGTTGAAAGCGCGTCAACAGTGTAAACTCAAAGGTGATAGAAAAAAAGGGGTCATACGCGTTGGTCAACAACATAGAGCGGGACCACCAATCACGAACTTCTACCCATTGATCGAGCTTCTAATGACCAAGTGATCAAAATCAGTCGATAAGAAAACATACGGCGTGGAAAGGGGACATACTGCTCGACTGGGGAGCTCTAGCCCTATCACCGAAACCGAACAACTGACGAGAGTTCGAAGGAGAGGATGAAGAATAAAAACGCCGCCATCGGAAGGGTTTATATAGGTTCACTTTTCGCCCTTCCCCACCATATTATGTCTCGGACTGGAAGTAAAACCGGTCAGCCTCCGCGAATTTGGGACTGATGATAATGTGTTCAACGTCATAGACTACGTAGTGAGTGGATCCAACCACGCGAGGAAGAGACTTTGAGTAAGATGATGTTGCCGCTGGCCCAACTTAACACAATGCCGAGAATCAGGAGAGACTGCATACACTGCATCATAGGACTAATCAACGCCCTTACTACTTTATGCGTATACGTATGCACCAATTGAGGCGCATATAATATCGCCGCTCAATAAAATGGGTAGATTGTCACGCCTAGAAACGGCGTCGGTACCGCTGCAATGAGCATGAGATACAGAGTGTAATCGCAC